>CANSZD010000253.1:260000-802500 GCA_947648045.1 Beta corolliflora | reverse complement strand
GCTCATCCGAGTACACCATGGCCCTGATATTAGGTCTATTCGAAAAAACTAGTTGTTGTACTAGCGTCTAACTGTCAATTGTAGCCTTGTAGGAGGGAGTAGTGGTTAGTTATAGACTAGTAACTGCTAATTAATTCGTTGTTTGAGATAGGATTTTTTGGGCTGAACTACCACTTTAGATACTTGAAAAATAATTGATGTTTTAAAGCTAAATTTGGTAACTTTTGTATATACTACTTGTCATCCCCCGTAATTTTATGAATTTTATAAATATATTTAAAGTATATTTATAAATGATTTTAATATTTTATGAGTCGAATTATTTTAATGTTTGACTATTTTGAGGAGTTAAAAGAGTTTTAGGGTTTTTTATTTCTTAAATTAATTAAATGTTTCATTAAGTGGAACTTTAATTATGTAAATAGTAGTATTTAAAGTATATTTAAGTATTAAATTAAGCTTATGGGTTGAGGAGCCCAATTTGTAGCCTTTTGAGCCCATTTGAAAGCCCAAAGGAGTAATTCTTTTCCTAATAAGACTCTTATTCTTATGTACTCCTAATTCTACTAGGATTAGGGAAAGGGAACTCGTAAATTCATATTTTCAGATTTGGCTTTTGTTTTCTACTAATTCTTCTTTCCTCTTTCCCTCCCTTCACTCGTTTTTTCTCTCACCCGAATCTGATTGTCCAGATTTCTCATAGTTTCGTTTATTTTTAGCCAAAAATTCCTTTTGATAAATTGTAGATCTCGAAAAGTTATTGAACTTACGCTAAAGAATCACTCGATTCCGATTATTATTCTATCAGTTATGGCCTCTGCAAGTTTCGCAATTTTGCTGCCATATTTCACTCGCGATTTCCGTATTTCACTTTTTTTCTCCCTTTTTCTTTTGATTCTTTTCCTCGTTTTCTTATATATTGATTTTATATATATTTATCTAATATTTCAAAGTATTATTTTGTTAAATTATTGTTTAAAGATTGTATCTTTAATTATTTCAGATTATATGTTTCATATTATTAAGCAAAAAAATTTCAGATTTAATATTTTATGTTCAAGGAGAGATTTAAATATTAAAGTCTTGATTTTTGAGGTTTTAAAAGCCTATTTTAGTAGTACCATATTTTAGGGTTTGAAATATTTAATCTTTGGTGTCAAAAAAATTTTAGAAAAGGTTTTGACACGTTTTTAAGTGAAGTTTTATTGCTGTAAATTTATTGGTATATTGATATACCAACGTTTTGTATTTTGTTAGGCGGAGATTATTCCCTAGGCAACTTTTAGAGTAGAAAAGTGGCCTCTCAATTTGTCTACACAAGGTACGTACATACCTATGTGTTGATTGAGATAGTATCATGACTTTATGAAAGAGAATTATGTAGTATCATGTATAGGAACTATATATGTTGAGTTCATATATGATATTTATTATGTTGGATTTTGCATGTTTTATGCCGTGGTGTAAACATGTAGATTATGAGATTATATTATGAGAGCTATATCGTGTTTGTATGGAATATTGATGCAAGCATGTTGGTTGGGAACTTCAATTTATTAATTCAAATGGGGGAATTAATATATTTATTAGTATTGGATCATGTTTGATCATTGTTCCCTTTTTGTATTTCACTACTTTATGAGGACTGTGGGCCTTATTTGGTAAGTTGATAAGTTATGCCTTTGAAAGGTAAGATTGGTTGTTGGCTAGGTTTAACAAATAAGAAAGATTGGAATAAAAAGAAGTATTCTTGGATTGTAAGTTGTGTAATCGCTTATTAAATCCTAAGATAAAAAGAAGTTCAGTTGTGAATGTTTGAATTGATAGTTCTGTATTACTTGTGTGTCATAATAAGTAATAAATTGTAAATCACGTAAAGTGTAACTTGGATAGTAATAAACTTTAGACTGTTGCACGTCTGAAGTTGGACAATCAGGATTTGGGGTACATGGTGAGCGTGCCATGGCTTTTTCTGGGAATTGGATTGATCACCGTTCCTCTTTTTATTCAAAGGTTCATCGATATCGCAGGTCATTATGGAATACGGAGTCGCGCCCGTATTTCATCTTCCTAGGGAAGGCTGGTTTTATTTAGACAACTCGGTCCAATAACTATTCCATTAAAGTAATAAAAAGATGTTTAGAGTTTAGTTCAGTAAAAGTTGTCTGCAGAAATGTTATATTGTTATATTATTACTCCCTCCGTTTCTTTCTAATTTACTCACTTCACTTTGGGGGAGAACCAAGGAGAAAGTACAAAAGTATGAGAGATAAACTGAAAAGGTGGAGAGAGAAATTGAAAAGTGATAGAGAGAAACTAAAAAGTGGATTAAAATATTAAAAAGTGGATGACATGGGTGGAAAAAGAGGAGAAAGTAGATGTGACATGTTACCAAAAAATGAAAAAACAACAGTGTGTAGATTAGAAAGAAACAGACTAAAAAGGAAAATGTGTAGATTAAAATGAAACGGAGGGAGTATTTATCCTTGCATGTTATTTATTAGTATCATGTTAGGAATATTTACGTGTTACTATGTAGTACTTAGCTTTGCTGATTACGTGCTTTGTTTGTGATTGTTGATCATGGCTTTGCCTTATTGATCCTGTGATGATCCAATTTTGGTGAGCAGATTCTCTAGAGCATTGACATTTACAGGTTCGCAGATGTTGCATCATTGGGAATCTGGAAATGGAGAGCTTGTGTAATCTAGTATATCATATTTTCTGCATTAGTAGGAAGGTATTATAATAAGTTTGTTTGAGTAGATATATATAAAGTGTTTGATTTTAAAATACTTATTTATTTATTTATGATAATAAAGTATGAAGTTTAGTTAGATGTTTTCCGCTGCAAAATTCTGAATAAGCAGATACGTTATCACACGGACGATAATACTTGGGTAATTCTCTAAGTTTTTTATTGAAAAGGTATTTCTGAAAAGAGAGAATTATCGGGGTGTTACACTACTACAAGAGCTAGTATTGTTAGTTTTATAAAAGGTTACTTCAAGGAGTACAATATATCATCGATGACTACTTTTACCAAACACTTTCTCCAATATTTGTTGTGGTTACTTATTGGTTTGGTCAACAAATTCTCGGCTTAAAATGTGGCCCAACGAGATAAATCCAGCCAATTAAGGATGCTTTCCACTTTAGACGCTGCCCAATCTCTAATCAAGTCTTGTGATATCAGATGTGGGATTTATCAAAAAAGAAAAAGAAAGAAAAGGTTTTTATGATATGGACCAAGCCTAACTAGAGGGAGGCAAGAAAACCTCATCCTCCCCTTCATAAAGAAACAAAAAAGGAAAACCTCCTCCTGATGAACATGTTCTACCTCATAAAGCTTTGATATTAGATTCAGCTCGTCTTGCAAGAGACTACCTAATTATAACATTATAATTAGGCAGGCCCAAGTCCAAACAATATGAGCTAATCAGCCCATATTACAAATTAAAAAAAAACACAGAAACTCTCTGTCTCTCTTGTGCGTTTCTCTCTCCTCTCTTCACTTTTCATTCTCTTCAATGGTGGAATTTTCCCGCCAAGGGAAATCCTCCATAGCAGCTCCATCATCACCTTCTCCAATTTCGATTCTCTGATTACAAGGATACCGAATTTCACGGAGATAAGCTCCGAAATTCGACGGCTGCACCGAACGGACGTTCAAGCACATTTTCACTCGATTTTTGAAGAATTTCAATCCCAAAAACTGTAAAGGTAAGTAAACTACTTGTTTTATGCATTTTTGAGCTGTTTTATTGTCAAAATTTGTGTTCTTAGCTCGTTCCTTCATCAAGTTACATGCATATGTTAAATTTGCTCAAGTTAGGGTTTTGGAGATGCTAATTCGAAGCTAAGTTTCAGCTAATTATTCGTAAAATTACTTAAGATTGTTAGAAAATTATGAAGGTACACATTTCAGCTATTGTGACTGATTTTTGTATACTAGAACGACTAGAATGACTGATTTTGGTTTTGAATGAGCTATTGTGATGCAGAAAGCATATTGTTGTTGTTGACAATTAGAAACAAGTTTGTTGTGAGAAATTTGCTCTTTAGTTTCATTAGTGACTAATTTAATGTTTAAAAGAAATGTTGTAGATACATGAAATTGGTAATTGAAAAGTTGATAAACTTCATGTGAAATGGATGTTTTGAATATGTTGCACGTTTTTGTGGTTATTCCTGTGGATTGGAAGGTTTTACAATATGAATTTAGTTTATAATAGAATTTGTTGATCTGGACAATAAGACAATAGTTAATTTTGAATAGTATGATGTTTAGTTTCATTAGAGGTAAAATTAAGTTGGTTAACCTTTAACCTGCATCCTAATTGCCGTTTTGATATAGATTAGCTTCATGTTTCTTTCATGGAATACCTCTTTTATTGTCCACCTTGATACAACTCTCAACACCTGGTCGGAACATCAATGAGATATTTAATGCAGTATAAATTGCCTGTTGCTGTTGTTTTTGTTGCAAGAGGAAATAAGTTTTCTCTTCTCTAGTTCTCTCCTTTCTCAATAACTGATGTATTCTGTCTCTTAGGTTGGACTTTGAAGTCTGAAGTAGTTTGCTATGTACATCTTTATAGAACACTCCTCAAAAATTAGTGGAAACTTCACAATATTGTGAATCCACATTTTTTACTATGGAATTTAGATTGGCATTGAAGTTGTACTAATATCACCAAATGAGCTAATTAAGAGGGCAACCAAACAATAATTACAGACTACAAATCTGATTTCACTAATTTCAATCATTTGAGGATCATTTAGATACATTAGTAGCTACTATAACTTGATTGGTGACTACTTTAAGTCATTTTGAAATCACTTTAAATCATTTAACCTAAACTTGATTGGTGATCAGTTTTGGCCGGAAGTTTTTGCCTATTGATCACTTTAATTAATTTAGTATCCACTATAACTTGATTGTTGATTAGTTTCTTATTATCATTTTTGAGACTCCTTTATAATATATGGACACTAACAAGATTGCAAATGAAACTAAAACTGAAACTGTTACAGGCATTAAGTATCCACTTTAACTCATTTAGGGTCCGTTCGGTATTACTGTGGTTTTCTGTTTTTTGGTTTTTTAATTTTCAAAGTCATATGATATATGTCCTATAATAAATAAAAAATTAGTCAAATTTATTGGGAACATGATGATTTTGAAAACTGACAACTAAAAAGTAAAAACCACTTTTTCTGGTTTCCTGTTTTTGGTTTTTAGTTTAAAAAAAAAAACTGAAAATTGAAAACAAAAAACGATAACGAACGGGCCCTTAGTAACCAGTTTAGGTTTATTTGTGACCACTTTAACTCAATTCTCCATCCGTTCAGTGAGAAGTTTCAAATTCAATTACTTACTGCTATCCTAATGAATTGTCATTTTGGTTCTTGTTATTTGAAAGATGCTTAATTTTCTGGCAGTTTATTTCATCAAGTAACTAGTTTACTTATGTGACTAGTTTAAGTTCTTTGGTAGCCACTTTATTTTTTTGTAAGCATTTTGAATCATTTGGTTTTCACTGTAAATGAATTTGCTGTATAATCTGATTCCACAGCCACAAAAACAACAACCTCAAATTCCCAGCAAGCAAGCAGATGAAGCTAATCAAGCGTTTTGCAGGAGATCGAAAAGACACCAAGACGTACCCAACACAACCATACTGTAGTTCTGCAAAAGCTGCAAAAACCATCTCTTCCGAAGCAAAACTATCTCGTGAAGGAATCCGGACCATCAACTAGATCCTCTCCAAGAAAGTAGTTTGAACAAAAACTGATTTGGTTACTAACAGTGATGATTAATTAGTTTTGAAAAAAAGTAGAACTTTATGTAATTAGTAGAAGTACAAACAAAACAATTACCATTGGTTTGTTATTTTGCAAAATTATGCTGAGTGGTACTCAACTTTAGGTTATAGTTACAAGTTATGTTGATCAGTAAGTTTTATGTTCTTAAGTGACTGTTATATGTCAAGTAGAGACCATGATATTCCAATTAGTCACTATTCCATGCTGACTTTAGATTTCTTCAAATTGGAGACTACTTTAATCCATTTGATGCTTGTTCAAATTAGTCACCTATTCATTTGCTGATTACTTTAATTTAAAAAACACAAAGCTGAACATCTAATATATTTCAATAAGTGATTATTTAAATTCATTTGGTATCTAATTTAAGCTAATTGGGTGCCCACTTTAATCTATTTACTGAATATTTAAGAAATTAAATGACAAAATATATAATAATAACTGAGAAACTTCAATTGTGAAATGGAAAGAACCCAATGTATTTATTACCATAATCATTAACAAAATATCACTTCAATTACATGTGTGGGTTCCTAAATGTTAAAAAAATAATAAGTGACCAACAATAACCATTGTGTCACCAACATAAATCATCATGTAACCACTTTAATCAATCAAGAAGCTACAACAACCTAGCAGGAGGAGTGTAAGCACCAAACTCCTTTCTTTGCATTTGAAACAAAAAACAACAACATATTTGTCGCCTCGATTTTTGCTTTTCTCAATCCCTGACTTTGGCCTCACACTTCTTCCGAGGCACCTTCAAATCCCACCTTCGTTGAAACACGAGCAACTACCCTCTTAGACATTTGCATTGCTTGTTCTTGACACAGCTGTCTTCTATTGCCATCCAAGCCAACTTTTGTGCGAGATTGACCAGGCCCCTATTCAAGATACTCAGGCCTGATACCAAGTCTTTCAAGCATAATGGAACTTCTAGTTGCCACTTGTGGTAATGTATCAAGAACTCCAAAGAACTCTACTTTCTGCTTATCATCACTTGTTGATGTTATTGGTGGAACTGCACTATCTGGTACACAGTTCATCATGAGCATGGTTTCTGGAAAGAAATAAGAGCTATCGCTACCACTACCACAAGTATCCTCATCCAAAATTGCATTAGGCCGCATCCTATTCTCAGAATTGGAGCTGCCCAATCTTCCGCTCTTATCCTCCTCTTATGCTTCTCCTGAAGTTTCAGGTAATTAGACATCTCACTAGGGTTGCGTTTATCAAATTCTTGATTCGCAAATGATAACATGCTGTAATTCTCAATAAACTGATGATACCATGTAGGAAAATCATCGTGTCTGAATCTATGGGATTGAACCTACACATATCACGGTGATAACTCTTGAAGTTAAGGAGAGAGAGATCTGACACCCCTTATATAAACCATTAAATAGTACTTCAAAATTATTCCATGCTGAAATTAAGAGATGAAAATTCAAGCTAGGTTGACAACAAGAGCACCAATTGATAACATCCATACATTGAAATCAATTCCCAAATCACTCAAAATTGCAACATGGCATGTGTTGTAGCAATTTGCAAGAACAGAGCATTGCGAAGAGGCAACTTTTTCCCTCAAAGTAATATTAGCAACCACATTCATAAAATTCCAACAACAATCCCCTCATCATATGTCATATACCACACATCAATTCACTCACATTACCAAAATCCCTAGCCATATACACAATTCAATTTATCACCATTCCAATCAACCATTACTAAAAAACCTTATTCACACACAAATTCACTGGAATTATCAGCAATTAATCACAATTAAATCCTAAATTAATAAAAATAAAATAAAACTGTAAACATCATCAGCGTGCAATTGCAGATCTTCCATATAATCAAAATCGCAATGAGATACAAATCAATTGAACAAACAGTAACAAAATTAGGTCAAAATTGAAGAAAGAGTGGAAATTAGAATAAACAACTTACACGAGGAATTGAGAAGAGAGACGAGAGAAGAGGAGGAGAGAGAAAGCTGCTTTATCGAAGAGCAGAGCGCGAACACGTGAATGTGAGCCTTTGACTTTGAGTCGTCGGTAGCCATGAAAGCTTCTTAGGAAAGAAAGTGCGCGAATATGGAGTAAAGTGAATCACCTAGCCATGTCCGCCATATCCCGCAGCTCTCAAGCTTCATCAGCGAGAATGCCAATGTCGCTGGGTTGGGGTTGGGGATAAAATGTCGCTTGGTTGAAAATGTCATTTGGATTAAATTATCTTTGGTTGAGGTTGGACTTCTCTATTAGAATTGGGCTCGGGTTTGGTCTAACTTTAATGTTAAAGTTAGGTAGTCTTTTTAGATAATTTGTGTATTAGATAGTGACAAATCTACCTTTGTTGATTCGTTTTGCCAAATTACGTACACACGCGACTTAAAAATCATTCTCTTCCCCTAAACTTAATTGAACTAACTTGAGCTAATTTGAACTCATATATTGGAACTAATTGAAACTCATTTTACAAGTTATACATTTGAACTTCTTAAAACTTAACTAAGCTATCTAAACTAACTTGAACGTAAGTGAACTAATATGAACTTAACCTGAATCTATCCGAACATAAACGAACTAACCTAAACTTATTAGACCTGAAACTTTCCTTTTGTTTAAAGGTGAAGAGAACACACTCTTAAATATAAATTAATCTAGGGTAACCATTGTATATCTACATAAGGGCACAATCAGTATTATTTTTCCAAGCGATCAAATGTGTATATTATATTTTTCCCTAATAAAATTATATTGTCTTTTAAAACAATTGAACTTCCAAATCCTTTATTATCAAGAATTTTGAAATGATTCCACCACTTGCGAGAAACAACCGTTGTACATGAAATATTATATACTTTTTCTTATCTATTCATCTATCTAGCCTCAAATTTGAACTTTTTTTTTCCTATTATATATAATTGATCTTAGTGCATGTTATAGATAACTAGATTGGTGTTGAAACTTTGACATTACTAATAACTATAGTCGGTAAACTTTTAGAAGGTCCCAACCTCTGATTATTTTAGAGTAGTTCAAACTGTTAGGGTCTCTTCCTAAAACGGTCGTAGATCATAATTAACTGATTGAGCAAGTTGAGTAAATAAAAAGGCCGTTTTAAAAAGAGATTTCCCAAGCTGAGACTGCTCTATATTAAACAAAAGTTGAGACCTTTCAAAAAAAGTCGGCTATAATTAAAACTTGTAGCATCAATTTATAATATAAGAAAAATTGATGTATGCTCCATTACGTTATTACGTACAAAGCAAAACATGGTGCTTTAGCATATGATAGTATTAAAGACCAGATATTATGGAAAGACTGGCAGTTGGCACTACTTATGAACTCCATAATGTTATTACTTATTATGAATCATTGAGAAGAAGCGTACGACTTGATGCTAAATTTCTGCAAATAATTTGATAATATAGCTTCCATTAAACATTGTCGAGTTCAACAGTTGTATTATTAGAATAGTAGGGTTTCTTTCCCACCTTTTTCAGTTGAAATAATACTAATAATAGTAGGATATGCTTCAAAAGCTGAATTCTTCATTTAAGCAACTCTACTAATATTAATTTAGCAATACAAATCTTCCTCAAATAAAAAAAAAGAGTATTAAAACTGTTCACTTTATTTATAAAACATATATTAAAATAAGTTATCGGACAAATACTTTTCCAAAAATCTCATATGGTATTTATAATTATTGCTTTTCCATAGTGAGTTTATAAAAAGTTCAATATTTATGATCATTACATTGTATAAACTTGACCCACATTACATCTTTTTGCAAATAATAAAGAATAAAATTAAATATTGGCATTTGGCAATTCTACTTTAAGTAGCAAATATTACTTGTAGATTCTAGAGCAAATTGGCTGGAGCAGAATGCAATGATTTCTGTAGAACTCCGTCAGTGCAGACTCTGCAGAGAATATATGCTAAGATAGATCAACTATTTAAGGCAACACTATTTATTCCACCACCATTATAATCCTCTTCCACCAATAAGCATATAATTATTTCCTGAATCTAATTCCAAATTTTGTTACGTTATAATACGTTTTTTCACATGTACTGTATTATAGTATTACCTTAACGGCATGTTTGGTAGTCGTTAATAAATGGTGGTAATGGGAATGAGTTTTAAGTGTAATGTTACAAGGGAAGCACCATTAAAATCTCCATAGGAAGGCAATTTCAACTCTCAAGTTTGTATTTTTTTCTCCCTAAGCAAGGAAGCAATCTCACTCCTAAGCTTGCTTCTTCTTTTTTCTCTAAGGGAAGCATTTTTATTTTTTCATTACCACCTACAAGTGGTGTTAGATGAGAATGAAAATTTAAGAATAAAAATAGACACTTTAGAATAAATTAGCATTACCACGGGAATAAACAATGATTTTTTTCACAAATTTACATACAAATTCATTCTCATTACCACAATTTATAACCAACTACCGAACTGGCTGTTAGAGATAACCCCATACACTACATAATTCAATGATACCTAAAATATATAGTTACTCCTCTGATCATGGTTATATATACCTATTACGACCAGCTTTTATTTGTGCTTGTAAGACCCACTGATTACCTAATAAACAAGAAAAATACATGAAGTATATAATTACTTCACAATGACTTATTTCTGCTTAAAGCGACAAGCAACTACCATTTTGAGACTAAAAGTCAATAATGTACTACTTACAAGTCTAATACATCACTTAAGCCACATCTTAAATATGTAATGAAACACATCTACTACCACTCACTTCACTTCTCATCTACAGATTCTACACCACACTACCTCAATATCTTTTTCTCTCCTAAACTCTAAACTTATCATGAAAAACAAAAACACCCATCACCTCCTTCTTATTGCTGCCTCAGCACAAGGCCACTTAAATCCCACTCTCCAACTTGCCAAACTCCTCACACGCGCCTCCCCTACTATACATGTTACCTTTGCCACCATGGCCAACGCCGTCGCCCGTGTCAACCTCCCCTCCTCGACACCGACCCTCGATCGTCTATCCTTCGCCACCTTCTCTACGGGCTTCGATGACGGCGTTAAGCCGTCCGACGACCCGAAAAGCGTGACCGCGAAGGCTAAGCGCGTGGTATCCACGTCCCTCCATGAACTCATGGTTTCTCTTTCTGACGAGGGCCGCCCCGTCGACCTCTTGGTTTACACCTTGATGCTCCCTTGGGCCGCTGACGTGGCGCGTGAACTACACGTACCATCTGCTTTGTTGTTTATTCAATCAGCAACCACTTTTGCTATTTATAACCGCTATTTCAACGGTAATAACAGAATTGATAATAAAGGCCCCCAAATTTCTATAGAATTACCAGGGTTGCCACTGTTTGAGAGTTGTGATCTTCCTACTTTTCTACTACCCTCAAGTCCACACTATTTTGCTGCTCCCACAATTGAGGATCACATCAGAGCCCTTGAAAGGGATTCCAATCCAACGGTCCTGATTAACTCATTTGATTTTCTAGAAGAGCCTGTGATAACAAAGACCTTTGATCATGTGAAGATCATCACGATCGGACCGTTGATTCCGTCCGCCTTTTCGGACATGATTGATCCATCTGATACATCCTACGGCTGTGATTTGTTTGAAAGGTCTAAGGACTACCTTATATGGTTGGAGAACAAAGCAGAGAAATCAGTTATCTACGTGTCATTTGGAAGCATGGTAGTTATGAAAAGGAAGCAATTTGAGGAGATATTACATGGGCTTGAATTAATGGGCCGGCCTTACTTGTGGGTAGTTAGGGCTATGACCCATAATAAGATAGTGGGAGATCATGAAGATGAGGTTGTTATAGAGGATATAATAAAAGATGGGCTTGGGCCGGTTAGTGGTGGCCCACAAGAAAAAGGGTTGATTATACCTTGGTGCTCCCAAGTGGAAGTGTTAAGTCACCCTACAATAGGGTGTTTCGTGACACATTGTGGGTGGAACTCGATATTAGAAAGTCTGGTAATGGGAGTACCGATGGTGGGTGTCCCACAGATATCGGATCAACCTACCAACGCTAAGCTGGTGGAGGAGGTTTGGGGAGTGGGTATCAGAGCGAAAAAGAATGAGGAGGGTACTCTTGTGGATAGAGAGGAGGTCAGAAGATGTCTAGAGATAGTGATGGGAGATTGCGAGGTTGGACAAGAGATAAGGAAAAATACAAAGAAGTGGATGGAGTTGGCCCTAGAAGCTATGATGGAGGAAGGTTCCTCCAACAATAATCTTGAATGCTTCTTAGAGGGCATTCAAAATAGCAAAATGGAGGGTCCCTTAAAAGACAAAGTATTACTACTTGAAGAGGAAATAGTAGAAAAAGAGGAAACTTTTGGAAAGAATAGGTCGTTGGAAAGTGAAAGTATAGAACCTAATCAAGAACTTTTGCACAAGAATATTGAGTCACATGAAAAGGGGAAATCATAGAAAAGCTAAGGATAAGGAACTTTTAAGAAAAGAAAATGGTTTTCTTCAAAGTTGAAGTTTTTAAGCATTTATGTATCACTATACATCGATGCATGGTTGAATGAAATAGAGATGCCGTGACATTACAGCGAATAAAAGTCTCACTTCTTGAAGGATTTTTACTTTACTCTATATCATAGACCGTAAGTTTATAATTAGCCTTTTAATACTTTTGACTTTTTGTCAGTCGTTCTATGGAGAGTGACAGTAACGGTTACCCTATTTGTAGAATTTGTATTAACATTCTATGTAGTATATGTTTCACAACTATAATGGATAAAGGGCTCGAGCAATGTTTTGGATCGTCGTGTGTATGGTATGTATAGAGAGTGATGAGCAATTATTATGATCAATTTATATATCATGTGTTGTTAATATGGTGTGAAGTATGTATATTGGCTAAAAAGGAGCAATTAGTCATTTTATCAAATCAATGCATTGAAATAATTATAACTTCAAACACTTATTATTAGCCATTAAAGGCTAATAGTAGATTTTATATTTTTACAAGACAAACAATTTTTATTTAAAAAAAAAAGCTAATTTACGTAACATATGGAAGCTGCTATGAATAAAATGCTCGCCTAATGTCTTTATAAGATGCTATGTCAATTGTGCTTGGAATTGGCTAATGTTGCAAGCTTATTCTAGATTATATACCTTGCCCACAGAATTGTAAATTAGGTATTCTACAAAAAGATTGATATATATATTACTTCCTCCATTCTGAAATAAGTGAAACACATCTGATCTCTCTTTTATGTGGGAGGTTTTTGAGAGAAGTGTTTCACTTATTTCAGAACGGAAGAAATATTATTATTCTATCAAGAAAATGTTTGAGATGATTCGATCGCTATTACAAAATTACGCGTCATTCAATATAATTCATTGTTTAGTATTCCACCTCTAGTAGCTTTCAGTTTGTTGATGAACAATACTCTCTAACTTTTTTCACAGGTGCAATACAAGTTTGAATGTTAATCAACGTAGGTGGAGTAGTATACTAGTTCTAATTAGTCATTCTCCCCTACTTAGCTTCAATATATTATGGACAAAGTCACATGTGAATTTTCCCTTAAAAGTAACTCATTTCAATTCATTTGCTCTTTCACTCACCAACTCTCTAACAGTGTAACACATTTCATTTCCCTTACATATATTGAACGCTGGATTCGATTACAATATTTCAATTAGAACCATAACATAATTAAGAAGATTATTAAGCCATTTATTGAGCACCAACATCTTCAATCACACATTTCTGTGGTTTTATACTTTAATTCTCACGCTTAAAGTTCCTGCTAATTAACAAAGATCAAACAATGTTGTTGATAGTTTCTTCATTCCCTCTCTTATATTTCAGGTAGTTGAACAGTTTCAAGAGAACTCCCCTTCTCTCTTTCTCTATAAAAGCTAACATCACAAACATTGAGTGTCGCATAATTGATTGAAATCAAATACATCTAATTAACTAGAAATATCAATGATGTTGATGCACTTTTTGGGGTTCCAAGTTGCAAGCATGAGTCAATATATGGCTGCCATTTTCATCTTCTCAACTATCATTGCTTTTTCATGTGAGTTTTATTGAATTTTTGTCTTCTCCAATATACAATACTATGTCTATCATACTATGGGTTAGACTTGGTTTATTGTGCGGGACAAGGCTGTCTTAAAATTTTTGAGGCTCCTGTGCTAATTATAAAGTTGGGCCCTAAATATAAAAACAGAATGCATAGATTTTAAAATTATAAATAATGTATTCTATCATTGTTAAAATGCTTTTGACAAAATAAAGCTTGGGTTTAAACAATATTATGACTAAAACAAACATTTAATTTAATACTTTTGAGCTCACTAAAAAGTGGGGTCTTGTATTGTTGGTTGCTTCGCACGCCCTATTAGACGGCCCTAGTACGAGTTGGTAGTTGGTAAAACTATTATTCTTGTTATAGATATATATTTGATTCACGAGTGTTGTTATTATACAGCGTAGTTACATGGAACATTTATATTCCTCTTTATAGGTTTTAAATTGTTATGTTTGATTTTTGGTAGGTGCCCAACCTATAGATCGCATTGGAGTCAACTATGGAAAGCTAGGCAACAACTTACCTTCACCGTATAAATCCATAGAGCTCATCAAATCAATGAAAGCTAGCATGGTAAAGCTCTATGACGCGGACCCTGAGACCTTGAAATTACTAGCCGGAACTGACCTCCATGTCTCGATCATGGTTCGCAACGATGAGATAGTTGAACTCGCGACCAACGACACTCTAGCGAACCAATGGGTCCATGAGAATGTCTTCGCCTACTACCCTACAATTATGATACGATCCATTATGGTTGGTAATGAAGTCTATAGTAACCACAATCTTGAACAATGGGACAACCTAGTTCTAGCCATGCAACACATTAGGAACACGTTACATACCCATGATATACATAACATTAAAGTTGGTACACCCTTAGCCATGGACATTTTAGGCTCAACTTTTCCACCATCCAATGGAACCTTTCGTGTTGATACCTTAACAACAATAGTACCCTTATTACAATTTCTTAATAGAACCGGTTCTTTCTTTTTTCTTGATATTTATCCCTACTTTCCTTGGTCTTCGAATCCCAACACTATAGATTTAAATTTCACCTTATTCAGAGGAAATTTAACGTATGTTGATCCAGGAAGTAACTTGACGTATACTAATCTCCTTGACCAGATGTTGGACTCAATATATTTTGCTATGTCAAAAGTAGGATTTTCAAATATCCCGATATATATAGCAGAGACTGGATGGCCTAACGAAGGTGATATAGACCAACCTGGTGCAAATG
This sequence comes from Beta corolliflora, assembly GCA_947648045.1. Classification (NCBI taxonomy): domain Eukaryota; kingdom Viridiplantae; phylum Streptophyta; class Magnoliopsida; order Caryophyllales; family Amaranthaceae; genus Beta; species Beta corolliflora. The sequence continues at coordinate 787,328 of CANSZD010000253.1, read as the reverse complement.
TGTATAATGCAGCCATCTACAACAGGAATCTTGTACAAAAAATTTTAGCAGACCCACCCTTAGGTACTCCAGCCCGGCCCGGTACCATCATACCCACATTCTTGTTCTCTTTGTACAATGAGAACCTCAAGGGTGGCCCGAGAACTGAGCGACATTGGGGCCTTTTGAATCCCGATGGTACACCCGTTTACCCAATTGACTTGACAGGAGCCCAAACTAATTTTGGGCCCTTGCGTGAGCCCGAAAACAATCTGGGTTACAAAGGTAAACTTTGGTGTGTGGTGGATAAGATGGCCAACATAACTGAACTTGGGCCTGCATTAAGAAGGACATGCAGTCGTTTGAATGAGACTTGTGAATCTTCTCTTGGGCCTGGAAAACACTGTTATGAGCCCGTGTCTGTTGTTTGGCATGCTAGTTATGCTTTTAGTGCTTATTGGGCCAAGTACAGGGATTCTGGCGAAATTTGTTATTTTGATGGGCTGGCATCTCTCACTACACGTAACCCAAGTGAGTTTTTCATAACACTTCTTTTCCACCACTTTCTTTTTATAAATTTATTACTATTGGAAGAACCCAAATAGAAATACTTTTGGACCAAGAGATAGTATTATTATATTCTTCCTATTCAATATCTACTTATTTCAAAAAAACATGAACATTTCATAATAACCTTAAAAATTGTAGATACTTCCTCCGTTTATAAATAGTTGTACCATTTGCATCGTGTTTAATACTCACTTCTTATACTATAATTGTATTTGGTGATTTATATTTTAGAAAAATAGTGTAATATAATCTCAATCTATATTTTTTAATATCAAATTTTTATAGTTTTTACTTATTAATGATTAAAGACATTGATACAACTATTTTAATATCAGTTTTTTATAATATGCATCGACAAGCGTAAAAACATGGAATAGTACAACTATTTTCAAATGGAAGAAGTATATGATATTCAAGATTTGTCTTCTCTATTTATTTCTTAATGTAGTATACTACATGGGTCATACTCCAATTTCTATCATCAATCTATCATTATTCTCTTGGCTATTGTGGTGAGGAAAATATTAAATGTATTTAGAATTAGAGGAAGAATAACAATAGCTACTAAAATCCAGATCATGAATAAGTTGGGGAAAGGGCATATTAGCAAATTGTAATTATTCCTTAAAAAGATATTCACATAATTAATTTTGCTTCTAAATGATATTTTTTCTATTTCGATATTTAAATTATTCATTTTTCTTATAAATAATGAAGTTCGTATTTGTTTGCGCAGGTCATGGAAGTTGCCATTTTCCAAGTGTTACTATCTGAAGTTTACCAAGGATTTGGACACTAGGAGTCTAGGACCTAATTCTATTCATTCAAAAGTTTTGAAATTCTCAAATGTACTAGTGCGTTTTATTTGTAATAATTCATAAGGTGTATGGAAAATAGATTATTATAAGCATATTAATTGATTCAAAGAAATTTATTTTGGGAGGGGAGGTTTCGATGTTTGGTCATTTACGGTGAGGATAGTTGGTAGGAAACACTAGTGGAAAAAAACGGAAGGGCTGCGGTCAAAACAGCCCTTCGGGCTGTGATTTTGGCTAGCAGCCCTTTCCGTAGCAGCCCTTCACTAAAAGTGAAGGACTGCGGTTTCGGGTCTAGACCGCAACCCTTCTATGTGTGAAGGGCTGCGGTCTAGACCCAAAACCGCAACCCTTCGTATTCGGATTTTAAAAAAAAAAAAAAATTCAGCACCCCCCCCCACCCCACCCACCCGCCCTGCACCCCCTGACCCCCCCACCCCGCACTCCCCCGCACCCCACCCACACCCTGACCACCACCCCCTACCCCGCCCACCCCCTGCGGCCCACCGCACCCCACCCCACCCTCTGCAGGCCCCCGCACCCCCACCCACACCCACACCCCACCCCGCACCCCCACCCACACCCACACCCCACCCGAGCCCTACACCCCTACACCCGGCCCACCCCCTGCGGCCCACCACCCCGCACCCACCCCCCCCACCCCACCCACCCTCTGCCATCCCCAACCACATTACTGCCAGCCACCCCAGCACCCCACCAGCCCCCTAGCCCGGCCCGGACACCCCAACATTGCATCCCACCGTCGCAGCCCCCCCGGCCCAACACCTCCCTTCGACAAAAAAAAAAAAAACCCGATCGAATTGCAATATATCACAAGTTTTTCAACGTAATAATTAACTTTAAATATATATATTTAATAATGTAAAAAGTATACATAGAATTGATATATACTTACCAACTATCTAATTATATCGCGAAATCCACAAAAATGTATCATAAGCAATCATCACAAAGGTAGGTCGCCACCTTATCCCGAACTTCATTTAATTCCTCTATGGTGAAGGCCCTCAAACTTGTTGTGTTATTCATATAAACCTTGCAAAACAACCAAGGAATAAACACATAATATATGAATTTACCGTAGTTATAAGGTAACACATAGTAAAAAAAATGACATATACCTTCCCGAAATTCAATCAAAAACAAATGCAAGCGTAAAACTCTACACACTAGTTATATTATACCTATATTAACATGTTCAAAAATAAATTGGAGTTAAATGACACGAGAAATAGGAATTGGACGCGAAAAGACGAAAATAGGCCTAAAATCACATTTACGTTCCCGAAATTCGACCAACAACAAATTCAAGCCTAAAAATCTACATAATAGTTACCTTATACCTCATATTATCATGTTCAAAAAGAATTTGGGGTTAAATGACTCGATAAGTACGAAATGGAAGCGAAAGGGCTAAAATAGGTCTAAAATGACATTTACGTTCCCGAAATTCAACCAACAACAAATGCAAGCCTAAAAACCTACACAATAGTTACATTATATCTCATATTATCATGTTGAAAAAGATTTTGGGGTTAAATGACTCGATAGGTATGAATTGGACACGAAAAGGCGAAAGTAGGCGTAAAATGACCTTTTCGTTCCCTAAATTCAACCAACAACAAATGCAAGCCTAAAAATGTACACACTAGTTATTATACCTCATATTTATATGAAATGCATCAAAGTACCATGTTTTAGGGTAGAATGGGGTCATTTTTTTCAAATATGCATGTGCTACTTTGGTTTCTAAACCAATTGATACCTATTACCAATCGATCTAATCTAAACTAACATATACTAATAAGTTACGTACCTTTTGATGATCATCTACGTTAGTGCAATGGTTGACAATATCGAACATGTACTTCAGCACGTAATAGCCACATGCAAGTCCATCATCTTGTTGCGGACACTAAATGTTCACCAAATGATGCATCCAATGACATTCATGTTAGATGTGTAGTATGTGGCGAAAAGTGTTTCTATATAAGGACAAACAAATTAGTCATGTTACCTCGACTGAGATCCAAGCAGAAGCTTTTGGTGCTCGAAGTCCTGTTGCACTAATATGCTTCATCACACTACATCAATACATTATTATAAGATTAGATGTACTAATTGTTTATATATATATAAAGATGATGAATAATGCATGTGTAATTATTAATAAGTGCGCATATATCTAGTTTCGATTAGGCTACCTATTTAACAATGATTTGATTAGTAAGGACCGTGGTGGTTGTCGACGCAAAGAATCAAAGTGGTAGACTTCGTTACGTGACAAATATATCACAAGCAGTGTCCAATGAGCCCTACAACAAGAAAATATAGTTATTATTAATCATAGGACAATTACGAGGTGAATTTAATTATCGAAATAAAAGTAAAGCGGGTTTAACAAGCATACTGTTCAATATACGGGATAAGGATGATCTGATGATATCCTAAACGAGATGATGCTTTCAAACTCATATCGAGATACTCTTTCACTTTGGCTTTATTTTTTAAGCAATTGCCATCTCGTATTATGTTTGGACATAACCAACCAAACATTGACTCACTTGATGTTGCAATCAATTCATTGTATAATAACCTGAGAAATCATATTGATTAAAAGTAAAATTACTTATTATGGAAGTTGAATTGAAAACTACTACTTAAGGCATTTGTATATATATGTATATTTAATTTATATACTTATGTATTACCTCATGAAAGTTTGTATCATGGAAACATTCAACTTTACCGCACATAATAATTCTTTAATATCGAGCTTAGAAATGAATGTCGATGACTCCTCAAAGTATGGAATTGTTGCGCCCCCAAAGTAACCTCTATTGTACTGTCATCGGGTAAATCGCTAGCGCACTCATGTAACCAAAAACATGAAATACTAAAGCCTCGCACCAACTCTGGCTCGATAATAAGTGGATTCTTCACCACATTTCGTTCACCTTCATCACGTAAACTTGCTTTCTTATCAGGTGAACATGCCTTCTTTCCCTTCCTGTCATGTGAGTCGGCCTTCCCCCAAACCTAGTAATTAGTTAAAAGTAAAGATATTACTGACTATCATAGGAACTATAAAAGAAAACACGCATATATATATGTTTGTTAATCATTGTACCTCATCTGAAAACCGCACCAATGCACGCGGCCATAGAACATAACTGCCAAGGGCATCATTCGATGAATCGTAGACCAACTTCGGCTTCGGCAGCGGAAGAGGTAATTCTTCGAAACCAGACACAATTTCATTGAGGGTGACCACATAGTGATTATCATCCACTAACTGGTTATGCAATCGTACTCGGTCACTAGGGGGTTGTGCATGGCCATAAGCTACGAGAATGAAACTATCATAACCATCTCCTCGAGCTAATAGTTCACATGGTGTCTCCTCCTTTAAAAAAAACTCCATTTATAGTTAGTCTATGAAACAACATATAGTAAGAATTTCATGCATTTAAGAACAATAGTTGTTTAACAAAGCAAAGGGATTAAGTTATTACCTTCAACTCGGGTACTACAGGTGGATTAGGTAAAGGTATCATCTGATCAATAGATGTTCGTGGATCACTGGTCGGCTGGCTAGGTGTAATATCACTACCCTTCTTGAATGCAGCAAAAGTCGGTAAACCCATTTGCTCCAAAATGGCGTTGAAGTTATGTGTCATCTCCTCCCTGAGCTCCTCCAGAATTGCAGCTTTCATAGCCTCCACATCTACTGACGCTGCCGAATTCACACTACTTGCACTTGATTTTGTCGCTGTAGTGTATTGATCACCATATACCTTTCTCAAACCGAGGCGGACACCTCCTACGCCCCTCACACGTCCATTGTGGTCCTTTCCTAAAGTTTCGTGCAATGCATCAATGTGTCCTTTAGGAGTGAACTCACCAGTTGCCTCTTTTTCCTTCAAGCCAATCTACATAAGGATAAGAGAGAAATGCTCGTGAACGCAAAAGTTATATTATATATACCTTATATAACCATTTTTTTTGTACTTACAATGGCGTTGGCTATACGTTCATTCGGGATCGGGCAAGACTCTTTTTCCCTTTGCATCAACCCCATGCATCGAACACCACCAATCGAGGACTCTATCTGGTTGACGAGGCTGTGCAACTGTCGTCGTAGAGCTAGTCCCCGTTGCCGTTGTCGACCCTATTGTGGGGAAATGGCTGAACATCCACTTCTCTCTCGCCTCATTGTACGAATGAGCACCCAAATGATGATAATACTTCCTAGCTTTTGCACTCGCGCTACTTTTCTCACGACTTGCCTAAAACACACAATTATAAACAAAGGTTAGGTACGGTGTTATACAATAATACTGGATCTAAGTGTAGTAAATCTTAATAAAATATTCTTACAATAGCTTGTGGGGTTGTTTTTTTGGCAACAAATGATTCCCACTCTTCAGGTTTGATAGTTTTCCATATCTGACATGGTAATTTGGAGGGTTCAGATGATGTTTCCGGTGAAGCTTCAGGACCGGATGGTGTTTCTCCGCCGTAAATGTTCTTCTTCTTTGTACCTACTACTTTCCTCCGCTTAGTGATCCACCCAGACACTAACTTAGCCTTGAAATCTCTGAATCTCTGGGCAACCGCGGATAGAAATACATTCTTCTTGGCTTCATCATCTTCGCTATTGAATTGATTCTACAAAAAACGCAGTTAACAGATTAGTTTTCGCAAATGTTGTAATTTATATGCTATCAGTAATATTACGCATATATTTAACTAAATAATTAAGAAACTAAACGTTATTGTACGTGAAGCTTACCATAGTATCTTCCCATAGACACCGCTTCAACCCATCGGGCACCTCTTTCCATGAGTGCAGAATGGAGAGTTTATGCATGCAAATGCCAACTTGCATGCCATACTGATGACGCCACTTTCCACAAGGCTGACCCATATTATCGTACTCCAAAGTCATATTTGTGTGTTTCCCTAGTGACTTTGTAGGTCCCCTTCCTTTTCTCTTTTTCGTCGCCAATGACTTCCTAGGCATTTGTGCATTTATTTCTTCACGGCGAGGTCAAGCCAATTTACCCCGTTCCTTTCTCGCATCGAAAGACTCATCATCGGTAGTGTGTTCAGCAGCACTCGTGCTGTTATCCTCCGCCATCTCCCTGAAATTGTACAAATATACGCATTAATATACATAAAGCTCAAGATAAAAAAAAATTAAATGTGCAGGGAGGGGGGTGTTTGTGCGGGGAGGGGAGGGCCGGGCGGGGGTGTGGGGAGGGGCTTAGGAGGGCCGGCGGCAGTGGGGGGAGGGGTCTGTGTGCGGGGGGGATACGTGCGGTGGGGGGGGTGCAGGGCAAGGGAAGGGAGGGGCTGGGCGGGGTGTGGGGGTGTTTGTGCGGGGAGGGGCGGGGGTGTGGGGAGGGGGGTCCGTGTGTAGGAGGGATCCGGTGCGGTGGGGGGGTGCAGGCGGGGGGAGGGGGGTCTATGTGCAGGGTGTGGGGAGGACTGGCAGCAGTGGGGGAGGGGGGTATGTGTGCAGGGGGATCTGTGCAATGGGGGGGTCTGGGCTGGGGAGGGGAGGGGTTGGGCATGGTGTGGGGGTGTTTGTGCAAGGGAGGGGGAGGGGGGCGGCGGGGTGTGGGGAGGGGCAGCGGCGGTGGGGGGGGTTGGCGAGGGCGCGGGGGTTAGTATCTACCTCTGCCGGCTCCTCCCAAGCCCCCGCCGCCGCCCCCCTCCCAAGCCCCTACTGCTGCCCGACCCCCTCCCCCACTGCTCCCCGGCTCTCCCAAGCCTCCGCACAGGCCCCCCCTACCCGCACAACCCCCTCGCCTCCCTTGCATACCCCTCCCTGCACAGAGCCCTCTCCTCCCCCCACTGCTGTCCCTCTGCACAACTTCCCCCCTTGTATTTAAGCCTTTTTGTTTCCCAATTTCATTTACATGAAAATTTATGCACAAAAACCTAATATGTAGTTTCATTCTACCTCATATTGGCATATGCAACAAAATTTTGGAGTTAGATCATCAAAAAAATAAAAACAATGAGGCGAATCGGCAAAAGTAGGCCTAAAATGACCTTTTCGTTCCCGAAATACATCCAACAACAAATGCAAGCCTAAAAATCTACACAATAGTTACATTATACCTCATATAATCATGTTCAAAAATAATTTGGGATTAAATGTGTAATACCCCGAATTTTCAAAGATTATTTTATTATTTATTAAAGTTTAATAGTATTCCACTTAAAATTATTTTATGATAATGCTATTTTATTTGATAACTATGTTTATTAAAATAATAAATTCATTAGTTTTGAATTATTTAACGAGTTTATTTAAATGGTTTTTTCACCATATACCCCCGACAAATCACGAAATTCACCATATACCCTTAATGTTTCAAATATTCACCGTATACCCCTGAGTTTTCAAAATTGTGCACCATATACCTTTTTTCTAACGGAAGTTAAGTCACCGTTAGCTTTATTTACCATTTTGCCACCATTAGCCCCTAACCCTAAAATCTAAACCCTAATCCCTTACCCTAATCTAAACCCTAACCTTAACCCACCCTCCCCTCCTCATCCACCCCACCCGGCCCCCCCACCCTCCCCCACCCCCTCCTATCTAACCCACCCACCCCCACCCCTCCCCCCCCCACCGCACCCCCCACACCCCCCCCGCCACCGCTGCGGCCCAGTCCATCCCCTCCCTTTTCCCCTGCCACTGCAGCTCCACCCATCCCCCCCGCCCTCCCCCACGATTCCCCCGCCACTGCGCAGCCCCCCCCTCCCCCCCTCCCCCTCGATTCCCCGCCACTGCGGCCCCACCCATCCCCCTCCCATATCCCTCGATTCCCCCGCCACACTACGGCCCCGCCGCAAAGACCAACCGGTACGAGTTCGAGTCCCCACTTCGACCCGAGTCCCCAACCGCCGGAAAGCACACACGAAGCACAATTTTTATGCGAAATGCGAGATCCGAAGCTTGAGGTTCGAAATTCGAAGAGGGAGAGGGGGAAGTCGACGAGGACGAGGAAGGGGGGAGGGGAATCGACTGGGGAAGGTAGTGGGGGCGGGCATCGGTGGTGGAGGGGGGGGGGAAGGGGGGGGGTGGGGGGTGGGGTGGAGGGAGGGGGAGGGGTGGTGGGCAAGATTTTCAACACAAAATTCGGCCTTTGTCGGTGCAAATTGAAACTCAATCCACAATTTTCGAGATATTAGGGGCAACAATTTCAAAAGCCTAAACTCCATAGCCCTCACACCTCACATCCACCATTAATGGAGCTTGACCAAAGCTCAAAATTTCTGACAACCTCCTCTATAAATACCGAATTTCTCTCACCTAATTACTCAAGCAAATAAAATTAAACTTCAAAGGTTTGCTTTAATTCCTTTCTATTCTTCCTAAATTTCTGATTTTTGTTTTGAAAATAAAAATTTAATTTCAACCCACCATTAACATCTTCATTGTTACACTGAACTGCCGAGCACCACCTAACGAACCACCACGACCACCTGAACCTCGCGCCACCATCAACGCCACCCAACACCGCCGGCCCTTCACCTTCTCCCCTTGCCCGCGACCTCCCTCCCTCACAAGACTTCGCCCGCGCCCAGCCGCACCCCTCCCCGCCTGACTTCGCCCGTCCACCGCTCGAAACACCAGCACCCCTTCCTTGTTTATCTTCCCCCTGTTCTTCCTTCCTACCTCCTTCGTTTTTTTTCCTTTCTTCAGTTGGGTGAAACTGATTCTTTGAATCAGTAAAACCCCCCCTTTTTCCACTTTATTTTAGCTTTATTTGTTTATTTTATTTTTTAAACTAAAACCCATGACTTTCCTAAACTAGCCTACTTTAATTAAGTTAGTATATTTTAGTTTAAGTTAATCTTTTATAACTTGAAAATGTTTCTTAAATAAAATGAGCATAAGAAAGTTAGTTTTCTATGTTAAAATAGTTATTTAAGTTAATAAAAATAAAGTTGAAGTAATCTTTGATTACTTAAAATGATTTCATTATTGATTTAAAAACCATAACTTTGATTTTTAAACTCTCTTAAAATCATTAAGAATTCTTTAAGTTATTTAAATTATTTAAATGGTTTATTTTATATAAAAAGGGGTTACTTAGGTAACTAACTTAGATCTCGTTAATATCTATTGTAGATTCCGATTGCGTAGACGAGGAATATCAAGAGTGTTAATCCGTTCGTGAACTTAACTTTTGGGCACGCATCACGAGGTAATCTCCGATGTCCATCTAAACATAGATCCCGTTAGTGTAAAACGAATTGATTATGTGATTATTATGTGCTTATAAAATATATATAAGTATGGACTATAATTATGGATTATCGACTTAATGCGGATTATGAAAACGAATGACAAAATGGACGACGACTATCGATTTCGATTATGAATCATGACTATGGATGATATACGATATGACAAATTTTTTTATTATAAAGTTATTAAAATCACTTAATGTCATTTAGTAATGTTATGGTTATTATTATTATTATTATTATTATTATTATTATTATTATTAGTATTATTATTATTATTATGATTATTGTTATCATTATTACCGTTATTATTATTATTGAAATTTTATGAAAGTTGAAATTAGTAAGAACTTGTGCTAATGAAATGATTATGAATCTGCAGTGATAAATGAACTCAAGTGACGGTTGTGTTTATGAAATGAGTTATTGAAACCGCTATGAATGGATTGAGATTATGATGGATGAAATATATTCACACTGGATTGAACAACGATGACGTAATTGTGTACGTGATTCATATGATGACTTGAATTAAAAGCTATTAATCACTTACAGTGAAATATCGGAGGGAAATGATGAACAGGTTGCCCTGTATGGGAGGTTCATCGGCTACCTACAGGTTCTCTGGTTACTATGCTGATTTTCTGTTACTTGTCTTCCTTCTATCTTGTTGTGATCCAAGTAGAAGGGGTGTGCACACTAGGGACTCTGTTATTATGGCCATTATGTTATCCGTAGGTGGTTACAGGGGATTAACCCCGGCCTACAATGTTGAAGTAAGTGGTTACAGGGGATTGACCCCGGCTTACTGGCGTTCTCTTTCCTCTCCTTAAATAATTGGATTAATTGAAATTAATTATGTGATTATTCGTTGTTTATATATATGTATGTGTGTTATGCTTTCTAACCCTACTAACCTACTATTTTACAATATATTTTCAACTTAAGTATTTTACGGGATGGAGTTGGAATTACTCAGTTTTTCTGATTTTTGGGAGCTTGTCTCTCTTGTTTCTTTTCAATGCATTTGTGCAGATGGGTGATCGACGGGGGAACAAAAGGGAGATCACTTAGAGTTGTCATCCACTTAGCTTATGATTTAGCTTCCGCTGGAACTCTGAAATACTTTAGTAATTAGTAATATTTAATGAACATTTTACTTGGTTGTAAGGATTAATTAATTTGAATTTAGTATGCTTTAATCTAGCCTTGCATTTATTTCCAAGGAGATAAGTGCGGCGGTAGCACGCCCGTTGATTCGAACCCTCGTGGAGTTTCCCCCATCTCGAGTTTTATTAAATGAAAAAGGGTTCGGGTTGGCGGGGGTGTTACAAAGTGGTATCAGAGCGGAGTTTAGATTAACTAAGGAAAGATTAAAATTATTAATTAGGAAAATGAATTAAATAGGGTTAAACTTAAAATTGGTTTAGGAGGTCAAAATAATAAATTATTTAGGAAAAATGAATTACGATTAAAATGTGAACTAAGGGTTTAGTATGGGTACGTATGGGTTATGTGTACATGTATGAAAGTACTCGTTAAAGGTACTTATTAATTGTTTATTGTATTAGATGGCCAAGACACGTTTGACCGCCAGGAAATGCACCAGAACCCCTCGTCAAGGACCTTACCTTCTAAGGATGAGGGTAGGAGAGTCTGTTTCAGCTTATATTTACAGGTTACGTTTAACAATGAAGTGTTACCACCTCAATGAAGGCCATGGGCATTCAGATTACCTCACGCCACCGAAACAGGCCGATGTTTTGATTCACACTCTTCCCAATGATGGTCCTTATGCCGGAATCAAGAGCGAATACTCTGATGTTCTGAAAAATGGAAGGGCAAACTATGAACGATACACATTGAAAGGGAAGTGGTATCTCACGTTGAGTTACTTGGAGAAAAGGATGTTCGATGCTAGGGCCAAGTGGCTTAATGACTATTTACCCACTGATGACGAGGAGCCCAACCATAGTGACGATGAAGAAGTAGGAAGCAACCCAGCCTCACCCGTTGTAAATCTCGATGGAGATAGAGACGGAGATGAAGGTGAAAACGAGGATCCGTCCGAGTACGCTGACTAGAAACCCATATCTCTAGCCCTGACCCTTAGATTTCTAATTAAAGTCGTAAAAGATCGATTAATGTGTTAACTTAGTTAATGATGGTGCAACTAATGCTTATTTGACTATTTGAAAACTCTTATGCTACTATGAATGAATTGTTATGGCACTTTTGGAGTAATGAATGATGAACTTTTGACATGTGAATTGAGTATGAAATGAATGATGAACTTTTGATATGTGAATTAAGTATGAAATGAATGAATGGTGTGAACCATGATTATGTGAATTAGCTTTTATATAAGAATCAATGTGAATAACGCAGGTAGCTTATGCAATACGTTTATACGCGATCTAGAGCAAGGCGACAAGAAAACCAAATGGCCGAAACTCCTGAACAAGTTGCAGCACGACTTAGGACTCTCGAGCAACTAGCTCAGAGCTTTGGCTTAGTCCTTCAAAACCAGATCAACAACAACCACCATGGAGACGATCCGCAAGCTGCAATGGCGAAAAAGATTTCCGCTTTGAAACCACCAACCTTTGTTGGGAGAGAAGACCCACTACTTTTCGAGAATTGGATAAGAGATTTCGAAAAGATTTTCACTGCCACGGGTACGCCTGAGGCCCAGAAGGTCGAGCAAGCAACCTTTTATCTGCATGAAGATGCTGATACTTGGTGGGAAAGTGTAGGACCTACTGTTAAGCTCAAGAGAACTTTAACTGGGAAGCGTTTAAGGTAGCGATTAAGGCTCGATTCTTCCCCGAGCACATTCGTAGACAAAAGTGCAATGAGTTTAGTAGGTTTAACCAGAGTTATAACATGAGTGTGCAAGAGTACGCTCAGAAATTCAATGAGTATGCTCGATTCTGCCCGACTGTAGTGCCAGATGAAGGAACTAAGGCTCAGAAGTTTGAAGACGGACTTAAGTTTGATCTTCAGACTCGAATGGGAGGTAGCACCTCTACCACTTTCGCGGAAGCGTATGCTAAAGCTTCGAACCTAGAGAGAATCTTACAGCATGAGAGAGAGGTGCTAGGTAGACACAAAAGAAAGGAACCTGCCGGCAACAACAACAGCCAAGGGTACGACAAAAGGCCCAACAATGGTGGAAACAACAATAACAATGGTGGACGCTACAACAACCGCAACAACCAGAATTCTGGACAACAGACCCAGCAAGGAAATAGGAACTAAAAGAACTTTGTTTGCAGGAAGTGTGCCAAGAGCCATCCAGGGTTCACTTGTCAGGGTGAAAGAATCAAGTGTTTCGAGTGTGGAGAAGTAGGTCACAAATCGTTCAACTGACCCAAGAAGCAAGCTCAAAGTGGACCAAATGGGAACAATGGTAACAATGGAGGTGGAAACAGAATTCAAAACTTCAATAACAACCGCCCCAGTGGAGGAAATGCTGCACAGAACGGGAACCAGAACAACCGCTCTTTTGGAGATGGAAATGGAAACTATGGAAAGAATAGCAATGGAGGCTACACCAATGGAAGAATCAATGTCATGAGCCGAATTGAAGCTGACACCGATGCCAATGTTGTGACGGGTACATTTCTCGTAAACTCAAACCCTGCTTATGTACTATTTGATTCTGGAGCGTCTCATTCTTTTATTTCTAGCACTTTTGTTAATAAGTATCCCCTCAAGTCTAACCAGTCTTGTCGAGCCAATATAGCCATGCCCACCGGTGAAACTGTTTCATGTAAATCTCTTTTCCAAAGTATCCCTGTAGTCATAACTGGTACTGAATTACCAGCCGATCTTATCCTTTTTGACCTAAAAGACTTTGACGTTATCTTGGGAATGGATTGGTTAGCTAAATATAAAGCCAAAATCGAGTGTCATAACCAGAAAATATCTCTTAGAGGACCAAAGGGAAATAGGATATCTTATAAAGGCATAACCTTCCAGCCCGATGTCAAGATAATCTCAGCCCTGAACCTTCAAACCTATCTTAGAAAAGGCTACCCAGTCTACCTGTGCCAAGTAAGGGACGTAAGCGTGGAAAACGAGGAGTTGACTCAAATTCCGGTAGTAAAGGAGTTCCTGGATGTATTTCCCGAAGAGCTTCCAGGAATGCCACCATAGAGAGAAGTGAGCTTTAAGATCGATTTAGTCCCTGGAACCGGACCTATCTCTAAGGCTCCGTATCGAATGACGCCTGCAGAAATGCAAGAATTGAAGGTGCAATTGGAGGAATTGTTGGAAAAAGGGTACATTCGACCTAGTGTCTCACCTTGGGGAGCCCCAGTATTGTTTGTTCGGAAGAAAGACGGATCTTTGAGGTTGTGTATCGATTATAGGGAATTGAATAATGCCACGGTAAAGAATAAATATCCGCTCCCGAGGATCGAGGATTTGTTCGATCAGCTTCAAGGTGCAACAATGTTTTCCAGGATCGATTTACAATCAGGTTATCACCAACTACGAATCGCTGAAGAAGACATCCCTAAGACAGCCTTTCGTACGAGATATGGCCATTATGAGTTCACCGTCATGCCTTTTGGACTCACTAATGCGCCCGCAGCTTTTATGGACCTCATGAATAGGACTTTCCAGCCATACCTGGATAAGTTCGTGATTGTGTTCATTGACGATACATGGTGTACTCGAAGGATAGAGAAGAGCATCAGGATCAATTGAGGAAAGTTTTGGAGATTCTTCGAGAAAAGCAATTGTACGCGAAGTTCTCGAAGTGTGAATTTTGGTTGGAAAAAGTTTCATTTTTGGGTCATGTGATATCAAAAGAAGGCGTTTCCGTAGATCCATAGAAGATTCAAGCAGTGACCGATTGGCCTCAACCTAAGAACGTCACTTAAGTAAGGAGTTTCTTGGGTTTAGCTGGATATTACCGGAGATTTGTGAAAGATTTTTCAAGAACAGCCCAACCTCTCACTAACCTGATGAAGAAAACAACAAAGTTTCATTGGGATGATAAGTGTGAGGAAGCATTCCAAGAGCTGAAGAAGAGACTTACAACAGCCCCGGTATTGACATTGCCCTCTAGAGTAGAAGGATTTGAAGTTTACAGTAATGCCTCAAAGAAAGGTTTTGGGTGCATCTTGATGCAACATGGTAAAGTAGTGGCCTATGAGTCGAGACAACTCAAACCGCATGAGCAAAATCACCCTACTCATGACTTGGAGTTAGGAGCAATCGTGTTTGCGCTTAAAATCTGGAGACATTATTTGTATGGAGTGCAATGTAAGGTCTATACAGATCACAAGAGTTTGAAGTATCTGTATACGCAAAAGGAGTTGAATATGAGACAGAGACAATGGCTCGAGCTTATAAACGACTATGATTTGAAGATAGTGTATCAAGAGGGAAAAGCGAACAAAGTAGCTGATGCGTTGAGTAGGAAAAGTGCTCGTTCGCTAAATGTGTTGATCCTAGCCGATGAACTGTGTGAAGAGATCAAGAGATTGAGTTTGGAAATAGTTGAGCCCGGTTATGTGAAAGCTCAGTTGAATGCTCTTACTGTTGGACCGGACATATTTGAGGAGATTCGGGTGAAACAAGCTGCAGATAAGTGGTTAAGCAAATTGAGAGAGATGAAGCAATGTGGTCAAGCACCAGAGTTCGAGATCGACGGCAATGGCGTTGCAAAGTATAAACGGAGATTGTGTGTGCCACAAGATGAGGAACTCAAGACGAGAATTCTAAGGGAAGCCCATAGTTCACCGTATTCCATACATCCAGGAGGAGATAAGCTTTATAAGGATTTGAAAAAGCATTTTTGGTGGCCTAGGATGAAGCAAGAAGTAGCCGACTTTGTCGCAAAATGTTTAACATGCCAGAAGGTGAAAATACAGCATATGAAGCCTGGAGGGAAATTGCAACCTTTGGAAGTGCGAGGATGGAAATGGGAATCTATCTCTATGGATTTCATCATGGGATTACCGAATACAAGGTCGGGAAAGAATGCAATATGGGTAATAGTGGACCGTTTGACTAAGACGGCAAGATTCGTGGCAATGAAGGATACTTGGTCATTGAGACAGTTGGCGGATGCTTACTTTAATGAGGTGGTTAGGCTACATGGTGTCCCGAAGGACATCATTTCGGATAGGGACTCGAGATTCTTATCTAAGTTCTGGAAACAGCTTCAAACAGCCGTTGGACACTATTGAAATTCAGCACAGCCTTCCACCCAGCAACAGATGGTCAAACGGAGAGAATCATTCAAACCTTGGAGGATATGTTGAGAGCATGTGTGATGGATTTCGGAGGATATTGGGATGATCATTTGATGTACATTGAGTTCTCGTATAACAACAGCTATCACTCGAGCATAGGAATGGCACCTTATGAGGCATTGTATGGACGGAAATGTAGAAGTCCTATATGTTGGAGCGACGTGAATGAGTCATTGAATTTGGGACCAGAAATGATAGAAGAGACTACCCACAAGGTGAAGTTGATTCAAGAGCGTATGAAAGCAGCTCAGGATCGACAAAAATCGTATGCAGATCAAAGGAGACGAGATTTAGAGTTTGAAGTTGGAGAAAAAGTGTTGCTGAAAGTTTCACCAACCAAGGGAGTAATGAGGTTCGGTAGAAAAGGAAAGTTAATTGAGTCCTCGTTATATCGGACCTTATGAGATACTCGAAAGAATTGGGGAAGTGGCCTATAGATTAGCCTTGCCCACAGAGTTTGCCAATGTTCATAATGTCTTTCATGTGTCTCAACTTCGTAAATATATCCCTTATCCCTCCCATGTCATCCAACCTGAAACCATTGGACTAGATGAGACCCTCACTTTTGAAGAACGTCCTATTAGAATCCTTGATTCCAAAACGAGAAATACCCGGAACAAGGCAGTAAAGTTAGTCAAAGTTTTGTGGTCTAATCATCAAACCGAGGAAGCAACTTGGGAAACAGAAGACGACATGAGAAAGCGTTATCCTGAACTCTTTTATGAGGTACGATTATCGAGTTTCGGGGACGAAACTCCTTAAGGGGGACCGAATGTAATACTAACAAAGCGCAAAACTACTGTTTCGTTAATATTAAACATCTAACTTTAAAGTTCGAGGACGAACTTTGTTTTTAAGGAGGAGTAGATGTAATACCCCGAATTTTTAAAGATTATTTTATTATTTATTAAGGTTTAATATTATTTCCACTTAAAATTATTTTATGATAATGCTATTTTATTTGATAACTATGTTTATTAAAATAATAATTTCATTAGTTTTGAATTATTTAACGAGTTTATTTAAATGATTTAATTGAAATGTATTTTATTTAACTAAACTAATTATTCATTTTCATTATTTCAAAGTATTTTAATATGGTAATTGAAAGGTGTATTTAGTTGTGGGGCATTCTTATTCATTCAAGTTGTTCATCCATTTTAGTAATCCAAAGCCCAAATACAAGTCCATAGCCATATGTTTTTTAGTCAAAAAGAAAAAGGAAAATAAAACAAAAAAAAAAAAAAAAAAAAGGAGGTGAAAACAGTTTCACCATCTTCCCTCCCCTTCCTTCCTTCGTTCCTGATTTTCAGCACACAAGAGCAAGATTTTCAAAACAAAATTCAGCCTTTGTCAGTGCAAATTGAAACTCAATCCACAATTTTCAGATATTAGGGGCAACAATTTCAAAAGCCTAAACTCCATAGCCCTCACACCTCACATTCACCATTAATGGAGCTTGACCAAAGCTCAAAATTTCTGACAACCTCCTCTATAAATACCGAATTTCTCTCACCCAATTACTCAAGCAAACAAATTAAACTTCAAACGTTTGCTTCAATTCCTTTCTATTCTTCCTAAATTTCTGATTTTTGTTTTGAAAATAAAAATTTAATTTCAACCCACCATTAACATCTTCATTGTTACACTGAACTGCCGAGCACCACCGAACGAACCACCACGACCACCTGAACCTCGCGCCACCATCAACGCCACCCAACACCGCCAGCCCTTCACCTTCTCCGGCCCAGCCCGCGACCTCCCTCGCAGCACTTCAGCCGCGCCCAGCCGCACCCCTCCCCGCCTGACTTCGCCCGTCCACCGCTCGAAACACCAGCACCCCTTCCTTGTTTATCTTCCCCTTGTTCTTCCTTCCTGCCTCCTTCGTTTTTTTTCCTTTCTTCAGTTGGGTGAAACTGATTCTTTGACACTACTACAAAAAAGGCCAAAGATAACTGTTATATAAGGCTTTACATAACACTTTTGAGGCGTTTTCCAAGTCAATGTAATGTAAAGTAAAGATAACACCTAATGGAAGTGTTATGTTTGGGAGAGAAAACATAACAGTCATTTATAATACACGTTATACAACTAGATAACACAGTTGTCAAATAACCGTTAAGTTTGCTATTTTTAAGCCAGTTTGACCGAAGGAATATTTAACTACTATCTTAAATAATTGTTATCTTTGTTACAAGCAAACACAACTCTTCTTTGCTCAAGTGTTATGTTTTCTTATAATAGTTATAACAGGTTTTTTCCATAACTGTTATCTTTGATATTATTTTTTTTTTTTTAAAAAACAAATTGTCACATGCTTCAACGTTTCATTGACACCAACTTCCAAATTGCTACAGCGCCGGCAAATTCAATTTACAATAAAGCACCATGTGTATAATATGCAACCCATATCTCAAAATCAACAAATTAAAGATAATATTCCAAACCTCCAAAATTCTGTATATATACACAATAATTCAACTAACACTCATGTAAATATCTATCTAAATATAAAAAAGCTAAAGATCAAATTTATCCCGACCACATCAATATTCATACCCGAATAAATAAATAAATATATATATATATATATATATATATATGTATGTCTAAAAATTGATTAAGGTAAAAAAAATGAAGCATGAAGTTCAAACTCATTCATCATCATTCATGACTTGTTCTTCGTGATCCTCGACATATGTAATCCACAACTCTCTGAGTTCATCAATTTTATCCTGAGAATAGGTTGGAGGGATGCCATGATAGTACTACAATAAAGATAAGACAAGTCTCCATCAAAAATTGAAAAGTAATTAAATACAATAATCACGCATGGTTGAATTAAAAAGGAAAACAAATAAGAAGATGATCAAAGTTAAACATTTGCACACTACAAATGCAGTGTTAAAGCATAATGCTCAAGATTTAAGTGTCATAATTAAAAATTACACCAAGTGGAAAAGTCATAAACATAATAGTATAATAAACAATTGCTGAAGAAATAATTAATGTTAACGATCATTATATTGCCCAAAGTTTGGTAATAATAAAACACAAAAGGAATAATTGTAATTAATAAAGTACCTTATCTGGAATTACTAGTCGTCTGAACTCTATAGTCTCAAGCATGTAGCGACACACATAATATCCACAATCTAAAGTACCAAGCGGTTGGCGAGGGCACTATAAACAAGAAATCACAAATAGCTTACTTAAGGAAAATGAAAAATATTTTTGCCAAATAAGATAATATAATATAAGAGTCAGATACCTGCACTTGATTCCATCTAATTTCCGGATTCTTTTTAATCTTCTTGATATCTTTTCGATAATACATGCTAAATTTTATAATCCCCCTATATGATCATAAAATAAAATAATAGTATCATCATAAGTAGTCATAGCAATAAATATATTAAATATAGTCCTTCAGTACATACTCGTTAATGATCTTTTTAGCAAACGGTCGAACTTCATTTTCTGCTCCTGCTGGATCTAACCAATATACTAATCCGTTCCAAGGACTGATAACAGCTAACATCCAATGGTTGCTGTACAATTAAATAAGCAATGAAGAAGAAAACAAAATCATCCTCAATTTAAATCACACCATAAATTTTGTAGTCAAATCAATATTTTATATAAATGAAAAACACAACACTTACTTCTCATTATATGGTGCAAAAAAAAGTTGATTAATATTTTTAGCATCATTACATGCAAAGACGCAAGCTAAATAATCTGATCGAGGATCTCCTTCTTCCATTGCTGTTGGTGTCAAAGGACTTAGAATGTTGGTATCACAAAATCCATATACCCCTGAAATCCCTTCTCTAATACAAACCTCTCACAAGTACCTATCAAATCTCGTAGGCGTTGTTTTAGAAAATATCAAATTATCCAGAAACATAATATTATATAATCACTAATACAGAAAAAGGAAAAAGATTCACTCACTTCATGAATATGGACATGTGAGTTGATCCAATCTCCTTTTGGAAGCACCAATCAAGCATATCCTCGTAATCTATGGCAACATCTTGTTCATTAAAAAATACGTTAGCCGGAATTTTAATGGAAATAGTTTCTTGGCTTTTTTTCATCCGTAGAGCTTGAATCTTAAAAGCTCGCACCAAACTAGTGGTCAACTTCTCTTTATCTTCTGCAGTGATCGAGTACTTTTTAATGGATGATGATTGTGATGATGCCGTTCCTGGAGATGGTGTGGGTCGTGTGGCAAGCTGTGCCTGTTTATCATTCTTGATAAGATCCACACAAGAAAAATATAATACTTGTTTATATATTCAAAAATGTTATGAATAAGATTTGTGCGATAGAAAAAAAAAATCTTGTTTTTGTTCATACCTTCTTCGGTGGAAGAATCAAATGAGCTGGCCAAAGAATATAAGCCTCCTTAGCTTGGAATACATACTGAAATTCCTCAGTAGGGCATGGTAAAAGTGCACGAGGCTCAATAGCTTCAATGACGGCAACACGGCGATGATTATCCTTAGGGGTGTTATGATGAACAAGTAAAACCTCTGTTGCGCTTGGTATGTACACTTTACCCTTAGCAACAACCTTGAGCTCATTGTCACATTCAATCGCCAAGTAACAATCACTCTCACCCTGTTTTTTATAATAAAATTAAGGAATACAACTTTAAGAAACGATACCCATTAGTGTAAAATATATAACTTTAAAAAACCCCCTCCTCCAAATGATCCAAAGGTTTGCAGTTTGATCACCCCCTCCTAAATAGCTCTATCTTAGTCAATATACGGACTGATGTTACAGTGTCCTTTAGGAATATATTCATAGGGTTGGTCGAACAGATCGTGGAAAAGGTGCTAAAGGTTCTTGTGAAAATGTATGAGTTCGATACAAAGAAGCATGCAAATGTGTAGTCTCATCTAGTAGTGAATCTACCTTCCCAATCAGGTAGCACCTTAAGTAGGCAGTGGATTTTTGCAGGAGAAATTGGTGGCAAATAATTATTACTTGAACAAGTAAGCTAAAAAGGCATACAAGGCCTACATATTGTCATATAATTCGCATTCCATGAAGGATGTCTTCAATTTACACAAGTTTGATCTGGTAATCAGAAAATTAAAAGGGGGAGGGAGTAGTACTTGGGAGAAGTATCCAGAAAATTAATGTAGTAGTATTATAGAGGGAAAGCTCATATTATTACTGAAATCAAATCAACCCTCCTTCCTATCTTGTTTGTGTGTTTAGCCATTAATGTGCAGTTGAGCTGACAGCAAGAGTAGTAACAGCGTTGCACTAGGCTTCTAAAAAAAAGAGCATATATTTGAAGTGTTGTTACAAGATAGTATTCAATACCTCCGGAAAGGAGTGGTCATCTACGCCTGTTGTATGAGGTTGAGGGATTGTTGGAGAAGAAATATGATGCACCTTACTTGTCTCTGGCCACGGCACATGGTAGGGCTCAATATCATGCTCTTGTTCATTATGAGGTTGAAGTTCGTGCTGCATTGGATTGTGATTAGCGACAACATGTGATGTCTCGGACTCATGAACACGATCATGGTCTTTTGAAGAAACATTGGTGTCTGAATCTAGTTGTAGGTGAAATTCTTGAACACCTAGGCCAACCAAACTAGGATTACCTAATTGAGCACCACTAGACTCTTCGTTATTAGAACCACCAATTTGGCTACCATTACCCCCATGCCCATCAGAACGACCAAATTGACCACTGCAATTACCGACATTCCATCCCGCCTTGAACTGACTCAATTGTTCACTCATCTGCTCTGGGTTAATTTGGCAACATGTTGTAAGGAAGGACATAACAAAATTTTGAGTGTTTCTCATTTCTGCCAACTCCGATCTTAAACTCTTTATCTCGGCCTTCATTTGACTAGGTGGTTGTGGCCGGTTAAATCCAAAATAATTTGTGTTTGTCACACCTAATCCAACCCCCCTGACAATACCACCATGCTCTGGTTTCTCAATTGCTTTTGATAGTATATCATCTCGACCTTCTGCAACAATTTCTCCTCTACTTTGTTGAGCCTCCAAAGTTTTCTAGCACCAAAAACAATTTGTATATTAAAGTTAGAATAATTTATATGATTAAAATCGTAGTTTTCAAACTTGGAAAATGTGTGTAAAATTTCTTACAATGGTTTCAACAATTTTCAAATCATTAGGATTCTTAAATATCATCGCACCCTCTTTGACATGAGAATGAGCTCTAAGCCATGTCAAATGTCGAGGAACTGTAGGAGCATTTATCCCTTTCTTCTCAAGTTCATTTGCCTAAAAAGTCACAAATACATAAGAAAAAATAGTTTTATAGTTAAAAAAATTAAAGTTCGAAGTTAATTGCACAAGCTTGATCAAAGCTTACGATATCTTCCTCGAAATGTTGATACCCTAGTCGTCCTCCACGATAGCTTGATTTTCTATTATCCTTCACTCTACTTCGATTTTTTTCGCTCATTTCCTGCATAAATGATGTAATTCAACTTCAATAACACTCCAATATATCCAGTTATAAGTAATTCATGTAGAAATTTGAACCTTAAACTTAGGATCAGTTGATGTTTTCAGGAATTGATCCCAATCTTCCTGTAGTATCCATGGATAGAGCCCTGATTTCTTCTTCACCAATTGTCCTTTGCGAGTGTACATGAACTCCTTTCTCAATCTAGCTTTAAAAATTCGGAATGCAATAAAAGCTCGCGATAAGATATAATGTTTACGACCTTCTAATATCGTGAAACCTTTCTGCATAATTCAAGGATCATTAGTATTAATTGGCAGGACATTATCTCACATGTATAAGTTCGATGTACTGATTAATGAAATACAAATAGCAAAACATCTACTTACTGTTATTAACTCGTAAACTTCATTCTTAAGCTCTTTAGGGACATCACCCCACTTCTCGTACTTGATGTTTACACGTTCACGAACAACTACACCAATATAAGTAGAGAATGTGTTTCGATGATCCCCACATGGAACCTTTCTTCTATTCCATTCGAGTGGAATTTTTCTACCCTCCTGAATTGCCTTCCCTACTATTGCACATACTGTACGACCTCTACAGTCCTCACGTTCAACATTATCACCATCATCCTCATGCTCGGTTTCGGAGGTTGCATTCTCTTGAATTGCCCTCCGACTCTTTCTCCCTTTAGCCATTAACCTAAAACGATGATTAAATTAAATCTTACTAGTCTTATATGCACGCTATATATGCGTGTGAAGTCATTATCTAAGTTTTATAAGTGCATATGAAGGTGAGATGGAGGTAGAGGTGTTTCAATAAATTGTGGATCTTTGTTGTATCTATTTTAAGTTCGTAGGGGAGGGGGTTTTAGTGTAAGGGGCTAGCATATAAGCTGGTTGAGTGTGTTTGCTCAAAGTATGCACTCAGTCATGACCAGCATAATGGACCTTGCATCTTATGAATTAAAGCAGACTCCTCCCCGGTAAAAGACAGAACTACCACTTAATTCTTAACAGCAATACGAACTGAACCATACAACAGCAGAACAACATTCTAGCTTCCACCCCCAACTTGTCATAGTTTTTCCTCAACACCACCAGTCCACCGTCCTCTTCCACCCCCACAGCCCACAGATTACCCACCACCACTTCACGCCCTCAAGTTTAGCTGCTACATGTAGGGGTGGATCCCACAGCAGGCTTGCAGTGGTGGGGTAGTTCTTGAATGTGAGTAATTAATCAAGTAAATTAGTCTCTCTCTTGCTATTACTCTTAGTTTTGGTTTCTGTCTAGCAAAAGGTTTTTTTTTATAGAAGTCTACAATCAAAAAACTTTCTATAATACAAGAATTACAAAATGGAGTATTATAGAAGTATATGTATCTTACTCATTTAAAAACTTGGTTTTTTTTTTTGAAAAAAAAATACCAGTAGCATGGAGTTGGATCTGGAGCCAAAATAGACATGAAAAAATTATCTAGATCCAACTCTATTTTAGTAGTGACCTGAATATACTTTAAGTAGTTCGTGGACCTCTTTGAAAAAGTAGGGGTGTAGTCATGAAGAGATATTGTGAAGAAAGAACTATCCTATAAAAATAAGAGAGAAATGTCTTTAATGTGTAGAAATAAGAACTACCCTATAAAAATAACAAATTTTTTGGAGAAATATGCTGACGTGACATGACTAAAGCCAAACCAAAGCATGATTCCATATTATTTGTTAGTGCAGGCATGAGTAGTAGTGTATGATTTTCCAAGGTGAAAATTGTATATAGAATTACTAGTCAACAATTTGCTCCCTTACTATCAATTATTGCTGTGAAGGTAAAAGAATGTTCGTGCATATAAGTATATCAGTATAAAATAAAATTTAACCTTGATGTAGCAACTAGAAACAAGCAAGAAAAAACATGGCTAACCTTGACTGCTGGCTCCTTTGGCCCAAAAAGAAGATCCTTCTCTCACTTTACCAAAGATCAAACTCAAGAATTCACAGCCACGAGAAGAAATCATGAAATGGAGGAGTAATTTGTGAGACTTTACTATTGATTGAACCTATTACACTGTGTGTCAATCTGCAGTTTTTGTTGTCACTGTGGCTGTATTGCGAAGATGATTTCTCTGTCCCTTTTATAAAAAATTATCGAAAGAAATGCTTCCCCAAAAAAAAAGGTGATGATTTCAGTTATGACTTGCACAGAGTTAAAGATGATTCAAGAGATTTTTGCACAAGCTAGTAAAACAAAACAGATTTAGAAAAGTACCTGTGCTTCGGCAGAATGTCCACAGGGGCTCCAAGGTTGGCAGAATGTCATCAGGGGCTCCAAGCTCGGCAACAACTAACTTTCTTACATGAAAATGCAGGGATTCTATCCTGAATTATTCCATGAAAAAAATTCGTAATTAGCTACTTGTAAATTGTATTACTAAAAATTTGTAGACTAACAAGTGAAGACTAATAGAAGTTTCCACCAACTCATAAATATAGAATTTATCACTTTTCATTACCAAACATCAAAATAAAACAATATAACACAAAAAGATGAATCAGTTCTCAACTCAAATCTTCTATTATGTAAAAACTTTAAATTCTATTCCCATTATAATTTTCTTACTAATAAGTAACATAATTAATTATTGAATATTCTACCTCAACTTTTTCGACATCAAGCTTTCCGGCGCCGCTTTCGAGATACCTTTTTTTTCTTACTTTCTTGGATCCACTCACCTTCATTATGGTCATCTCGTATATACACGGATGAATCATCTGAACTATCATCTTCTATATGTACCTTCCTAGATGGACTTTCTTCCAACTCATCACCATCATCATAGTTATCAATGTCATAGCGAGACCTCGGTGTTAGAACTATTGATTTTCTCTTATCAGCCGAATCAGTTACATAAAACACTTGTTTCGCTTGGTTTGCTAAGATGTATGGATCTTCCTTGTGACCGAGCTTTTCAAGGTTGACTAAAGTGAACCCTAGATTATCGTTCTCAACTCCAGTGTTATTGTCAACCCATTTGCACTTGAAAATAGGTATTGAGAAACAAGAGTAATGCAACTCAAAGATTTCTTCAATCACTCCATAGTAGTGCATTGAATCATATATGGGGCATTTGTCTTTAGCACTTGCAAAATGTAGAGCTTCGGCTTCTAAGCTTACTCCACTATTTTGCATTGTACTATTTTGATCTTGTTCCCATGTGTAGAATGTGTAACCATTGATGACATATCCAGAGTAAAAAGAGGCATTGAAATTTGGCCCATAAGCTAAACTCTTGAGTCGGTCAGAAACCACATTTGAAGATTCCTCAAGCTCGCTCGTTACTTGATCTTTGAACCACCTACTGAATAATTTGCAATGTTCACTCGCTAACGATTTTGCGTTAACTCTAGGGAGTTGTTCCTTCAAATAAGACATGTGTCGTTTGACATATGGTACAACTTCAGACTCATTATGAAGAATATAAGTGTGTGCCATGACCCACGAATCATAGGACATGTCACGTTGTTTATGACCTATGGTCCCCTTTCCCTCCTATCTTCCACTATGTCGAGATGTAGGGAGCCCTATCGTCTTTGTCAATCCCACAAAACGACCACTAAGCTCTATAACATTCTCGTAAAAGACCCGCTCAGTGATACAACCTTCTGGACGATGGTGATTCTTCACATACCCCTTATATGTTTTCATTTGCCTTTCAAAGGGATATTGATTTCTCAAATACACCGGACCACAAAATCTCACCTCTCTCACCAAGTGAATCGTTAAATGAACCATAACGTCAAAAAATGAAGGAGGAAAGTACATCTCCAGTTGGCAGAGCACGACAACAATATCATTCTCCAAAGTTGTCAATTCTTCAGGGTTAATAACTTTACTATATATCGCATTGAAGAAATGACACAATCTAATAATGGCACATCTAACGTTTTTAGGCAAAATTGAACGAATAGCTACAGGTAACAAATGCTGCATTAAAATATGACAATCATGAGACTTAAGCCCCACAAGCTTCAACGTTTCCATTGACACCAGCTTCCGAATATTGGATGAATAACCCTATGGCACTTTAACACCTGCCAAACACTCACAAAACTCCTTCTCTTTTCTTGAAAATGTATAAGCTGCAGGAGGCAAGTATTTCCGAGTTCCATCCTCAACAACATGTAATTCCCTTCTAATCCCCATTTCCTTCAAATCATCTCTAGCTTTAACACCGTCTTTTGTCTTCCCAGGGACATTCAATAATGTACTAATCAAACTATCACAAACATTCTTCTCGATATGCATCACATCTAACGAATGTCGAACAAAGAGGAATCTCCAATAAGGTAGGCGCCAAAAATATGGGCACTTCTTGTATCCCTGTTTTGGAAGAGACTTTTTATTTTTTGTCTTGCCAAATGTAATCTCAATATCCTTAATCTTTCGAAGCACCTCCTCACCGCTCATGACCTTAGGACGTTCCACAAAACATTGCTTACCATTGAATGCTTTTTTCAACTTACGATAACGATGATTACAAGGTAGAAATTGACGATTGTCATTGAAAACATTCTTTCCAGATGCCGTTAACCACATTCCTTCCAAACCGTCCTGACATATAGGACATGCAGCCTTTCCTTTCACTGTATATCCCGAAAGATTACCATAAGCCGGATAATCTTGTATGGTGCAAAATAACATTGCTCTTAAAGTGAACATTTCCTTTCGATAAGAGTCGAACACTTGCACACCTTCTACCCATAGAATGTTCAAATCATCAATAAGAGGTTCTAAGTACACATCGATATCATTTCCTGGTTGTCTTGGCCCAGAAATCAATAGAGTAAGCATCATGTACTTTCTTTTCATACACAAATTAGGAGGCAAGTTGTAAGTCACCAAAATCACAGGCCAAGTACTGTGGGTACTACTAAGGGAACCAAATGGATTCATGCCATCAGTAGACAATGCAAGACGTAGGTTTCGTTCTTCTTTACGGAACTCGGGGAATTTACCATCTATAAAACTCCACTGGGGTGAGTCAGCTGGGTGCCTAAGTTTTCCGTCTTTTTTTCGTCCATAATGGTGCCATGTCAAATGCTGAGCGGTACTTGGATCTGCAAATAATTGTCTAAACCTTGGTATTATTGGAAAATACCATAGAACTTTAGCCGGCACTCCTTCTTTTTCCTTGTACCGTGAGGCATTGCAAATGGAACAACTCCCTAACGCTTCACTTTCATTACGATATAACATGCAATCATTAGGGCAAGCATGAATTTTCTCATAGGGCAAGCCCATTGAGCTCAATACCTTTTTTGCATCATAAGTACTACTTGGAAGAACATTTTCCTCCGGAAACATGTCTTTCATCAATTCAAGTAGAGAGCTAAAACTTACATCACTCCAACCACCACTAGCCTTCAAATTGTACAACTTAAGCACACCCGATAATCTCGTATATTTACAACCTGGGTATAATGGTTGCTCAGAATCACTTACCAATCTCTCGAATGCAATATGATCCCCATTGTAATCATCCTCATTTACATGCCACATGTCCTCTAACCCATTGCCCTCATTAAAATTATCCTCACTTTCATACTCCATATCTATAGAAGTACTAGCTAAAGTTTCTTCCCTAGATTCTCCATGCCAAATCCAACGCGTATATGTTCTATCAAATGCCCATTTCTCTAAATGATTGAGTATTTGATCAACTCTCTGATGCATAAGATTATGGCACATATAGCAAGGACATCGTAACTTAGACTGACCTCCACTATTCATAACAGCAAAAGTAATAAATTCTCTAATTCCAACATTATATTGTTCATCCTCGGGCTTAGACTTCCATATCCAACTTCGATCCATTTCTACAAACCAACAAATTCAAAAAGATATTAAAGAACACTTACTTGTTTAAAGAGGTACTAAGTCGTCATTACAAGGTTAATGTTATAGTTAATCATTGATTAGATTATGATATCAGATATTGCTTCAAGCGATGAGTGTTGATGTATTGAACATGCATAGGGTGCGCTTATAATTTTTTTTTACATACAATAAAGGTTCTAAAGCAAATCAGTTTATATTATTTATGTGCTATTGTTTTATATAAAAGGAGAAAATATGAGTGACCTCTAAACCAAACAAATATAAATAGTATATAAAGGTGATTCTCCTTTTTATTCCCTTTTGTAATCAGTTAACAAATTGTCATGCAAAGGAGCAAATTGTCATGCTAAGGAGCATATATATGAATGCAAAAATCCACTACTTGCTTATGTAATATTTTCCAACTTTAGAAAACACTTTCCAACTAAAGCATTCTCTAGTATAATAAAGCCAAAGTGTATGCGTTTAATATGTACAATCTGACTAAAGTGACCCTTAATAAGACAAACAATAAATATATATAGCTGTTTTGTGCAAGTATAGTTGTTTTGTGCATATATATCAAATGAAAAATCATTCTTGTAAACATCCAATATACTGGACAATAATTTATTCCAATGCAAAGTCCAACAATCATTTGCACCAAAAAAAAAAACATCATAGCTCAATTAAATTAAAAAAACCAAATCAGCCCTACGAAATCAACAAGTATATGGCGCCATGGCGGCAGCCGCATGCTATGCTACAATTCATAACTCATTACACAACCAATTTTGGCAAATTCAGAAAATTAATATAGTAAATTACCAATCCAAGAAACTAGACATTGATCATAGTAACATAATTTGAACATTAAAGCCACGAAAATCAGTTCTTTTTATATAATTAGGAATACATAAGGGTTTGAAAAATAAGAATTACCTGTAAATTATCGGTAACAATGGCGTTTTTGATAGTTGGTTTCTCGGAGTATGATTGTCGCTAGGTATTGGGTAGAATACCGTTCTGAATTTCGAAGTTTTAATGACTACGTTGTGATCTCCTGGAGTGAAATTGAGAGTGTGAGGGACGAAAAGTCGTCGGAGATGGGAGCCGGAGGTCGGAAAATATCTTTACCATTGACAGTGCTACTGTTCTTGAATTTTTTTTTTGAGGGGGCTACAGTAAGCTTCAATAGTTGAAGGTAGAACTGCAACTTCCAATTGAAGAAGAAGGGTTTTAATTTTAATTTTAATTCTATTTCTATTACTTAAGGAGAACGTGGGATTCGGTATTCTTAAATCTTAATCTCCTTCACTTTTTTTTTTTTTTAAAAAATTAGATTCCTACTAGCTAGCTAATTCCCTAAACCCACGCATGCACTACTTTATTTATTTTTTAGTTTTTTTAAACATCACATTAATTTTATAGCAAACATAACACAAATTGAAACAAGTGTTAAGTGATATAATCTCAGTAAAGATAACAGGTATTTTGTCAAGTGTAACTTACTTTATTTGTTTGACCATTTTTTTCCATTTAGATAATAGTTTTTCCATCAAAGCGTTAATTTTGTACTTTACATAACACTTGCTAAATTAAACGTTAAATTAAGGGTGTTATCTTTGCCCAAAATTGTAGTAGTGTGAATCAGTAAAACCTCCCCTTTTTCCACTTTATTTTAGCTTTATTTGTTTATTTTATTTTTTAAACTAAAACCCATGACTTTCCTAAACTAGCCTACTTTAATTAAGTTAGTATATTTTAGTTTAAGTTAATCTTTTATAACTTGAAAATGTTTCTTAAATAAAATGAGCATAAGAAAGTTAGTTTTCTATGTTAAAATAGTTATTTAAGTTAATAAAAATAAAGTTGAAGTAATCTTTGATTACTTAAAATGATTTCATTATTGATTTAAAAACCATAACTTTGATTTTTAAACTCTCTTAAAATCATTAAGAATTCTTTAAGTTATTTAAATTATTTAAATGGTTTATTTTATATAAAAAGGGGTTACTTAGGTAACTAACTTAGATCTCGTTAATATCTATTGTAGATTCCGATTGCGTAGACGAGGAATATCAAGAGTGTTAATCCGTTCGTGAACTTAACTTTTGGGCACGCATCACGAGGTAATCTCCGATGTCCATCTAAACATAGATCCCGTTAGTGTAAAACGAAGTGATTATGTGATTATTATGTGCTTATAAAATATATATAAGTATGGACTATAATTATGGATTATCGACTTAATGCGGATTATGAAAACGAATGACAAAATGGACGACGACTATCG
Organism: Beta corolliflora; assembly: GCA_947648045.1. NCBI lineage: Eukaryota > Viridiplantae > Streptophyta > Magnoliopsida > Caryophyllales > Amaranthaceae > Beta > Beta corolliflora. The sequence continues at coordinate 756,741 of CANSZD010000253.1, read as the reverse complement.
ATTTCGATTATGAATCATGACTATGGATGATATACGATATGACAAATATGTTTATTATAAAGTTATTAAAATCACTTAATGTCATTTAGTAATGTTATGGTTATTATTATTATTATTATTATTATTATTATTATTAGTATTATTATTATTATTATGATTATTGTTATCATTATTACCGTTATTATTATTATTGAAATTTTATGAAAGTTGAAATTAGTAAGAACTTGTGCTAATGAAATGATTATGAATCTGAAGTGATAAATGAACTCAAGTGACGGTTGTGTTTATGAAATGAGTTATTGAAACCGCTATGAATGGATTGAGATTATGATGGATGAAATATATTCACACTGGATTGAACAACGATGACGTAATTGTGTACGTGATTCATATGATGACTTGAATTAAAAGCTATTAATCACTTACAGTGAAATATCGGAGGGAAATGATGAACAGGTTGCCCTGTATGGGAGGTTCAGCGGCTACCTACAGGTTCTCTGGTTACTATGCTGATTTTCTGTTACTTGTCTTCCTTCTATCTTGTTGTGATCCAAGTAGAAGGGGTGTGCACACTAGGGACTCTGTTATTATGGCCATTATGTTATCCGTAGGTGGTTACAGGGGATTAACCCCGGCCTACAATGTTGAAGTAAGTGGTTACAGGGGATTGACCCCGGCTTACTGGCGTTCTCTTTCCTCTCCTTAAATAATTGGATTAATTGAAATTAATTATGTGATTATTCGTTGTTTATATATATGTATGTGTGTTATGCTTTCTAACCCTACTAACCTACTATTTTACAATATATTTTCAACTTAAGTATTTTACGGGATGGAGTTGGAATTACTCAGTTTTTCTGATTTTTGGGAGCTTGTCTCTCTTGTTTCTTTTCAATGCATTTGTGCAGATGGGTGATCGACGGGGGAACAAAAGGGAGATCACTTAGAGTTGTCATCCACTTAGCTTATGATTTAGCTTCCGCTGGAACTCTGAAATACTTTAGTAATTAGTAATATTTAATGAACATTTTACTTGGTTGTAAGGATTAATTAATTTGAATTTAGTATGCTTTAATCTAGCCTTGCATTTATTTCCAAGGAGATAAGTGCGGCGGTATAAGCCTAAAAATATACACAATAGTTACATTATACCTCATATAATCATGTTTAAAAAGAATTTGTGGTTAAATGACTCGAGAAATAGGAATTGGACGCGAAAAGGCGAAAATAGGCCTAAAATGACCTTTTTGTTCCCAAAATTCAACTAACAACATATACAAGCCTAAAAATCTACACAATAGTTACATTATACCTCATATAATCATGTTCAAAAAGAATTTGGGGTTAAATGACTCGATAAGTACGAAAGGGACGCGAAAATGTAAAAATAGGCCTAAAATGACCTTTACGTTCTCGAAATTCAACCAACAACATATGTAAGCCTAAAAATCTACACAATAGTTACATTATACCTCATATAATCATGTTCAAAAATAATTTGGGGTTAAATGACTCGAGAAATAGGAATTGGACGCGAAAAGGCGAAAATAGACCTAAAATAACCTTTTCGTTCCCAAAATTCAACCAACAACATATACAAGCCTAAAAATATACACAATAGTTACATTATACCTCATATAATCATGTTTAAAAAGAATTTGTGGTTAAATGACTCGAGAAATAGGAATTGGACGCGAAAAGGCGGAAATAGGCCTAAAATGACCTTTTCGTTCCCGAAATTCAACCAACAACATATACAAGCCTAAAAATCTACACAATAGTTACATTATACCTCATATAATCATGTTCAAAAAGAGTTTAGGGTTAAATGACTCGATAAGTACGAATCGGACGCGAATCGGCCAAAATAGGCCTAAAATGATCTTTTCGTTCCCGAAATTCAACCAACAACATATGCAAGCCTAACAATCTATACAATAGTTACATTATACCTCATATAATCATGTTCAAAAATAATTTGGGGTTAAATGACTCGATAGGTACGAATTGGACACGAAAGGCTTATATAGGCCTAAAATGACCCGAGAATCAGGTCACATGGCAATGGAATGCCCATCAGCTGGTAGCGGCGGAGTTGGAACTGTTATAAATGTGGAGAGCACCAGATGGGCATTCGATTGCCATGTGACCTGACTCTCCACATTTGCAACAGCCCCACCACCACCGCCACTACTGCCCCTCCCCACTGCACTCCCTCATTGCCATGTAGGCGTAAAATGACCTTTTTGTTCCCGTAATTCAACCAACAACAGATGCAAGCCTAAAAATCTACACAATAGTTACATTATACCTCATATAATCATGTTCAAAAATAATTTGGGGTTAAATGACTCGATAGGTACGAATTGGACACGAAAGGCGAAAATAGGCCTAAAATGACCCGAGAATCAGGTCACATGGCAATGGAATGCCCATCAGCTGGTAGCGACGGAGTTGGAACTGTTATAAATGTGGAGAGCACCAGATGGGCTTTCGATTGCCATGTGACATGACTCTCCACATTTGCAACAACCCCACGACCACCGCCACTACTACCCCCCACTGCACTCCCTCATTGCCATGTAGGCGTAAAATGACCTTTTCGTTCCCGAAATTCAACCAACAACAGATGGAAGCCTAAAAATATATACAATAGTTATATTATACCTCAGCCCTCCCCCACCCCATCCTTAGCTCTCCCCCACCCCTTGCCCAAAGATCCCCAACCCTCCCCACCCCCCCGCCCCTCCCCCACCCATTGCCAACCCTCCCTCACCCCCCGTCCAGCCTCCCCAACCCTCCCCATCCCCGCGCCAAGATCCACATCCCTCCCCACCCCCGCCCAAAGATCCACAGCCTCCCTCCCCACCACCGCCCATCACCCCCACCCCCTACCCACCCTCCCCCGGTCCTCCCCACCCCCTACAATCATCAGTTTCGACTAATACAAGCACATTTTACAACAAAAAATAGAAGTTTATTTCAAAATCCAATGAAATTAAACAAAAATTAGAGAAATGTAAAAGAGGAGAGAGAGAGTGAGAGGGGAATTACCGAAAGAGAGTGAGAGAAGGGATGCTCCACAAACAATGCAGTAGTGGAGGAGAGAAGAGAAGAAGAAGGAGCGCAAGGTGGTGCGCAAGGTGGTGCAGCTGCGTGGTGGTGGAGCACTGGTGGTGGCGTCAATGCAGTGGAGGAGAGAAGAGAAGAAGAAGGAGCGCAAGGTGCGTGCTGAGTTGGTGCGTCGTCGTGGCGGTGCGTGCTGGTGGTGCGTGAAATGCGTGGTGGTGGCGCACTGGTGGTGGGTCAATGTGGTGGCGGAGGTAGGGTTTCGCGCAAGGAGAAGTTCGCTCGTGAATTTTGTCTAAGGGAGGGAAATTGAAATGGGGGTATTGTATTGTATGCGCGCAAAATTAATTGGAATAAAAAAAAATGAAAGTGAAGGGCTGCGATTAGCCCAAAAACCGCAGCCCTTCGTGTATGAAGGGCTGCGGTTTTCTTGTTAACCGCAGCCCTTCACTAAAAGGGGCTGCTGTTTCCTTGAAAACTGCAACCCTTCATACAAGAAGGGCTGCGTTTTAAAAAAAACGCAGCCCTTCCAGCGCAGCCCTTCCTTTTGTTTCCCCTAGTAAAATGAAATTGTCCTTCATATATCAGTATAATGAATTTAGTAACAACTTAGTTTTTTTTTATAATAAAAGTAATGAAAATAAACATTAGGAGGCTTTTCTGACAAGGAAAACTCCTAATGTAAAACGTTTTCAAGGATAGATGATAATAGAGATTATTACAAGAGAAAATACAGAATGCGTTTTCAATAAGACGATCAACATTAGCAATCCAATCAATAGCCTGATTTGCGTCCTAGAAGATGTATTTAACTTGCCAATAATCAAAAATTGAAAGAGCATTTATCACTAGCAAATTTTCTCCTTCAATAACCTATGCCTAAAGAATTATCTTTGGTTTCCATTACAATTAACATTATGTATACTCCCTATTTTGTTGCAATACTTACTTTTCGTGAACTTTGATTCTAACATTTCACTAAAAATAAGAAAGAATTATCATATCATATGAAATTTTGTTATGTAGTATTTTATCAAATGTTTATTATTATGATATCAAATAAAAGCTATTCTTAGATATTTCAAATACATTACCATATTCAAAACATATATTGTCTTTTCAACCCAAAATATTTGCAAGGGCTTGCTTTGCATGGTGTTTTCTTAGGGTGCACATTCTTTGCACAAATGTAACAATTCAAAAACCAACATTTGTAGCTTGATATAATCTTTATTAATCAATATATATACTATTTTGGCGAACTAATAACCATTTTTGTCCTTGCGGAGTCAGTTTAAGGATGATATATTCAGGAAGAATGATTATTATGTAATATCTTAAAAATGGAGTATTTTAGTGTAACAATTCAAAAATTTCTAGTGTTCCCATATTCACATATAACAAGTACTTTCATGTGAACTTTATTCTAACATGAGAACTGTAGAATTAAAGACAGAGCACTTGGTGACTAGCTACAACACCACGATCGCCATACCACTGGCAAGGACGAAGAAAAAGGTTTGGGTGGGTAGAAGAGGTGTTAGGATAAGACAAGGGAGTAGGGAGAAGTTTATGGATTTGTTGTCATGACTGGCGAGTGGGCTGTCCGCCGGCGTAGCAGGATGTAGCGATAAAAGCGGTGGCATGGAGATTGACAGGGGGAGGCTTGAGTGAGTTTGAGTTCTTTGGTAATTAATTTTTGGAACTTTTGGCGATTGCCACTATAGGTTCTAGCACTTTTAATTTTCATCACCACGAATTATTTTTGCGCAATTTTCCCACCTTGATTTGTCCAACACTTACAAAATAAAAGCTCTTTTTTATAGTGCTTCGGCTTATGCGGCACATTGTCTACGAGGTTCGAGTCGGTGTCAAACCATAACTCAACCTCGTGTAGGTATATCTCGCTGCCGCTTTTCATAGCCTACAATAGGTAGCTCCCATTAACGCCTCCTTGAGTCCTTTTAGTAACGACTTACTCTCGATACCCACCCAAGGCATCCCCTCGAGGGATTTTCCCTCAACCCAACCTCCACCCTTCAATTCCTTAGCAATTGATAGGCAGGAAAAAATGTTAAAGACTTTCAGACAAGATTAGCAATCACAAAAATGTTAATCATAATTTAAAATTTTAAAAGATTGCCTATGGCATTTAATATAGCACGGATGTTGTATTTATAGTATAACCGAAGAGCATGTTTAGTATACATGTGTTGATTGTCAAAAAGATTTGTTCTTGATCCACGATCCTTTAATTTCTTTTCACAGTCCGCTTGCACCCCTAATTAGGCGGTGGGTAACCAAAAGCAAAAAAAAGTTAGTCAACTAAACTATTTCTAAATAAATCAAATAATATGTACCGACATATTTAGTTAGTTAAAAAAAGAAAAGTCAGTTTATTGTTTTAAAGACCAATAAGTGTACTATATAGCGTACTATATTCTTTTGAGATTTTCTTTAATACCTATTGTAGATGCCGTTTGGCCTTCAATTAATGAAATTTCTCTTTCAAAAAAAAATATTCTTTTGAAATTGCCTATGGGCTATGGCATTGAAATTTTATAGTAAAACCGAAGAGCATGTTTAGTATACATGTGCTGATAAGACTAATAAGTGTACTATATTCTTTTGAGATTGGGAAGCTCAGAGATGGCACTATGGCACAAACTGTTGTGAGTAGGGATGGCACTAGGGTGGGTTAAGTAGGAAACCCACCCCATCCCCGCCCAATTAGGGCGGGATGGGTCTAGATTTTAGTGGGAATGGGGCAGGGATGGGGATGAAAATCGTACCCACATTGGGTGGTGGAAAGTGTGTGGAGTTTATGCTATACCATACCCCATTTCCGTCCGTCCGCCCCGCCCCGCTTCTCCTTCATCTCAAACCTACTTTATATTAAAAAAACATATTATATATTAGAATATTTATTATTAAAATCCAATTTATATACTTATATTATTAATAATTCTATTTTGCAATTGTAGTACTGGCAGATTATTTGGGATTATTGGAAGTAAAGTTGTGGGTATGAAGTGGGTACGACGCGAGTACAAAGAGGGCGCGGGTGCCCATGCCGATGGTGGGGCGGGGATGGGTTTAAATATGTACCCGCTGGGGCGGGGATGGGTCTGGAATTTCCCCCCGCAATGGGTAGTGGGGCGGAAATTTTATGCGGGTGCGGTGTCGAGGGACCATCCTCTACTCCCGCCCCGCTCAATTGCCATTTTTAGCTGTGAGCATGAAACAAAAGATTTCACTTGTTAAAAAATGGGACACAAAAAACTACTCCATCCGATTTTTATTAGTTTATCCGTTTATTTGGGGTACATTTGTCGAGTTACTAATATGAACCTTTTTTTTTCGAAGGGAATTTGAACCTTTTTTTTAAGGGAATTTGAACCTTCATATATCTATTTATTAATAAGCAAAAATTACAAAAAGTTGATATTTGGATAATACACGAATCTAACAAGATCTCACATGACTATATTTTTCCTTAAGTACAAGAGATAGTCAAAATTATGTATTTCCTCCGTAAAAAAATAGATGTTACACTTTGAAAATTGCACTATTCACCTACTACATTTGACCATACATTTTTTAGTTTTAGATAAAATTAACCGTTACTCTATGATATGTTGTTAGATTCGTCTCAACGTATACTTTCATAATACTAACTTCTTATAATTTTTACTAATACACAATTAAAGTTATTAATGGTCAACTCAAAGTAGTACATCGACAAGCGTGAAAGTCAAGGTGTAACCTCTATTTTGTTACGGAGGAAGTATGTAAATAATATCAAAAGTCAAAACGGGTAAACTAATAAAAACGGGAAGAAGTAGAATGGTAGTAAAAATCCCCCCTTAAAAAAAAAAAAAAGAAAGGTAGTAAAAAGTAAAAAACACTAATAAAATAAGAAATAATCCCACAATTCTTCTCCCATTTATTTCCGTTATAATAACTCCATCAATCTCTGCGTAACTAAAAGTCACACTCTTTGAGCTTATTTCAGTAGTCTCTCTTTCTTTCTTATTATCTTCAATTATCTGAAGCAGCCATATATATATTATGTTGACAACATCTCCTGTAATTCCCATTGCAATGGCTTCCACTATTCCTTGTAACATTTCCTTGAATTCTGGGATGTTTTTAAACTCTTTTAATCATCAGAAACTTACCCTTCAATTTTTTCCTTGTAATTCCAAATGGGTGTTGACTAATTTCACTCATCGTTGTTGGAAACAACATGGGTCGTTTCGACGTAGGCTTGTTTGTGTTTGTTGTCAAAATGCTCAGGTAGATTGATTTAAGCATTTAACGGATTATGTTATTTATAAATATTTGATTTTTTTGGCTTATTGTTGCTTAATACTATGGAGTTTTTTCATGTGATTATAAAGTTGTGATCTTAGTTTGTTTAGTTCTGTAATTTGTTGTGGAAGAAGTGGAGTGGGAATTGCACCAAGTTACTGAATTTGTTTTTTGATTGGTAGAAATTATATTTGGTCTCTTAGAATTTGTTCAGGTGATTGAATTTTTGATATAAAAAACCTTTTTGTGGTAAATTTTTTTTTGGGTTAATTTTCTTGGAAGGGTTTTGTGAAGCAACATAAAAATACTTAAGTTGCTTAGTTGCCTCTATGTAATTGGAAATTTGGATAATTATGAAGGAGGTAGTTATGAGGAATTAAGGTGATGTGAAGCTTGGTGCTTGGATTTTATTGGGTGGTAAGCTGTGAAGTTATTTTGTACAATGATATTGATGGCCCTTGTGAAACTATGACTTGAGTACTAGTATGAGTGGTATTTTTTCGAACGATGTACTTGTGAGCTCTGATAATCAAGGGTGGACCTGGGAAGTAGTTTGCAACACTATCAAGAAGTGATTTAAAGTGTTTGGGGGGGGGTTTCAGAAGGTCCTTTCGATGTTCGAGTCTTGAATTATGAATTAAAACATGTCCCATCAGTCTCAACTGAGATGGTTTTATTCGTATGGTCCCTGAGATTAGTCCATCTGATTTTTTTGGTCCTTGTTAGTGTTTCAGTTTTGATTACCCTTCATCTTGTTGGCCAGAGATTGCGTATATTATATAATTAGAGGGACTTAAATCGTATTTTTAGAGGGCCTTATATCATATTTTTAGAGGGACTTACATATTTCATCACATTGTTATTGCCTGCAATTACCTAGATATAAGAGCTTAAATGCCCCATCATGTAGAAGTTGAAGGTCTTAAACAGAATGTGTTATATCATCTCTCAAAATTGTCTCAATTTTCTGTTTGATTGACCCTTTTCCTACTTAAGTCCCTTACATACAATACCTAGGACAGATGGATTTTTATTTGCTTTTGGACCTTTATGGAAGTGGAAGGGCCTTTATTCTGCACTGCTTGATATCCTTTCAGAGTTGGTTTGGTGTATTCAAGAATAATTTCCTTTTACACGGGGACTTTTAGCTCAGTTCCATTAGTTAGTTAAAAAAACTTAATTTTTTATCAGAAATTTAAGATCAGTGATTTTCTGCTACAGACAGGCCGAGAGCTTGTTATCGTTTGCATGAGAAGCTGCTGACTCATTTGGTTCTAAAAATTTCTGTCACAGACAGAGGAGTTGCAAAAAAGGAGGTGTGCACCTTTACTAGAACATGAGATATTATACAACCGTGTATTGTTGGGCTCTAGCGACTGGAAAACAGTTCCTGATATTTGGAGAACTGCTGCAGAAAAGTATGCTGATCGGACTGCTTTGATAGATCGATATCATGAACCTCCTTTAGAGCTGACTTATAAGCAGGTAATTTCTTTCCTATCATCCTATGTATGTATATTATATTATGTTACAAAAAATTTTATGATCTTCTCATGTACTTCCCTTCCTCCCACAAGTTTGTAAAGCAATTAGATACTTATACTTGTACCTACCCCCTCCGGCGTTTTTTTTTGGCTTTTGTATGCTTCTAACAATTAAGTTATATTAGTATTGTGATTGTAAAAACGGAATTTTTTTGGTTTTTATGTGTTTCTACTTCTGAGGTCTGACTTCCGAGAGTTGGTTAGGGACCTTGTTCTTCCTCTTATTGATTTTTTCAGTCTTGTTGCAGCTTGAGCAAGAGATTTTGGATTTCTCTGAAGGCCTAAGAGTTGTTGGCATAGAGCCATATGAAAAGGTTGCACTTTTTGCAGATAATTCATGTCGTTGGTTAATTGCTGACCAAGGTACTTATTCGTTGTCCTTGATCTTTCCCGTCACATCTCTGTTATATAGTTTGTTATTAGTTCTTATAACTAATCTAGGCCATCGTCTATCGTTTTATGTGTAGTTACTAGTTACTAATGACAAGTTGATGTTGCAACTTTGTTTTTACAATTGCATCATATCTTATGGCTATCTTTCAAAAAGAACCCTGGATTTCTAGTCCATATACTGCCGATGAAAGAAGGATAGAGCATGATTCGTTGTTATCAAAACTTTTGTAGTACCACCTTCTGGAGAAAAAAGTTCCAAGTCTACCTATTCCCTCTGTGCTATAGTGTTTGTTTGCACAAGTTTAGTCTCTCTTATAAATGGTCAGATTAGCATTTATAGATAAATAATAACACTATAGAATAAGCATGTGGATGTATATGTGAGTATCTAATGTATTGTAAGTGAAACTCTTACAAACAATTTGGGACATCCTAACTGGAGTAAAATGCAATTAATATTGGGTTGAAGTTATATTCATTAAGGAAGACTCATCAAATTCTTAGAGGAGAGCACAAGGAAGACTTCATGCTGTTTTACCAAGTGTTCTACCTTTATGACTCTTTTGGTGCAGAAATGCTCTTAAAATGCAATTAGATTATCTTTCATGAAGTCTTCTGCTGTCTCCATTTAACAAATGCAAGTCTTTTCAAATAGCTTCGTTATGCCCAAGTAAAAGCAATTCTGTTTATGGTTATACAAATGCAGTTTGGTGGTATTAGATGGTCTAATGACTGTAGGCTGTGTGTAAATACTAAATAGTCAGTGAAATGGTGACGAAGATAGCCTCCTTATAACATCAGGGGTCATGCTGAAGGTGCCTCCTCGTGATTATACATTAAGGCTGCATAAATTGAATATAGCATGCCATATTTGGGGGAAGCCTCATCAGAGTCATCGAGGTAAGACACACGCTATGATATTGTACTCCTTGGGACGAAAAGGATTTGTCGTTGGGAGTGACTCATTCTATGGATGAGTTTGTGCCATTTTGTCCGAGTCTTGACGACTAAAGTGATAGGTCATAGTTATGAAACTTCTACTTGGCTCGTGCTCCATTCTTTGAAGTACATCTGAGTTATCTCTCTTGCTTGTCTATGGTAATTGATAAAATTGATGGGCCAACAGTTAACATGCTTATATAAATGGTTCCTCCTTACCCAAAAATTGCACTGTTCTTTAATGCAGGTACTATGGCAATGGGTGCTATCAATGTTGTGAGGGGGTCAAGGTCATCCACAGAAGAACTGTTACAGATATACAATCATTCTGAGAGGTTAGCAAGACTAGAATTTTCTAAAGAAGAAACAAGGGGTTCAGCTTTTTTTCTTAAATGAAAGTTATAAGGTATTCACATAATTATCTTAAAGTTGTCTTCTACCGAACTCCATTCAGCTAGTTAAGATTCTAGAATTCAGTTGTTCCTCGAGACTTCCTTAGCACAGTGCATAATGAGAAATTAATGGCTATTTAAGCTTAGTTCTCTTGACAAACTAGCTAGTGAGGTTTTTGAAATCTATCAAACTATTTCTTTTGGGTACCACTGAATCACTGATGGCTGAACAGGTTGTCTTGGGGAGAATATGCACTTATTTTGGTCAAGACAAATATTCAATGGTTCTTGGCTGGCTACTTTATAACTATGAGCTTTTTTATACGTAATCTACATGGAGTTGCTCTATTTCCCACTCTTGCGTTTCTAGATATGCAAAGGTCTGGTACTCTGGTATGTTGATAGCTTATACGTTTCTCTGCAGCGTTGCACTCCTTGTGGATAATCCTGCATTATTTAATCGAATGGCCGACTTGTTCGTTGCCCAGGCATCAACCAAATTTGTGATTTTGCTCTGGGGAGATAAATCAGATTTGAGTGAAGGAGTGTCTGATAGACTTTCCATTTTCAACTACAGCGAAATCATAGCAATGGGAAAAGAAAGTCGGAAACATCTGACTGACTCTTATGATGCTAGTAAGGCAGGATTCTCTAATGGATTTATGATCTACTTTTGCTTATTTGAAAAGGGGAGTGGGTAAAAGGAGGTTTCTTGATATGTGTTCTTTTGGACAATCTTTGCTTAATTAGTAATAATTAGTATACTACTTTTAGATTATGTTTTGTCCAAGGCTAATAAGACTATTAGAGTGATGTGATCTTGTAGTCTGTCGAATTCATGAAACAACATTGTTGAACATAAAAAATTCATTAATGATTAAAAATCAGTGTTCAAAAGCCAGGATGCTAAACTAAATAGGGTATTTTGGCCAGAACAAAGATAAAGTTCGCCATAAGATGCAGCTATAATTTTTTTGTGTTTACTTTTTTTACGAGGAGATGTATTTAACGTTTGTGTCTCTATCCTCAAAAACAATCAACAAACAGACTCTAATGTGATACTCTTTCCTTCAGTTTGCGCACCTTCATTAGTTCCCTTATCAGTATGAAGTCCATTTTCTTAGAGGAGCATCCCTGGCATATTTGTTGAGAATGAGTGTGTTATTGGCTGTTCTTGATGGTTAGAATGATGTGTCATTCTTTTCTTCTATCTTTGGTTAGTGCCCCATGAAAATTATTAGAGTCCTTGCTTCTTAACATGTTTTCTCCTCCCTGTTTTGCTTTTGTGTGTTGTAGAAAAAGATGAAATGAGACTATGAAAGAGACATAGAAAATTTTCAGAGGGTATATTTGACTGAGTTGACTCTATAGACAACAGACATCTCAAAAAGAATCTATATGTTCAATTAGTTTTAAAAATCATCTGGCTCTGCACCTGCCAAAGTAATTTTCAATGCTATATTATATTACTAGCAAGCAAGATTTATGGCTCACATGATTTCAGGGAAACTATACACTTATGAGCCCATAAGCTCTGATGGTGTTGCCACGCTGATGTATACTAGTGGAACCACGGGTAACCCAAAGGGTGTAATGATTACACACCGGAATCTTCTGCACCAGGTATTAACACCCCCCCCTTCCTTCTAGTCCCTCTATCCTTGAACTTGGAATATGCTATCCAAGCTGTTCTCTACTTTTCAAGCTCTACTGATTGCTTTATACTTTAGAGTGACCACTTGATGCAAGACTCTTATATATTCGTTATTGTATATGCTTTTCGAAATAACACTTGGAATTATTCAGTGGGCTTGCTGATTAACCTAACTAGAATCAGCTGCAATTATTACATGACAAGTGACATATATACATGATTTAGATCTTTCCATTGGTAGTCTAGTTTGGTCAATATGTTATTATGTACGAAGGTGTACCCTAGCGACATGGCCAAATAAGACTAACTCAAAAAATTTGTATCTAAAGTTCAGACCAGAGTCACTTTTGGCATTCAAATCCAGGTCCCTGTTACAATGGGATTAGTATGTGTTTCATAAATATTTGATCTAATCATATAATTTAATGTATTCACGTGAACGTATCATCTAGGACGTTTGGACAACTTTTTCTACGTTGTGTCTTCCCTCTTTACTATTCTCCACTGTCTAGGCTTTTAGAAATAGGCTGTGCCACTATGTATATTTTGACCTTCACATGAGAAGATGTATTGCACTCTCTTGTGGTTTCTAATCTTACAAAGTCAACAAGGTCTATCTATGCATTTATCATTGCACTTAGTTCAGATAACACCCCTCACAAAGGACAAACAATTGGTCATAATGCAAAAGTTCAGGGATCACATCTCGTGAGAATTCGGAAAGCCTTTCTCTTCACATTGTTCGAGTAGAATTGTCTTTCTTTTGAACAATTTTTTAATTTATTTTTTCAAAGTTTTTCTAATGTTTAGTTTTTCTGAAGCAAGCATTGAGAATTATGATGAAAGTTGCTTTTTGGTGTACCTGTGTCCTGTTATCTTAGATCAGGAGTTTGTGGGATGTTGTACCTGTTCGAGCTGGAGATAAATTTCTGAGCATGCTGCCCCCTTGGCATGCTTATGAACGCGCAGCTGAGTATTTCATCTTCTCATATGGAATAGAGCAAGTGTACACTACTGTAAAGAACCTGAAGGTATCTAATTGGATTATATCTTATCCTTGCCTTTGACATTTTTCTGCAAGTTTTTAACATATGAAATCTCTTCCATTGAGAACTTTGTGTTCTGCTTGTGACAACAGGAGGATTTAAAAAATTATCAACCTGATTACCTGATTTCTGTTCCATTGGTCTACGAAACACTCTACAGGTTAGTTCTCTTACGGATTAGTCATGCTGACTGATCAGCCTTTTGACATCTATGCAAAAATACTCCATTATTTATAAGGCAACTTTGTCATTTTATTGATTTTGTACTATGTAGCTTCTATTCCTGCATATCAATGTACACGACACGCTTCCTAAACATTTCTTATATTATCTATTTTGCTTTTGGCTTTAAAACTTGCTGCAGTTTCAGTCTTAAATCTAGCTGCTGTTATAGTTGTGTTTCTTATTTGCTTTCTTTGTTTGAAACACAATAACTTATACATTGGACGATATTCTGTCTATGTTGGCTTTTCCAAAAAGAGATACAGTGGCTTGGTGATGGGTGAATTAGTGGTTATCTTCTTAGTTGGTAGTCTCTAGAAGTTAGAGCTGCTAACAACAGAATTTACCTCTTCGGCTACCAAAATGTATACGATGGTTCATGCTTGTAGGGTGAATAAAACTAAATGGCACTACTTCTCAAAAATGCTTTCGTAAATATAGCACTCCATGTTATAGGTCCTGCAGATGATGGTAATTGGTAAGGGTGAGAGTCCCGCTATAACATTTCTGCAATAAAAAAGGTCATGAACATTAAAAGAGTTGGCCCTTTCAGTTTTTTATGATACTGGTAGGTGAACAAGTTATAAAGATCAAATTTTCAATGTAACCAAGATTGTACGCAACAAATTACACACAAGTGTGGTTTGTTATTTACACTGCCAGGTACATGTTAGGTGCCATATATCTTCAAATTGGCAATGGGATGCAAATATTAACCTCGATCAGTATCCTTATGCTAATGAAGTCGTCCAGTCAATTTGCCTTCTTTAACATTTATGGTACTATTCTTTGGATCTTTTATGCGTACCCTTGAAAATTTTGCAACTTTATGTCTTGCAGTGCAATTCAGAAGCAGATTGCTGCAAACTCTGCTGTTCGAAAGATTATTGCTCTTGCACTCATAAAGATTAGTTTGACATACATGGAGCTTAAGAGGATTTATGAGGTTTGTTATTTGAGCTAATATTTCTCTCTTGCGCATGTAAATCTTATTTACAGGGGCATTATTTTCTGTTTAGTCTGCGCAAACCATGCAATGAAATTTAATACGTCTGAGATTTTCTTTATGCATAAATGTAACCTACTAACCTTGATCAACTCTCAAAATCTAGAGGAGTATTTTTCTCAATAATGAGTGTGTTCATATTATGATTCTTCAATGATTAGAGGAATTCTAAAAGTATGAGGGAATTAGGAAGGACGATTTGAAGGATATATAGACTACTGCCACAATGAACATGTCACATCAATTCATCTGATCAGTTAAAGAACTTTCCTTAGGCCTATGTGCATGACTTTTTAATAAGCAACTAGTTAGTATGAAATTTATGCATATGCCAATCTTGAAACTATGATATTCGGTGGATTTAGTTGTTGAGAGTAAATCTTTCAAGATGGAAGGACCTTTATTCTTGGTTTATCCGTGAATATATTTACGAAAAAATGGCCTATATGACACCAACTATAAACTTGGTGCAGGTAACCTACGAACTAAAGCCAATTCTTCCTATATTTAATTACTTTTTAAGCTTGTGATGTTCTTGTACTCTGTTCGATAATCTTGTGCTTTGACCTGCGAGTGCATTGCATCATCCTTAGATAACAGGTTGTTGCCTTGTCTCATTTGAGCCTTTCTATGTAGGGGAAATATTTGCCGAAGAAGCAGCAGCAACAGTCTTACCTCATAGCACTTGTGGATTGGCTTTGGGCAGGAGTAGCTGCAACAGTTTTGTGGCCAATACACATTTTGGCCAAGCTGCTATTGTATAGTAAAATAAAATCTGCTATTGGGATTTCAAAGGTGCGTCATGTCAATCTTTTACTTGGAATGTTTCTTCATTTGGTCAATTTTTTTAAAATTATCTGGTGACGAGCTTTGCTTCTTTTATCGGGCTTGGTTATTAAATTATAGTTTAAAGATATTTCTATTTACTTCAAGCCACATTTGTCATCTTAAGAAATACTTCTATTGGCACATTCAAGAAACAAGCTGATTCAGCAGCTTTAGATTGACTGATCTCTCTATATTTAGAAATTTAGAAGTGATGTACTTTGCAAATTGACCGAGGGAAATCCTTATCTAGTTCTCTGTATTGTGCAGGCAGGCATAAGTGGAGGTGGTAGTTTACCTTTGCATATCGACAAGTTCTTTGAGGTTTCATACTCTCTCACTAATAACTATGTATATTTTGGATAGATGCAGTGTCAACAAACTTATTCCTTCGCATGTGTAGGCAATCGGTATTATAGTGCAGAATGGGTATGGTCTGACTGAATCTTCTCCTGTTGTTGCCGCTAGACGACCAGCCTATAATGTTAGTAGTTTATCTTCATGATTTTTTCTCCTATCTTCAATTGAGGAATATTATATTTGATACATCGTAATTGTTCGTTCTCTTGAAGATTTTAGGATCGGTTGGTCATCCACTTAAGCGTACAGAAATTAAAGTTGTAAATGCTGATACAGATGAAGTCTTATCACCTGGTTCGAAAGGCACTATCAAAGTTAGGGGACCACAGGTGATGACAGGCTATTTCAAGGTATACCGTATACCTATGTATTCAACATTACAACATTCTAGAGCAAAAGAGAATTCGGATTATCTATATATGTTTATTTTCTTTAATGATATCTTTGCAGAATCCATCCGCTACAAGGCAAGTTTTGGATGACGATGGCTGGTTGAACACTGGAGATTTAGGATGGATATCACCTTGTCATTCATCGGGAAGAAGCCGGCTTTGTGGAGGTGTTCTTGTTCTTGAAGGACGTGCAAAAGATACTATAGTTCTCTCGACAGGTAATTTAAGAACTGATTCACCCATCACTGCTTTGATAAGTTTTTCTTTCTCATCCCTTGGGAAAATTCCTGTAAAAGATGGTCTGTCAGTCTTCAGCAAAGTTGAAAATAAAGGTACAAAGTTAGATAGCAATGCAAATTGTTTGTAAGTTAAGAAGAAAGGTAAAAGGTTAAGTGGTCCGATCATAAACGTTTGGTCAGACCATCTGACAGAGACCAGTTCATTGCCCCTACGCTCTGCTATTTTCTAGTGATGCGGGATTTCTTTGTTGATTAGGTGAAAATGTAGAGCCCTCGGAGATCGAAGAAGCGGCCGTAAGAAGTAGTCTAATTGAACAAATTGTTATCATTGGCCAGGTTAGCGGAAGCTTTTCCTTTTCATATCTTGTTCTGCTATTCGATACTGGATTTGGTTAAAATTGGCTTACTGTGATGCTGTCCAGGACCAACGACGTCTTGGAGCTATCATCGTTCCAAACAAAGAAGAGGCTTTACAGGCAGCAAAGAGATCGTCCCTTATTGATGCAGATGCTAGTGAACTGAAAAAGGAAAGGTTGACAAACCTTTTACGCGAGGAGTTGAGAAAGTGGTAGGATTTTTATCATATGATATACTTTTGATTAGAAGTTGTCTTTTGACTTTTGTTCTAACCAAGTTTTTCCAAATTACAGGACTTCAGAGTTCTCGTTTCAAGTTGGTCCAGTTCTAATTGTGGATGAGCCCTTCACGGTATGTGCTTTTTAGCTTCAGAGGACCATATACTCCCTCTGTTGTCTAATTGTTATTCCAAAAAATTTCAACACGTTTGCTCATGTAGATCTTAATCGATGTACTATAAGGTTATAAATGCTATTGATATTTTGATACCCATCCAAGGATATCTAACAAGATTGCACACGATACATGAAAATCTTTACACACTTATTAAGAGAAAAATGCAAGTCAATGTTAACTAATTTTGACAAGCATTCGAGAACGGAGTGTAATTTTTGTTCTTTTGTATGTTTGCTAAAATTTTCATCTTTGTATTATTTCAGATCGATAGCGGTCTTATGACCCCGACATTAAAGATCCGAAGAGATGTAGTTGCAGATAGATATAGAGATGAAATAGCAAATCTATATAGGTGAACATACGACAGAGATGCATTTATACACAGTATGTGATTTGGAATTGGAGGTGCAGCAGTTGATCATACAACCCCTATGCTCTTTTCATTTCAACAATTTTTTTCCCTTTCTAGGGATGAAACTTGAAAATTCTGTAAATGTGTTCTTTTGAAAATAATTGAAGAAAAGTAAAGGGCATATACCATATGTATCTTGTAAATGAGAATAAAGCTGACACTTTTGTACCCTTGTAAATGTAATTGTCTTGTTTCCTAGTCACGTTAATGTAGTATAAAGATTATTATCTGGGAACTGATTGCTTATACTAGGAGATATAATATGTTGATGGCTTGAATGTAACTATAGTTTTAAGTGCAATTAACTTTCGTCGTTACTTTAAGAGTATCTTTAATGGTAAGTTAGTATCATTTTGGCATCATATGCCACTTAAACTTTCCAAATTGATCCTTTCAGACATTCGGGATACAAATTTTTTCTTTATAACGCCACAACTGTTTTGTTGCTTAAGTAAGCCCCCCACAGGCCACATATCAACCACCTTTTAATATCAAACTAGTTTTTAGGCTTGGGCTATGCCCTGGGTAATTATATCTTTCATTTATTAAGTTCTACTTTAAAATGATAACATCAAGTATCACCTGGTTTAATGGCTAAGACTTTAGTATATACTCCCTCCGATCTTTATTAGTTTAACCTTTTTCTTTTGCACAGAGTTTTAGAAGAAATAATGTTGCGGGATATAGAAAGAAAGTGAAACTATTATTTTATAATAAAGTTGAATGTATGTATGATGAAAAGTTAGTGGTCTCAATTCCAAAAATAGAAACAAAAAAATGGGTAAACTAATAAGGGACATCCCAAAAAGGAATACGGATAAACTAATAAAGACCGGAGGGAGTATATGCTTGTGATCATAGGGTCGAATCTTATATCTATGCAGAAAGGAAAATCTTCATGTTACCGTTGGTTTTTTATTTCCTCGCAATTACCCGCCAAATTTAGCTTTTATTACAATTGTTTCTGATGTCTCAAAGATTAGCCCTTTATAAACATTGATACTCCAAAAACAAAAAACTCAGAAATTCAAAAATTGGATGCTTTGCTCTCACTATCTCCACCATCTTGGAGTTTGCGCCAAACGCCATTCTCTCTCCTCAGGCCAAAAACTCCATGCCCAGATCTTCAAGCTCGGTCTCCAACACTATGGCCCTATACCCAACTCCCTTCTTGAAATGTATGGAAAATGTGGTGTCATTAAAAATGCACTCAAAGTGTTCGACGAAATGCCTCAAAGAGACTTTATTTCTTGGGCTTCAATTCTCACAGCTTATAATCATGCTAATCTTCCCCATAAAACACTTTCTATGTTCATTGATATGTGGAATGTTGATAAGTTACAACCTGATCATTTTGTGATTGCTAGTCTTGTTAAGGCATGTTCTAGCTTAGGTAATGTTAGGGTTGGTAAACAAGTTCATGCACATTTTGTTGGGTCACCCTTTTATGATGATGATGTGGTTAAATCGTCGCTTGTTGATATGTATTCTAAATGTGGGAACCTTGATTATGGTAGGATGGTTTTCGATTCGATTAAGGTGAAGAGTACGATTTCTTGGACGGCCCTGGTATCGGGTTATGCTCGGATTGGGCGTAAAGATGATGCTATGGAGCTCTTTATGAGGATGCCTGATAAGAATTTGTTGTCTTGGAGTGCTTTGATATCTGGGTTGGTGCAAAGCGGTCATGGGAATGATGCGTGTAGTGTTTTTATGACAATGAGAAGAGAGGTAGATCATAGTGCTGATCCATTTGTTCTTTCGAGCATTGTTGCAGCATCTGCTAATATGGCAGCATTCCAGTTAGGGAAGCAATTACACTGTTTGGTTATACTGCTTGGGCTTGAACGCAACTTATTCATTTCTAATGCACTCATTGATATGTATGCCAAATGTAGTGACTTATTAGCAGCAAAAGGCATTTTTTCTTGCATATCAAAGCGAGATGTTGTGTCTTGGACTTCCATTATAGTTGGGATGGCCCAACATGGCAAAGCGAAGGAAGCATTGTCGTTTTATGATGAGATGGTCAAGGATGGTGTTAAACCTAATGAAGTGACATTTCTTGGGTTGATTTATGCATGTAGTCATGTTGGTTTAGTTAACAAAGGTAGAAATTTTTTTGATTTGATGGTTCGGGAGCATGGAATGAGACCTTCTTTGCATCATTACACATGCCTATTGGATCTTCTAAGCCGTTCTGGTCATCTTATTGAGGCTGAGAAACTCCTTACTACGATGCCATATGATCCCGATGAAGCTGCTTGGGCTGCTTTGTTAAGTGCTTGCAGAAAACATAAAAATACAGAGGTTGCAGTTAGGGTTGCTGATCAATTACTGTACTTGAGACCTAAAGACCCTTCTACATATATTTTACTTTCTAATACATATGCTGCTTCTTCTATGTGGGGAAACGCGTCTCAAGTACGCAAATTGATGTCCATGATGGATTTAAAGAAAGAGCCTGGTTATAGCTGTATTGAACTTGCAAAGGAGAGTCAGGTGTTTTACGCAGGGGAGTCGTCTCATCCTATGCAGAAGGAGCTTCTTAGTCTTCTCGAAGAGTTGGATGCCGAGATGAGAAAGAGAGGTTATGTTCCAGATACTAGTTTTGTTTTACATGAACTAAAACAGCATGAGAAGGAGAAGCATTTGCTATGGCATAGTGAGAGATGGGCTGTAGCATATGGCTTGCTTAAATCTGCTCGTGGTACTGTCATACGCGTAGTCAAGAATTTACGAACTTGTGGGGACTGTCACACGGTTCTAAAGTTCATAAGTAGCATCGTTAAGAGGGAGATCATTGTTCGAGATATCAACAGGTTTCATCATTTTAAGGATGGTAACTGTTCTTGTGGTGATTTTTGGTAGAATATATTGCCATTACATACATCGCTCAGAAACTCCATATGCTATGCCTGATACAAGTTGTAGGCCTATCATATTTCTTAGTCTCTACTTGAATTTTATAGCACTGTTGAACTCGATTTTTATTTTGATGGAAGTTGAGCTCAACTTATATATATAGTCAGTCAAAATCAATTTTAATCTGTAAAAAGCACTTTGAATCAGCACACAATAGCTGTAAAATAAAATCAGCAAAAAATAGTTTCATTCACAAAAAAATAGTTTCAACTAGTAAAATTCAGTTTATAAAGCAGCTTAGCTTACATTGAGAATCCTCATAGATTAAACCAATAGTAAAGTAGAATGACTTTGATCAACACAGAGTCGTTCGTTATAGTTTTCATTTTCCAGTTCTCGGTTTTTGTGAAAACCAAAAACAAAAATATGGAAACCAAAAAAAATAGTTTCCAGTTTTCTGTTGTCAGTTTTCAAAATTGACATGTTTAGTATAAGTATATGACTAATTTTAAGTTTACAATATCCCTATATCATATGACTTTTATATTCATACAAGAAAAAACTGGAAACTTATAGTGATAATGTTATAGTTTTCAAACTTTTATATTCATAAGTTTGTTAGGAAGTCTGTTAAAGTTTGTTAGAGGTTGTTACTCTAACAGCTTTACATTTCAGCTTGTAATAAACAAATGTATGCTAGTATAAATAGATTCCTATGCTGTAATAGATGATTCATTCTATATATTACAGAGAAATCTAATTCTCTTTCTCTCTCTATTCTCTAACTCTCTTACTTTCAAATTTCATCTTATGCAAAATGATTGAAATAAATCGGTTTATTCATTGAAATGAAGTTCAAGATTATGATCAGTTGATGAACTTCAATACTCAGAGTTGTTAATCATAAGCAAAGAAATGACTCAGTATATGGTTATGCTAATAGTTGATTTCTTTAGAATTGCACTTCTGTTTTCCTTTTTTTTCCTTATCTTTGTTTGTCTTTCACAATTCTATAAGAATAAGCAAAAAGAGTTCTCTTATCTCTATCATAAGAAATCAAACGGCTTCTCATCGTTTAATCTCTTCTACGCTCTAGTAGTGCACCATATGTTCTCCCTTATCTTCTCTTTGTTCAGCTATTTTATACAAATATATTAAAAGGCGTGTCTGACAACGTCTGCACGCCACGTGGCACCTCTACTCCACTAGAAATCTAGAATTGTCCAATATGTACATAAGTCATGTCAACTAACAAAACTAAATTGGCTTGTAACAAGATTTGAACCAATGATATCTTGCTATTACATAGAGCATAGTTACCATCTCAACCAACTTTTAATCATGCTTTAAATGTCCACATTATTATATTTGTACCTTTTAAATGTCGAGTTTTCTTTATTATATTCTAATGCGAATGGAAAAAAATACATATCAAGTTCGGAAAAAATACCACCCGGGGCAACGCCCGGGCCCAAATACTAGTTTATACTTCTATTTATTCTTATATCTTTGTGACATTCAATCTTACACATTTATCTTTTTGTTACTCTTTTCTTACATATATTGGGTGTAAGTTTGTGTGAGAGCGTCGTGTTAACCAGACATGGATCGTTGAATATACTCCCTCCGGTCTTTATTAGTTTACCCGTTTTGACTTTTGACACTATTCACATACATGACTTTGACTATCTCTTGTGATTTGTACTTAAGGAAAAATATAGTCATGTGAGATCTTGTTAGATTCATCTCAATGTGTATTATACAAATATCAACTTTTTGTAATTTTTGCTTATTGATAATTAGAGATATTAAGGTTCAAATTAGTGTATCGACAAATGTGCCCCATAGAAATGGGTAAACTAATAAAAACCAGAGGGAGTAATTAGCACCATAGTCGCACCGAGTATCTTTTTCATATTAGTGGTCCTCTTGTCACGGCACATCAATGTACTTCTGTATATGTATATTAGATCTCAATTAGATCCTACTACTATATGGCTATATCACGGCGGCAGAGTTGGAGACCTTCTATATAAAAGAAACTCATGCGAAACTGTCCTAAATAACCAAACAGCATAAATTAATCCAGTAAAACAGACTCATTTGGTTTATCTGAAATTAATTCCTACCAGAAAACTAATAGCCGTCACCAAATTGGCAAAACCCCAAAAAGTCCCCAAGGTTTGCAGAACATTAAATCTCATTCCACTAGTGGAAAAAAGTTCAACCGCTGCGGCCAAAACCGGGCTTACCGCTCCGATTTTGGGCCGCATCGGTTGGACTCGCAGCACTCCCCAAATATTAACTGATCCGGTCCTAAACCAGATCAGTTAATCATTTACCGCTGCGGTTTTGAGTCATCTAGAATGATGAAGTCTTCGAAATTAATGTAACAAATTAGAATTAAAGCACACAAAATACGATGATGATAATTCAAGTTAATCATCTGCATCAACCATTAGACAAACCATTCCAATTAAAATTTATGTCATTAAAATGCACAAATCAAAGGAAATTCATAACACCCACAAACAAATGAATCCATTTAATGGGTAGAAACAGGACTAGCATTATTTAGCCCAAACAATTCAGCTGCAGATTTACCCATAATAGAAGCAAACTCATTAAAACTAATAACACCATCTCCATTTGTATCAGCTCCCCTCATCATTTCAGCCAATTCTTTGTACGTTAAAGGATGACCCATCTTTGCCATCGATCCTGCCAGCTCTGCTGCCGTTATGTATTCATTACCATCGCGATCAAACGACCGGAAAACCTCCAATAATTGTTCTTGGTTGATCAAAATGTCATGTTGGTTAAGCTCAGTTAATAAGGCTCGAGCTAGCTCATCAAACTCAATGTAACCATTGCTATTTGAGTCCATATTTGTTAATAATGCATATATTTGGTCACCCGTGTGTTTCACCCCTAGGGACCGTAATAACGCTGCGAGCTCGAGTTGTGTTAGGCTTCCGTCCGAGTCCATATCGAACCGCTCAAATATGTGTTTTAGCTGTTGTGATTGCTCCGGATTGATGGTTGCCATTGATCCGAGCCAACATCCAACAACTAACAGCTATTGTAACCGCTCAAATATATACTCTCTTTTTTTATTCTTTAGGTGGGTTTTAGTTTTTGGTTATGGTTATGGTAGAGGAAAGTTATGATTAGGGAAATGGGGTTATTGGTTGAAAGGGTCTTACCGTATTGGAGAGGGTGGGGTTTAATTGTTGAATGTTCAAAGGGGTGCAAGTGGGAGAAAGGAAGCCCTCGTGCGGAGGGTCTCCTAACCTTTTTTTTCTTCTTACCTTATTAAAAAAAAAAAATTGGGAGAAATGAAGTCTAAGTATTATTATTTTTTCTTCGTTTTGGAGGTGGGTGATCGAAGAATTGATTGTGATTTTGGTTTTGCATGGTTTGTGTTTTTGGGAATGGTAGAAGTTCTTTTAATAAGGGTTGTTCATTTGCCTATTTTTAAGGAATTTTATTACCAAATTTTGGCTGTAATTTCATGAGGATTTTGATGTGATTGACATCTATAGTTTTCAATAAAATGTTGCAATCAATATGATACGACTAAATATGAAAAGTGTTATTGCCCATACTCTGGGAGATAGGGAGTAAAACAACTCGAACATGGTATAAATATGATAATATGGAATCTGCTTTTTGTAATCCAATGAGAAAAAATTATCAAATTTATTATATAAAATTTGCCAAAATAAACAATCTCATTCTTAGGTAAACAATTTAATTTCATACTTTGATTATTCTTTATTATATTTGCTTATATGTATTAATCTTTTTTGAAACTTATATAATTCAAAAAAAAAATAAGCAATTGATAGTTAATTATTTAATTCAACAATGTACATACATTAAACATATCAATAATTTTTCTACAAAACTAATATTAAGTTGAGTATATTCAAAATATTGGGAGTATTTCATTCATTTAGAGACGTAAGAAGCATCACATTTATTTTGCATTTAAGTTGAGTATTTCTTGTGGGGACTGTCAACACGGTTCTAAAGTCCATAAGCAGCATCCTGAAGATCTTGCCATTACATATATTTCTCGGAAACTCCATATAGTGTGCTTTTTATAGTTTCTTTGATTTTTATTCATTGAAGCCATGTTGAGCGCAGCTTAAATTAATAAAATTCAGTTATAATCAATTTTAATCAGTAAAAAGGAGTTTGAATCAGCTAAAAATAATGCTGCCAAAGAGATCAACAAAAAAATTAGTTTCAACTAGCTAGTAAAAATGAGTTTATACAAGTACAAAGCAGCATAGTCTTTTCTTTGTCTATATGTAGACAAATTATGTTATTTCACATTTTCACTGCTCTAATTTGACATCGACAATCCTCATATTGAACCATGTTTTCAATAAGTAACTTAACACTTAATAGTTGAGCAGAAAAGTAAAGCTTGTAACCTAAGTTATTCGGATCTTTCATTTCACCCCAAGTATCGTGTCGATTCCTCAATAGGGCTTAAAAAGTCCCAGCACCTTCACCTTTCTCGTACTCCGAAAAGGAAGAGAAAGAGAGCAAGGGGCAGTCAATATGCTTCTTCCTTCTGCCCCCTTAGGAGTTAGGGGGTAGCAAGGGGGGTCATAGGGGGAATTTTGATCCCCGTACTTGCCCGTTCAATTCCCGGCTCAAGGGATACCAATGGTGAACTAGAAAAATAGGCAGCCCTCGTGGGGGACTGTGCTACATTGCATTTTAATAAGAAGTTAAATCATTAAGTTACAGTTAGAAGCTAAAGAAATAAAGAAACTCCAACTAAACTTAATCCATCAAAAATACTACTTAACTCTTCATGGGAAGAGACAAACTATACATCACCATTAAAAAAAATGTTTAAATCATCTACACACAAATTACTAGTTCATAGTGAATGTATTACCAAGAGCATTGTGTTGCTCGCCAGATGAATTATCCTGTGACACACAATCGTCGAAGTCAAGCATGTCCATCCAATAACTTGTTAAATCATCATCTTGTTTGTTGTTCTCCAGACTTAAATTATGATCATCAGTGTTTTTGGTATGTAAATCCATATTTGCATCAGCTTCATAGCAAGTCTTCTTCGTTTCAGTAGTAAAGAGTTGGCTGCTTATTTTCCTTTTGTTTGTAGTTTGCATCTTCTTGTCCATTTTAATGTGGCATAAAACAGTTTTCTCCAACTGCCATTGAAAAACAAAGATATAAGTATAACTGATAATAAGTTGTTCTCGAGGAGTAATAAAAAAAAGTCAATTATATAATGGCAAAAATAACTTTTTTTTATCAAGGGAATACTAAGGAGTTTAGACTTTAGAGAGCGAGTAAAGTAAAAGTAGATGGCAAGTTTGTAAATAAGTTGTGACAAGTTTGTAAATAAGTGGAAGTTTTTCTTTGTCCAATATGAGTTATAGATCAATTATTGTGACAAATTCAGATATGGAAAAGAGGTCACTAGAAGAGATATAGAGAAAGCATGTTGTAACATAGAGTAACCTTTTGTATTGTTCGTTAACATTTATGTTGTTGTTGAAAGTTGGAGAAGATAACATTTATATTGTTAATTCCCTCTGTTTTTTTTTATCTTGCCTACTTAATTACTTTTTCAGAATCTCTAACACACATCTTTGGTCATTAACATCTCTATATAAATATAGTAAAAGAAATTATAAAAAGTTGATATTCTTATACTAGACATACAAATCCAACAAGATGCCACATAACTAGACCTGGTTATTGGACAAGGTAGCCCAATGGCTAAAGGGTTAGGGTCAAATTTATATGGCTTTTATTGGATAGGGATTTAATGGACATTATTATTGGACAATGTCATTATAGGGCCGATAAAATATCCCAATAATTTTGAAAAATAAATTAGATATTGTAAAAATAATTACATGTATGAATTTATATTCAATTATATACTCACTTTTGTCTCTCTTCGTTCAATATTTTTCTCACTCGATTTTCGACATGCCCATTATCGGCATGTTTCTACCCTCGACCTGCATTGACCGGACCAGATAGTGACCCCCTTATGAAGTGATCCTTTATGACCAGACCCGATATCGACCAGCACTGACCTTGACCCGCCCAATAACTAGGTCTACACATGACTATATTTTTTCATATATAATAATAACTAAACATGGTCAAAGTGTTCTAAATTTGTAACTTTGCCAAAATATTCCAAGTGGACAAGATAAAAAGAAATATAGAGAGGGTATGGCAAATATTTTTATTAAGAAAGACATATCAAGTGGAGTATTTTTTGTTCAGTTATTCATATTATATTGTTTTTCAAATAGCTACCCATATATGAGCCAATTATATTCAAAATATTGGGAGGATATTAAAATTAATGTACACAAATAAAGGCGGTGAGGCTTGTTAAGTCTCTAAATGAAGCTAATTAAACCAGGCCATCAATACGTAATATGGAAAAATCAAAGACCTTGTAGAGAGAAATTAAATGATTCGATTATGAACTCATCAACCTATTAAAAAGGAGCTACAAATCTATTTCTATACAAGAAGAATAGGAAATTAAACTTGAAGTCTGAAGAAGAAGCTTTCTAACAAAACTAAAACTAACAAAACTAACTTGTAACAAACTTGTGCTGACATGTCAAATAAATACCTGAAGATTATACTGATCATCATCATCAATCATAAAAATCCAATCACAACCCACATTTATAAACACATATCTAAATCAATCAGACCAAACCATATCTTATGTTTATAACTATAAATAATTAATTAATTAAAACTCTCAACATAAATAATATACATAACCCAATTAAAACTAATTAAACCGAATCAATCCAAAAAAATTAAAAACAAGAAAAAAAATAAACTCGATCAGACCAACATATTAACAACAACAGAATAATTTATCGAGATGTTCATATCAACAACGTTCAGTTTAACTAAGCAAAAATAATAATCATATAATCATATATATATATATGGATATACGTACGTAAAAAATATAAATCAAGATTAAAGAGGAAGTGTTAGAAACTTACTTGGACTCTAAAAGAATCAGTAATATCAAGATTTTGCTGCTTCACCAAATAATCCAAGTAATCTTTGTTTAACGAGTATTCATACATAATCCAAGAAACACCATCATCTTTATCTTTATTCTCTTCTGAGTACTTAAATTTAAACAGTCCTTTTTTACCAGCTTCATAAATATTCCCTTGTATCTCAATCTGAATAACATCCGTATGTTGTTTAGACCAAGTTCCTTTTCCTTCAACAACTCGCTTTACTCGTTCTTTGTGCTTTTTTAAGCAGGTTAACACGTAAAACTCGGCCACCTTGTCGCCGTCGTCGTCGCGGCACCTTTGGAAGATCTCTCCCGGTGGTTTACGCCCGTAAAGATCAACAGTCTTTATCACATTCTCATAATCTTGATAGTGTGGACCGTGAAAAAATATTTGAGGAAAAATTGTGGTGTATATGTCTGATATGGTTGGTTTAAAGATATATCCTAGCATGTTTGAAGGCATCATATGATATAAACTAGATGATGATGATGATGAAGATGGTTGTGAAGGTAAATTATGTGTAGGAAAAATGGTCGTTTGTGGGTTGGGTAAAGTTTGATTGTTAGGATTAAACATGGTGAAATTAAATGATGTTTTGGGTGAGCTTTTGAGTAATTTTTTTTGAGATGAGATGAGTAATTTTATGACACTGTTGCTAATGCCTAATATATATAGTAGTTATGTAGATATCTTTTTTTTCGTTTCTGTTGTATTATAAACCCTAGTATATTTATAGGACTTGTAACTTGCAATTCAAGTCTAGTGAAATGTTTAACCGAAGAGGAGATGGATTAGTTAAGATTGAGGTTCAAAGTATATATTATTTTAATAATCAAATTGTTAATAAGAACTTGTTTAAAGTTCTAAAGGTGATAAACTACTTTCTTATTCTTTTAAAAAAAATATTTTGGTGAGAGGAAGATCGATCATAAACTTTTATATTAGGGAATCATAAACTAATTTATTAAGAGTATAATGAATTTTTTTTTAGGTTAGTAGTTCAACAAAATATGAGAAACCAAAATGCACAACTATATAATCTAAAAAAGTTATAAACTCGTGCATTATTACACGGGTTAAAAACTATAGTTACACTTATAAAATATGAGATATGAGTACAGTCTACACTCTATTATCTATTCATTATATGTGTCATTCTTACTCCATATCGATGATAATATTTTCTATATATCATTCCAACTTCATCGAATGTCGTTGAAGAGACACCTTCTCTACTAATAGTAAAGTACTTCTATTTCATATCCTATCTTTAACTTGTAGAAAAAGGGAGTTTTTAGATGAATTTTTAGATGAAATGTATGAAATGTCGAGAATTTATATATATATATATTACAAAAATAATAATAATTATAGGCGGACTCTAATAAAGAGTATTAGATACTATAGAATGCTTCCAACATAAATCTTCTATACTAATTATGTATTACCTCAATACCATGAAGACGCGTATCTGAGTCTGTTGGTATTAATGTCCGTTGAACTTCTCTACTTTACAACTGATAATGGTCGAGTGTTCGAATCCTACTTTTGCTACTTTTTTTACTTTTATTTTTCTTTTAGTTCTTACGCCCTCTATTTTTATTTACTTGCTATATTTATTTTTGCATAGTTTTCAAAACTTTTTCTAACTACGAATATCTCTTTTTTAATTTAAGAAAAAATATTATAAAATTTGATATATTTTTTTGGTGCAAATAGAGGGCGAAACACCCAAACACAACTTAGAAGCCGAGAAACAAAAGCTAAAAAACAGCACTAGAAATAAAACAAAGCAATGAAACAACTAACAACAAGCTAATTAAACTATGAAAATCAACATCTATATTAACCAGCACTGATACTTGGCACCATATGGGGCCAAGCAACTCCATCCAAGTTCTCCAATAAAACGGCTTGAAGATCATTCGGGACTGCCTCAATCAACACGAACCTTTGTGAAAGATTATGCAAAGGGACCAATTCTCCTAATTAGTTGTTATTCACAAAAAAAATACGTCCTATTTCTTGCTCATTGGTTGCACTTGGAGTTAAATTTTGCTCACTGGTTGTATTTGGAGTTACCCCATGTGAAGTGGGTATTTGAGGCGCCGCCTCCTCACTCTCCTCACCAGCACCTTCCAATGTTATCACTTCATTTTGTTCAGCCATGAAAGATTCACCCCATAATTGGCTAACCAATCTGCAGTCGTATTAGCCTCTCTGATCTATAACAATGATCAACGGAGATTTCCCAACCTTCCCTGTTAATTAGAGCCACACATTTTCGAACAATGTGAATATATGGAGAGTTAGAGGGAACATTCCCTCCCCCCAACATACGAACCACAACCTCTGAATCCACCTTACATGAACTCTTCTATGGCCTACATCCCAAGCTACCATCAATCCCCTTAACACAACCATCAACTCATTTTGTTAAGCCATGACAGATTCACCCCATAATTAATAAAAGATGTTCATATAGAGTTAACAATAATGTTCATAAATTGATGAAAGACGTTCATAAACTGATAAATAATCTTCATAATTAAGCTAATAAACAACAATCATAAATTATTTAAGAGGCGTCTCAACCAAGACACTTGAACAGCTATTAAGATACATTATCCCCCTCGCATGCAGATGTAATTGTCTATTTGTTTTATATGGGGTTTAGCTTCAGCGACAGAAAGTGATCCTTGTTCAATAGATGTAAGACTTTTATGAAGATCAAACAATAGAGGAGCATTGGAATTTCCATACCTCTCCTTAATCTCTTCCCAAAGAGCTTGTGCAGTGCTAGCAAATGCAAAACTCTCACTGAAAGTAGGTTCCATGGACTTCAGAATCCAGGAAGTTACTAAGTAATCATTTCTGATCCATTTCTGAAAATCTGTAGATTTTGAATCAGGTTTCTTCAGTGTTCCATCAATGAAACCCATCTTATTCTTAGCTCCAAGAGCTAAAGTAACAGCACGACTCCAGTTGACGTAATTGTCACCATTAAAAGGCTGAATTTCTAAATTTTGTGTGCTACTATCTCCATTGGAGATAAAATATGGATCGTTGTAGTTAACATCATTGTTTGAAGAATTTACATTATTTGCTTCAGAATTTGAAGACATTTTGTGAAATCAAACAGAAAATTGAGAAGAAAATGATCAGAAATTGGATCAAATTTGCAGAAGAAATGATCAGAATTTATATCAAAGAAGAAGAAATGATCAGTAATTAGATCAAATTTGTGGAAGAACGTAAGAATTTTCCAGGAATCAAGCACAAAGCTCTGATACCATGAGAAAACTGCAGTAATTTTAACAGTTTAGATGAGCATGAAACTCAGAGAAAAGAAGTTTAGAGAGAGAAATTTGGATGATCATCATGCTTTTAATTTGCAGTTATAGCATTTATTTGGGTTAGAACATAGGTTTATAATATCTTGATTGGGACTACATCAATCATCAATGTAATAATATTGAATTAATGAGTAGTTTGAAGAGTCAATATATGCGAACATATATATAATGCATATTTGTATAGTTTGTGATGCTAGGCTGGACCTCTTGTCTATACTTGGATCCTAAAAGAATCAGTAATAAGAAGATTTTGCTGCTTCACTAAATAATCCAAGTAATCTTTGTTTAATGAGTATTCATACATAATCCAAGAAACACCATTATCCTCATCTTTCTTCTCTTCTGAGTAGGGGTGATAATGAGCCTGTCTTGTTCGCGAACAGTTCGGGCTCGGCTCGGTCAAAGCTCAGCTCGTGGTGGCTCGGCTCGGATTCGAACTCGACTCGAGACTTTAACGAGCCGAGTTGAGCTAGGGAAAGCTCGACTTGAACGGCCGGGCTCGCTTATACATTTATATAGAAAAATAATATATTTATATATATACATAAATATATTAACCTAGATATCACACAATAATAAGTTAATAGTTCCTTTGTATAAAAGAAAACCTATAAAAATCAAATAATAAAAAGGAAAAACAAATTTAACATGTAAAAAACAAAGGGTGATAAAGAGTCAAATCTGTTCGTGAACAGTTCGAGCTCGGCTCGTTTAACATTTGGCAAAGCTCGGCTCGAACAAAGTTCGGTTTGTTAAGCTTCAAGCTCGGCTCGAGCTTGAATAAACTTAAACGAACACAAGCCGAGCAGACCACAGTTCGGGCTCGACTCGACCGATAAGCAGCCCTACTTCTGAGTACTTAAATTTAAATGCACCTTTTTTACCAGCTTCATAAATATTCCCTTGTATCTCTATCTCAATGAGTGCATTCATTATACACCCGGGTGTACCATGTGCATGGTACACCCAAGGCTATTTTTACTCATTTGCTTATTTGGGACCTCCAAATGAGTTAGTGAGAGCTTCAAGTAAGCAAATGAAGCAAAAAAATAGCGCTTGCATGATACACCCAGTGTGTATGATAAAGATGGTACTATCTCAATAACATCCGTTTGTTGCTTAAATCAAGTTCCTTTTCCTTAGCTTCAACAACTCGCTTTACTCGTTCTTTGTGCTTCTTGTGCTTCTTTTACCGCGAAAAAATATTTGAGGAAAAATGGTGGTGTATATGTCTGATATCATGGTTGGTTTAAAGATATATCCTAGCATGTCTAAAGGCATCATATGATATAATAAACTAGATGATGATCATAATGGTTGTGAAGGTAAATTATGTGTAGGAATAATGGTCGTTTGTGGGTTGGGTAAAGTTTGATTATTAGGATAAAACATGGTGAAATTGAATGATGTTTTGGTGTGTTTTGAGTAATTTTATGACACTGCTAATGCCTAATATATATAGGAGTTATGCAGACAACTTTTTTTTTTTTTTGTTTCTGTTGTATTATAAACTCTAGTATATTTATAGGACTTGTAACTTGCAATTCAAGTCTAGTGAAATATTTAACCAAAGAGGAGACGGATTAGTTAATATTGAGGTTCAATGTATATCTAGCTTTTTTTTAATAATCAAATTGTTGATAAGAACTTGTTTAAAGTTCTAAATGTGATTAACTACTTTCTTCTTTTAAAAAAAATATTTTTGTGAGAGGAAGATCGATCAGAAACTTTTATATTAGGAAATCATAAACTAATTTATTAAGAGTATAATGAAATTTTTTTAGGTTAGTAGTCCAACAAAATATGAGAAACCAAAATGCACAACTATATAATCTAAAAAAGTTATAAACTCGTGCATTATTACACGGGTTAAAAACTAGTTACACTTATAAAATAAGAGTACGATCTACACTCTACTATCTATTCATTATATGTTATATGTGTCATTCTTACTCCATATTGATGATAATATTTTCTATATATCATTTCAACTTCATCGAATGTCGTTGAAGAGACACACTCTCTAATAATAGTAAAGTACTTCTATGTCATATCCTATCTTCTTCTTGTAGAAAAAGGGAGTTAGTAATAGAAGTAAAGATGGCAAGGGTTGGGTTCAGCTAAACCCTAGACCCGGACACCTAAAATTTTTGTTGGACCTGGAACCTGACCCTTAGGGCTTGTAGGGTCTAGGCATATTTCCTTTATTTTTGCCAAATTTTCAACACTATTTATGCTTTTTGACTTAGTCTAGGGTCCAAACAACAAACTTGAAAGTTTAGGATAAATACAAATGTCTTTCTCTATTAAAAAAATTTAGGGTCATTTCTACATCATTCCAACTTCATTGAATATCGTCGAAGAGACACACTCTCTAATGGCAAAGTACTACTATATCATATCCCATCTCCCCTTTGTAGAAAAAGGGAGTTAATAGAAGTAGGGATGGGCAAGGGTTAAGTTCAGCCAAACCCTAGAATCGGACCCCAAATTTTTGTTGGACCCGAACCCTGAGGGTCTAGGAAAGCTGGACCCAAAACCTAACCCTTAGGGTCTGTAAGGTCAAGGGTTCAGGTCTAGGGTCTAAGCCTTATTTTCAGCACCATTCATGTTTTTTTACTTTCAATAGTGCTAAGGGTCCGGGTTTAGGGTTCAAACGACAAAACTTGAAATTTTAGGATAAATACGAATTTTTTTCTCTATAACGCAAAAAGACAAAAAAAAGTATTAAAAAAATTTAGGGTCCAAGGGTAGGGTCTAAGCAGGGTTCGAGTTAGAATATTAAGATCCTGACCCTGACCCTGACCCGAACCCTTAAATTTTGCATACATAATACTTATTATCATGCAATTGCATTGCATACTTCCTCTGTTTCTTTTTACTTGCAACCGTTTGACTTCCACGCTTGCCAATGCATAACTTCAACCTTTAATATCTTTGAGTACCGATAATTAAAAATTATAAAAAGTAGATTTTCGGAAAATATACATTGAGACGAATCTAACAAGATCTCACTTGAATATGTTTTTCCTTAACAAAAAATCACAAAATATAAACTAAGTAGAGTTTGTGAATAGTGCAAAAGTCAAACCGTTGCAAGTAAAAAGAAACGGAGGAAGTATTTACTTCCGCATACATCTCGACATCTCGTGCATATATAACTAATTTCTCGGACCAACGGGTCTAAGCTACCCAAACGGGCCAATATTAACTGTGTAACTCCTCCATCTGACCACAAACGCTCCTTATTAGATCCCAACACATTTCAAAAAGTCAAATAGAAACAAAACCAAAATAAGTAATAATAAAATTTTGTATTGTATTTGTTCCCCAACAATTTCAAATCCTTCCTTCAACGGCTACTTTTCCCCCTTTTCTCTCTTTCTCTCTCTTTCTTCTCCAACTCTTCACTTCATCATCTTCTTCATCATCATCTTCTTCATCATCATCTTCTTCATCTTCATTTTCTCTCTCCTCAGAAAAAATCACAATCAATTATGAAGCATTTCATGCTCCCAAGAATAACTTCTCCATTATCGGAGCTTTCTACTCCTCCAAACCCTAACCCTAACCCTAACCCTAATTCGCAGAAATCAAAATCATCTAATCATCATCGCAAGCAAAAATGTCCTCCTAAAGACAAGGAAAACTCCGATCCTTCCGACATTATCGCCGGAAAACCTTCTCCGGCGGGAAAAATGAAGAGTCCTCTTCCTCCGAGACCGCCGCCATCAACGGCTAATTCTAATCCTCTTAAGCGCAAGCTTAGCAACGATGTCGTTTCCGATATCGTAGTTGGTGGTTCTTCTTCTTCGTCGTCGTTGGATTCTGGTGTTAGGGTAAAATTTGTTGTCCTTTGTTATTGTTTGAGCTCCTTTTTTTTGTTTTTCTTGGATGATTTTGGTTTTTTATGTTTTTGTTGCTTTTTAGGGATTTGAATTAGCCGTTGATGAGTTTTCTTTGTTGTTGAGCTATTTTGTGTAGTTTGTTGGGGGAAATAAGACAATGTGTGATCTTGTCTAAGTGATCTTTTAAAGTTTGATTTTTAAGTTTCCATTCTTTATTCAAGAAAGATGTTGTTTGTGCTGAATTTTGAGCTATAACTTGATTTTTGATTGGATTGGATTTAAAAGAGAAAGTGTCATTGTTTTGTTTCTTGTTAAGTTGAAACTTGGATTATATTAATAGTTTATGGAGAAGAAGTTATAAGAAAATGTAGCTGCCTATGCTTTGAATTCGAAAAACCAAATTTGCAATCTTGCTTTGTATAGAGTTCCAATATGTTTGTGTGAAGATAAGGAGTAGAATCATTAAATTAGTCTTGCTGGCTGTTGAACCGGTGCTTTGTTGTATTAATACAAGGTGGTAGTGCGGATGCGGCCATTAAACAAGGACGAACAAGACACGGAATTGATTGTTAATAAGGTCTCAAATGATTCATTGACAATTAATGGGCATAACTTTACTTTTGACTCTGTGGCTGATATGGAAGCAACCCAGGCAAGTTTTGAGATTTTTTTTTTCTATATTTGAGATAAATAGGATACGTGTGTGAAAGAAAATCTCAATTCTTCAAGTTTTGTCTCTTTCAGTTAGACATTTTCCAGCTTGTAGGAGCTCCTCTTGTTGAGAACTGTCTTGCTGGGTTCAACAGTTCTGTGTTTGCTTATGGACAGGTAACTTCAAATTTCCAATTTTTTGATAACCTTGCCCTTTAAAATGTACATTTGCAATGGAGTTTTTTATGTATTAATCGTATGGTACTGAATTTCTCTGATTAGACGGGAAGCGGAAAAACATATACAATGTGGGGACCTGCGCATGCTTTGCTGGAAGACAACCTAGCAAATGAGCAACAGGGTTTAACACCTCGTGTTTTTGAACTGCTTTTTGCTCGAATTAACGAGGTCAACTTCATATCCCTTTTCTTGTATTAAGGTGTATAAAAAAGAGACTGTAGTCATAAAAGTTTTTGTTCTGCTCTCTGTTTTGTGGTGTTCCAGGAACAAATCAAGCACGCAGACAAACAGCTTAAGTATCAGTGTCGTTGCTCTTTTCTTGAGGTAGAGTGATGAGCCTGCTGTCTTCCATTTCTCTGATTAGGCAATTATATACAACTACTTACATTTCAGTATTGCAGATTTACAATGAACAAATTACAGATTTATTGGATCCAACTCAGAAGAATCTTCAGGTTTGAGGCATGGCTTCTCTGATTTTCAGCTGCCACGTTGATGAATTAGTGTGGTCCTCATAGACTTGCTTGTTAATTTCAATTACAGATAAGGGAAGATGTCAAATCTGGCGTTTATGTGGAAAATCTGACAGAGGAGTGTGTATTAACAGCCAAGGATGTGATTCGGCTTTTATTGAAGGTTTATATAGCTTCTGTTTCTAAATTTTATTTTATTTATCATGGCTAAAGAAACTCACTACACGTGCTCCAACAATTACTTTGCTAAATTGAGTTCTTTCAATCTTATTCCTGAAGTCGCCTGTAGAGAATCCATCTTAAAATATACTGCATTATGATATTCATGACAGAACATACATTTGTACCACGATGATTAGAACATTGAAATAAGAAATAAATGAGCATCAAACTACTTAACTCATTTAGCCTAGTCAGCTTAACATACTCTCAACTGATCAACCTTTGCAGTAAGTTTGTTACTTGCCAAAGTTAAATTTGTTATATAGCCTGTATTATTTTCTGCTTTCATTAGATG
The DNA here is from genome assembly GCA_947648045.1 of Beta corolliflora. Classification (NCBI taxonomy): domain Eukaryota; kingdom Viridiplantae; phylum Streptophyta; class Magnoliopsida; order Caryophyllales; family Amaranthaceae; genus Beta; species Beta corolliflora. The sequence continues at coordinate 720,155 of CANSZD010000253.1, read as the reverse complement.
AAGAGTGGACTTTCTCAGTCTTAGCATTGAACAAAAACTTGGATAACATGTGAAGATCATGCTAGATCTGCATTAGATGTTCCAACTTCCAAGGATGTTATGTGAAGAAACCTTGGAAAAGTCCAGCACAATTAGTTTGTGAGTGAGAGAAACACGTGGTTGATCCTTGCCTGGGGTAATGTCTTTTGTATCCGGTTCTTGTGATCTTGCCTCTGAGTTCTATCCCATCATGTCATTAAAAGATGTGCAGTTTAATGATATATAGTGGTTGCGGTTATCTGGCTGCCGTTTGACCTTCCAAGTGTATCACTTTTATACTTCTGTTATTGTGACCATATGTATCATTGACTTTTCATGATTTAAGCTCTCTGCAATTTCCAATATATGTGTGTAAAACCAGTTCATCTCAATTGTGCAGGGACTGTCACACCGCAGAACTGGTTCCACAAGTATTAATGCAGAGAGTTCACGCTCACATAGTGTTTTTACTTGTGTTGTTGAATCACAATGCAAGGTACTTCCTCCCATTTGTAGTAGGCTCATTGTCATACCTGCCAGTATTTGACGTGTGGGGATCTTTTGGGTATATATATATTGGCTAATCTGTTAATTGAAACAGTGAGTAGTATGCCTGCTTCACACGGTATTGTGAATGTTAAACGAAAAAAATAGGAAACACCCCTTACAAGGAGGCAGCTTGCTTTAAGCTAGCTGTGCCTCTAGGACCATTTTGATGAAATTCTAAATACAAGGTCCTGATTTGCAGAAAAGTAGGCAGTAGTTATGCAGGAAAACAAATATTATTAAGACAAGAGAAGAAAATAGAAAAGCTGGTGATGTTTAAATTATAATGCAAGGGTATTTCAAGTAATTTTCTTAGGCAGACTGAGATTAATTTAGAGTTGTTACTGTTGTAGAGCATGTCTGATGGTCTGAGCAGCTGTAAGATGAGTAAAATAAACTTAGTTGATCTTGCCGGGTCAGAAAGGCAAAAGTTAACTGGTGCAGCTGGAGAGCGGCTGAAGGAAGCAGGCAATATCAATCGATCCCTTTCACAGCTGGGGTATGTTATTCAGTTTCACTTAGTTCTCAGTTCCTCAATTTGATGTATACTAGACTTGTAATTTTTTGTCTTTTATAGATAGTTCCATTTTTCACACTTTCTCTATGTGAATCTGATATTTAATAATATCGTGACTAGATTGCTATTTTCGTGTTCTTTTGAGCACTGACTTTGCTGTGTAACTAAAAAGACATAAGCAGTGATCCCTTATTTTTAGTTCTGGAAGTGCATAATCTTTTCTGTGGACTGTCTTGCTTAAAAAGATGATGAAATTGTTCATGGGGAACAACAGTCTACAGAAAAGCTGTGAGCCCCTGGTCTGCTCTGCTCTGAAATTTTGGTTTCTGCTATTTACTTTTTGTTCTGAACCTGTGCTTACCAGTTACTTGGCTGCCCCTATTATTTTCTAACATGTCCATGGAGAAATATGGTGTTTATTCAAACAGTAAAGCCAACAATCATTCAGATCATATTTGTACACTATGGAATTCTTATGATTTTGAGATTAGGCGGGGTTAGCGGTAAGCCTCCTACCTGTCTAGATTGGATTGGGGTAAGGGTTGCGGGGTAGGATCCATTTGAATATGGTTTTCATAGTTGTTGCATGGTTAACGCTAAGTATAAAATAACCCTAGTACATTTCCTCATATGCGAATTGCTTTGCAGGAATTTGATAAACATTCTTGCTGAAATCTCCCAAACTGGAAAGCAAAGGCACATCCCATATAGAGACTCCAGATTGACTTTTTTGCTTCAGGAATCTCTTGGTGGTAATGCAAAAATGGCAATGATCTGTGCAATTTCTCCAGCGCAAAGGTGCTTGTCGCAGTGTCTGTAACTCTTGAAATTTTCACTCTTTGCCCCTCTCTATGTTGATGTTAAATATTGTCTGCTTACTGATGTTGCAGCTGTAAGAGTGAGACATTTGGCACATTGAGATTCGCACAGCGTGCAAAGGCCATAAAAAATAAGGCTGTCGTCAACGAGGTGATGCAAGATGATGTCAACTTCTTAAGAGAAGTGATAAAGCAACTTAAGGTAAATTTCTATGAACTACACAAGATAAACATATTGTCAGGTCATTGGTTATTAGATAATAACTAGAGCTTGGTTGTATGAAACAGGATGAATTACTTCGAATGAAAGCAAATGGAAACCATACTGACTCAAAGGCAGCATATGCAAACAGTTGGAGTGCCCGTAGAAGTTTAAATCTTCTGAAGTTCAGCATTAATCATCCGTCAGTGTTGCGTCATGTAGATGATGATGGTGATGAGGAGATGGAAATTGATGAAGAGGCTGTTGAGAAACTGTGCAAGGAAGTTGGTCAACAGTCAATTCTCCTTGAACTTAGCCAATGCAAGGATGGAAGTGTAGAAGATAGAAACACTCAAAATCCCGTTCCAAGTTCATCTAGAGATGGATGTATAAAGAAGCAAAGTTCTGAAGTGTCAGACGTGAGTATGGAAGAGGGAGTTTCAGAAATAGATGATGATGAAATCATAGTAGATGGAGGGGCTATGTCGACTGCCCGGAGCAAGGATACAGTAAAGGTAGAAGAAGGAATTGTGAACGAGTCACCAAATGGCTCGTTGGAGGCTCTAGCTCCTAAACTAAGTGTAATTTCGTGTGATGTTTCTCCTATTCTGCCATCTCCCCCTCAGAGTGTTTCCCCAAGAATTGTTAGTAGTAGCAGAAAGAGTCTAAGGACTTCATCAATGCTAACTGCATCCCAGAAAGATATAAAGAACACACAGACATTATTGACAAAGTCTTGCCAAAGGAATTCCCTGCTTGCCCTGACTACTTTATCTGGCAATAATGCTCGTAGCACTACTGAACATCTAGCAGCTAGCCTTCATCGTGGTCTTGAGATCATTGATGGTCAGAGGAAGAGCTCTGCTTTCAGGAGGAGCTCATTCCGGTTTTCATACAAGCCTGCAGATTTGAAGCCAATTTTACCTATCGAGAAAGTTGATGTAGGTATTCAAACTCTACCAGAAAGTACAGAAATGCCAGAAGTAGATGCCAAAATTTATCTTTGTAGTAATTGCAAGAACAAGAATTTTGATGGAGATGTGAAAGAAGCCAATGACCCCTCAAACCTACAGTTGGTTCCTGTGGATAGATCAGAGTCAGCTGAAAAGCCTAAGAAACAAGTTCCAAAGGTATGCTGTGTGCATATATCTGTGTCTTGTCTTTCATTTTATGAGATATATTAAACACTAGCATATTGACAACTGTAATAGGCGGTAGAGAAGGTTCTGGCTGGAGCAATTCGGAGAGAAATGGCGCTTGAAGACTTCTGTGCCAAGCAAACTTATGAGATCGCACAACTAAATCGCCTGGCAAGTTGAAGCAAAATTCTCTCGTGGCCAGTTCTGGCTTGGATTACTTTTATAGTTTTAAAAGTTCCAATATCTTTCTGACATGATACTCTATGTACAGGTTCAGCAATACAAGCATGAGAGAGAATGCAATGCAATTATAGGTCAGATGCGGGAGGATAAAATACTTCGACTTGAGAACCTCATGGATGGGGTCTTACCCACTGAGGACTTCATGGAAGAAGAACTAATATCTGTTCGTAAAGAGCATGAGGTATGCTATTCTTCTTTTGGTATATTTTCAATATGAGCAATGTTGGTTGTGAAATGCTCTAAAGTTGACCTTTTTCTTTGAAAACAACCTTGTCTGGATTGTACAGCTACTCAAGGAGAAATATGAAAACCATCCTGAGGTCTTGGAGACCAAAATTGAGTTAAAGAGAGTTCAAGATGAGTGGGAGAGGCTGCGAAATTTCTTTGATATGGGTGAGAAGGACGTCTTACTGGAGGAAATCCATGATTTAAGGAGCCAACTTCAATATTATACAGATAGTTCTCCCAAGGCCGCTAGGCAGCGGAAGTCTCTTTTGCAGTTGACTTACCCCTGTGAACAGAGTTCACCTCAACCACTGAACCCAATACCAGAATCAACTGAGGACAATGCTGTTGAAAAACTTGAGCAAGAAAGGACTCGGTGGACTGAGGTGGAAAGCCAATGGATATCTCTAGCAGAGGAACTAAAAATGGAGCTTGAATCTAGTCGTTCTCATGCTGAACACCTTGAGCAAGAACTCGAGGCAGAAAAGAAGATCTCAGAGGAATTACAAGAAGCCATGCAGTTAGCAATGGAGGGTCATGCACGTATGCTTGAACAGTATGCAGACCTTGAGGAGAAACATATGCAAATGCTTGCAAGGAATAGACAGATGCGAGAAGGAATTGAGGATGTTAAGAAAGCAGCTGCTAAAGCGGGGGTCAGAGGGGCAGAATCAAAGTTTATCAATGCCCTTGCTGCAGAGGTTTCAGCTCTGAAAGTGGAAAGAGAAAAGGAGAGGCGCTATTTCAGGGATGAAAATAAAATGCTTCATTCTCAGCTAAGAGACACAGCAGAAGCTGTGCAGGCTGCAGGAGAATTACTTGTACGTCTGAAAGAGGCTGAAGAAGCTGTAGCAGCTGCCGAGGTTAGTGAATTCTGATTGTCTTAGTATGTTGTGTGTTGTTAGGCCATCACTTTCAGCTGGATTTCATTCCGTGGCAGTAGACGAATTGGCAAATTGTTAGACCCCACACCCCTTTAAGTCCCAGAGAAACATTGAGTTTATCAAGTATATTATTTATAGGTTAAAAATGAAGCTAAAATTCAAGGAGTAACTTCAATTCTTTGCTTAATATTTATCAGCCTTGATTATTCAGAGTCTAGTTCAACTGTAATCAACTTGTAGTCTTGTATTTTGTCTTGGAGCAACTACCTTCGTCATCCTTAGCACTTCACATGACTCCTTGAACGCAGTTTTTAGTCTTGTCTGTCTCATGGAATCCGGTGCCTTCCTGTATACTGAGTGCCTAATCTTTACCTCCCATGAGTGGACTTGTTCTGGTTGGTGTCATGTGCACTTGTAAATATGCACTTCTCATGTTGAGTTTTTTTTTTCTGCTTCAAGGCTTTTTCTATGCTTGGGAATTTTACAGCACTTCAAGGGGATCTTAAGTTATGTGACTGAGACTCTTCTCTTTACCTCCTGTTCCGTGTCGGATCCTCGACACTCTAACATATGGATATAGACACTTTGACTCTTCATTTTGTTCCAAAATCATGGAACATTTTCATAAATATTCTAGTCGGACCTGAATTCGAGTAACATAGGCAATTTAGTGCGTATTTTCATCTGTGAGTCAGCATGGTAAGCAATGAGAGTTGATATGCAGTCAATTGAGGTGCAAAAAAGATTTTTGGCATTCTTATGATGTTTAAAGAGTCATCATCAATGATATGTTTAGGGTTCATTTAATTGATCTCACTGCTTGTTATAGTTGGTTCTGCTAATGTTTGTTTCAGATTTTGGGGGATATGCTAACATTTTACATTCCAAAATTTTCAGAAACGTGCTGCTGCGGCTGAAGCAGAAACTGAGAATGCTCGGAATCAGATTGATGAGCTAAAGAAAAAGCATGAAATTGATAGAAGTACATTAAATCAAATCATTGCTGAGTCACCATTACCAAAAGAGGCATTACAGCAAGATCCTTATCCTATATCAAGTACGGCTAAATTTGATGCTGAGGAGGGACACAGTGCTGGTGACGAACGGTGGAAAGAAGAGTTTAAGGCGTTCTACAATAACGAAATAGACGATGATCTATCATCTAAATTCGCAGAACCTTCCTCATGGTTTTCTGGGTATGATAGATGCAACATATAGGTAACAAAATTAATTAGTCTTTCTGTATGTAAAATTACTAACACTTCATTTGTTAAATATTTCAATATAGTGTACCATGTGTTGTTCACCAATGAATATAGGTTAGAATCCCTCACCATTTGTGAGGCTCAATGTTTCTACTTATTTTGTAGTCAATTGTATTAAAAATTGAATTACCTCGGCTATAAAATTCAATTTTTTATGGAGTTCAATCATTGTTCAGCTATTTGCATTATAAATTAAAATCTGCTTATGTTTTTTAAAATCTATTTTATTTTTGGATTTTGAAATTGTGACCAGATAGTCAGATACCATGTATATAAGATTGGGATGGTCCACCCATCCATTTGAATGGTTTGGATAGGGTGGAGGTGGAGACTGGAGGGACAAAGGGTCTGAAGGAAAGATCTTATGAACCAAATTCTGATGTTTATTTACAACTTTGAATAATTTAATTCTGTTGGTTTCAGTGTCAATAGGATGGCAGGCAATCTGCAAGTGGATGGATGGATCATGTCCATTTGCCTATTTTTGGTTTTGTGGTAAGGCCTAAGACTGTAGAAGAAAATTATTAGGTTCAGAGGATCTTTTTCATAGCCTTTCTTTCCTTTTTTTTTGTTTTTCTTGTTTGAGATATTTTAATTGTTAGCTAAAATTTTGACCTTAATTTTCATCAATAAAGTGTATTATAAATTTTTTTATGTAAAATCTTATTGTATTAGTCTCAACTCTCAATACATATTTTTAAGAAATCAATCGTGAATAATTTTACTTGTACGTAATTAAGGTTGTTGATACTCTAAATATGTATTAAGAACTGTACAAAAATAAACTAGAAGATTATTCTGAATCACAAAGAGTAATTCCTTTAATAGGTTATTCTCTGAAATGTTTTTTACATGATGGTCGAAATTACTAGCGTCCCTTATTAAATGACAGAAAATGTGTTATGGACCCCATAAACCATTATGGATTACTCATCCTCAACTTATGTCTTCTTATAGAATTTGGTGGCTTTTTACTACATGATGTGGCATGATAAGATCTATTGATTTTCTTTGATTCTAATATGATTATAGATCTACCTACCCTTGTGGATCAACAAATAATTTATATTTATAAAGGCATTATTGGAGTATGGAGTAACAAAATTAAGTCGATATTTATGGTAGGGTAGCAATATATATGAGTCTCCCGGTTACCAAATCTAAATCCTAATTGTCTTTGAATGTTACAAGTTTTGAAATTTACCTCGAAACAAAATTGATCCCTAAAGAAGTGGCAATAAACTAAATTTGGACTTCAAATCAATCATATGACTCGTAACCTAAATATAACTCAAATCCAATATGAACAACCTTTACATCAAGGGCAATAGTTAAAAATGAAATCGATTAGTAGCAAGTTTTTTAACATTATAATTCATATCACTTTAATGACAATGTGTAATAGATAAGTGATGCGAATAACTTGATTTTATTATATAACCCAATAATAAAAAATAATAACATAATTATTTTTATCATAATATCTCAACTGATCCAAAGTCCTATGTGTCTTGTTCTTATTCTTATATTGGTGAATGGTGACATGATGAACTTGGTTCATGGTCTATCCAAATTGTACAAGAAATTTGTTTTCGTTAGGAGACCATGTAACTGGTGGCTTATGGCCCTGTCTATCAAAGTGATATTACATCTGCCCTACAAGTGGACCATTTTATCATCCCCAACAACTGATGTAAGGGACTAAAGAAGGATTTATAGAAGAAGTTCAGGAACACTTCTCCACCCTAGCCACTCAATTTACTAATATTTTTTTCCTTTTTTTAATATATTAAGTGTAAATAAAAATAAAACAAAAACATAAGAGACATCTTGAGACAAGCAACAAACAACATACAATGTGAATTTAATAAGAGAGATGGGTTAAAATAACATCTAGATAATGTTCAATGTTTTCACCAGAATTGCTAGAAAATGAAAGCATTTGCCTTCTTTCCTTTTTTTCTACTTCCTTTTTCTTTTACCCTATTCCCTTGGAAGGTATAGGTTTTTTGGTTCTCTCCATGCTTTGTTATCCTACCAAATTAAATTATGTTGGGATCAAGAAGCATTTCCTACTGATTTTGTTGTTACTAGTTTTGCATGTTTGTTGTAAGTCTGACCTTATTATTTCACTTTTTTGGGAATAGTGTAAGTATGACATGTTTCAATGCAATGTACTACATGAGGTTTGTTAAACATCGCCCTAGAATTACTTAAAATCGCCCTGTCCCACTTTGACTTTACTATTTTACCCTTCTCCTTTTTCCACCACTCACCACCCCCGCCACCACCTGCCACCACCCCTACAACCCACCACCACCTACCACCACCACCACCCACCACCACCACCACACGCCACGCCACCACTTGCCACCACCCACACCGTAAAAAAAAAAAAATTTTAATTGGGGCTAAGGGGCGAACGTCTGGCCAGGACGTTCGCCCCATGGCCCGAACGTCCGGCCTGGACGTTCGGGCCATGGGGCGAACGTCTCGCCAGGACGTTCGACCCATGGCCCGAACGTCCGAGCCAGGCGTTCGGGCCATGGGGCGAACGTCCTGGCCAGACGTTCGCCCCTTAACAAAAAAATTTCAAAATTTTTTAAAGGGGGGCGAACGTTTGGCCAGGAAGTTGGACCCATGGCCCGAACGTTTGGCCTGGACGTTCGGGCCATGGGTCCAACGTCCTGGCCAGACGTTCGCCCCATGGCCCGAACGTCCAGGCCGAGACGTTCGGGCCATGGGTCGAACGTCCTGGCCGAGACGTTCGACCCTTAGCCCCAAAAAATTTTCGCAATATGAGTGGTTGACGAGGTGGCGGTGGGGCTTGAGGTGGGCGGTGGGGGCTGGAGGTGGTGGTGGGTTGGTTGTGGCAGGAGGTGGTGGTTTGGGAAAAGAAAAGAAAAACAAAGGAAGGGTAAAATTGGAAATGTTTGGTAGGACCGGGGCGATTTTAAGTAATTTTGGGGCGACGAATAGAAGTTCAGGTACTACATAGATCATCAGATCAATCGATGGGAAAGTCTAGGCTTCTTTGGTGTTGGGTATTGTGACTATAGAAGCCGTTGCAAGTGCAACCATACTATAGCAATGCTCGACAATGAGACTATACCATGGTCCATGGGCATAAAAGTCATGCACTTCTTTTACATTTCAATTTGAAAAAGTGAAATAAAAAAAAAGGAGGTAAAATGGATGGATAATAAAGACAAAGGAAGTCAAAGCCCATAATTTAGACTACTGGCTGAAATCCGGTGATTGGCCCCTCTTTGATACCAAAATTTCATAAAGAAGTCCGCAACTTTTTTTGTAATGTAGAAGTGGACAAAAAGAGTATCTAATAAGGTATTTTTTAACGCTCAGATTGCTAAAAAGTCAAAATTCTAACTATATGTTTATATATTAATAACACAAAATTGACCTTAACTGTGATATGAGCGAATACAAAAAGAGTATCTAGTAAGGTTTTTTTTTAACGCTGAGATTGCTAAAAAGTCAAAAATCTAATTATGTGTTTCTATATTAATAACACAAAATTGACCTAAACTGTAATATGAGCCAATTTCTAGTGTGTTTTTTGTATCAATAGCATGTTGTAGCCTTGTAGGTTGGGAATCATTAGGTGAGCAAGGAGGTTATTTATAGCATTGGAACCCTAATATTGATTATTTGGGCAATACTTGATTAAATCCTCTTATACTTCTAATTGAACCCGTCCCAGTAGCACTACGTCGTACTAAACTCCAGCAATTAAATCTTTCAGTAGGGTCATTCTTCTTACCAAGGAGTTCTCAGTGGGGGGGCCCCAAAAAAAATTGCATGTTGCAAGCCTATTAGCGTGCCCTAACAACTTGTACTGGAATCCTTAAAGCATTTCATAATGCAAACTAGGTGAATTGAGCTACCATGGTGTTCTTAACTCTTAACAATTGTGTGATCTTAACGATTGTGTAGGTTATGGACTGGGTTAGCTAATTACCTATTGTCGATAATACGATGGCCAAATACACAGTACTCCTTATGTATTCTTTTGTTCTTCCTACTTAGAATCTTGGCACTATTTATAATTAGAGAGAATCTTCTAAATTCTTCTCAATATATAAGAAAAAAATATAGTCATGTGGGGTATCTTGTTTGATTGGTCTCAATTAGTATTTTTTTAATATTCAATCGTTATAATTATTACTAATATGTAGTGATATATTTAAGGTCAAAGAAGTACATTGGCAAACCCGATAATTAAAGTAGGAAGGAAAAAAATACCTAGAGGGAGTAATAACCTATATGAAAAAAGATAAATTCATGTGAAAACAACATGAATGTGTGTGACAATTTAGATAGCTAAGGTAGTAAGGTGTAGGAAGAAACTAATTCCTTTAATTTAGAGATGACAATTTGATGCATAAATATACTATCTTTATTGGATATATATGATTGTTTCGTAATCATGCTTGCTTGATGGAGGTGGTGAGGGAACTCACCTTGTGACTTTAAGGTCATAAGTTCGAACCCCACTACGTACTTGTGTTTAGGAGTCGGGATTCTCTTATATCACCCCTTACTCTCAAGCGTTGACCTGTGTATCTGAGTTGACTGACCTGCAAGAGATGCTGATCTAGTAGGGTCCTTCTTCTTACTAAGGGGTTCCCTGGTGGGGCCCAAAAAAATGTTATCAACTTATCAGGCCACTATGTATACCACTGTCAAAGTCATCATGATGGACATATTTACCAAAGATGGTTTACATGATTGAAGATAAATGTAATATTTACCAAAGATGGTTTACATGATTGAAGATAAATTAATATTGACAGAAGAAAGTAACAGCACAGAAAATACTTCAGTACACCTATCACTTACTCCCTCTTTTGACAAAAATATTCACTCTCTACTTTTTTTTTCTTGTTCTATTTAACTTTATGCTCTATTTAAATATTCCCGTTGACTATATTATTTAACTAATATATTTGAACAAACGTTATTATGTAAAATTTTAAGGTATTTTTTCGATGTATATATTTTCAAAATATTAACTTTTTTTTTACTTTAGTGATCGAAATTGTATATTGACAACAAGTCCAAATGGAATAAGTAAAAAAAATAAGGAGTAATTTAGATTAAGGGACTGTGCTAGACTACCAATGTTGTGGGGATTTGAGATGGATACATACACATGTTTAAGTACATATAGACTTGTGTTAAAAAAAGTACATATAGACAACAAAGAAAAAACAATTTGAACAAATGTAGCCATTCAATGAGTCTCTATATATCCAAGATTTGTCACAGTGTATTGGATATGGCTTATTTTATTTTATTTTTGATTCGGTAATTAACTGGTCAAGTAGGCTCAGCCCTCATGAGTTAGGGGGTAAGAAAGGGATTCCAACCCATAAGGAAACTTCCAGAGACTGTAAAGTGGGGATTTATACCCAGAAGCAAATATCCACACAAACACCCCAAATTTGGGGTTAATGAGAGTCGAACTCCCGACCATGAGGTTGGGAGGTGGGAGCTCCAACCATTGGGCTCTCACATGATTCGCATTGGATATGGCTTATGGGGATACACATACACCACTTTAATTTGTAAAAGTGTACTATATATTACCTAGCTTTGAAGGTAGGGAATAGAAATTCCTTTATCATTCTCCTTCCTACTATTGAGGAACCAGTAAGGGGTTAGAAACTAGATTAGTCATATATTTTACCTACCAAATATGTTACTTAGCTTCCAATGGTTAAAATATAACCTCTTTCATTTAACACATAAATTAAACCCTTAGTTAATACTTTCTGACGGGTCTATTACAATAAGAGAAATTGAAGCCAATGCAATTGATGAGAAGAGTGTCACATCCTTTTAAATCACCAACCTCTTGTTCTTGGATTGAAGGTGGTTGTTCAAAATGAAGTTCCCTGAAAATGGAGGGACAATGATTAATGTTGAAAGTGCCATAATGGTTTTGGTTGGCCCAGTTTGGTGATAGAAAATTATAAATTTTATAAGCTAAGCGTTAAGTTCTTTACTTCCTTGCATCAACAAGATACATCATACCACAAATATAACATTCCAAGTGCTCAATGCTCACTATTAGCATTAAATGCAATTTGATATGATCACTTGTACACCCTAGCATTTATTTTATGGGTTTTTTCCCTTATAAGTTGTACCTAAACTTTATATTTGTTCTATGTAGTATGCCATCATGCATCCATTGAATCATCTTTTAAGCTTTCCATCATCTACTTTCTTATTTTCAGTTATTTAGACTTACATTAAGAAGAAGAAAAAATCTAGAAAACCCTGCTGCTCCATTGTCCAACCTTGTTCAAGGCAAAGAATCTTTCACTTTTTAAATGTAAGTCTAAAGAATTGAAAATAAAAAACTGATGGAAAACTTAACGTTGATTTAACGAGAGGGTACAAAATTGAACAAATAAAAAGTTCAAGGGTACAACTTGGAAGAAAAAAAACCATTAAAATTACAGCGTAAAAAAACGCTAAAACACATGGATACTATATAAAAAAAAACCTTATATCAAGCAATAATAAAGGTTGAGCCTCTAAGAGAAAAAAGTTTTGATCTCTGGGATCATTCGAGATAAAGAGGTAATGTTGGAATACATCCAAAATAACGTGAAGGAAGTCGGTATTCAGATGCGTCTTGCGCGAAAGACATGCGTCAAGCGCAAGACTGTTGCGTACGGCACATCGTCTCGTGTCTCACACATGGTTATTGGAGCCGAGCTGAAATTTTCTTAACCCTCATACAAATAACTTTTGGCCGTTTTTCTCGCTCCTATTTAAGATAAGCGTATCATTTATTTCAGAACGAAGGAAATATAAAAATTTGTACTTTAGGGAAATACACCACGATATCAGGCCAATATTCTTTTGTTGGTTACTACAAAAGTGTCTTTCCTTAAAAAAAAAAGTCTAAATTAATTTAACAATTGTTTAGATAAAATTCTAAGAAACTCTTTAGCTCTATATTATTTTAAGGAGACAATCAAAAGTTGTAAATATTTATAGCTACTGCAAACTAGAAATTATAATTATTTCAAAAAGACCAACCAAAATTAAAATTAATCGAATTATTTTATGAAACAAAAGAAGATAATTTAGAACGAAAAAAAAAATCTGTAAAAGGAAGCTCCTTGATATGAAAGAAAGAGACATAGAGAAGGTGATAGGCAAGGAAGATTGACAGCCTGGTAAATGGACCTTATGTACTACAATGGGTTTATCATTAAAGATTAAACCTCAAAACATCAATTCTATATTTCCTATCATTTCTTCTGAACTACCATGGACCCATTTTTGCCTAATTTGTGTGAACTTAACTAGGAATGACATTGATATGTTCCATCATACAAGGTACTTCTTGTGTGATCAATTGGTAGCACTTTTTTTTTTGCTAGTACCATTGTATTATTATGATCCCTTAAATTTTCTAGTGTGCTACTCTACATTGGCTAAATGTATATATATGTCGTCCTTTCATGGATTACTCTCCATTATTTGTTACGTGTCCGTTAGAGGATCAAGTTCTAGATGCAAAAATGAAAACTGGAAAATCTACCATAAAAAGCTTTAGGATTGTTTGGTTGAAATAAGCATACTGGAAATGAAATGGTATAAATCTCGTCATACACATTAAAATTACTGTTAGTTATACCTCAAATCCATATTAGGATTAGAGAAGTGCCCGAACGAGCACTTCTCATGGTCGGACGAGTGACGAATAGAGTGGCAATGAGACGAGACATCTCGCGAGTTACTTGTTCAAAACTCGTTTGAGTGAGCTCGAATCGAACTCGTTCTCGACTCGAGATTTTGGCAAGTTGAGTTGAGTCAACCTGTACTTGATTCGAGAACTCGTGAGAAACTCAAAAACACAATTATCAATTTCTACCAAAAATAAAATACTTAAATACAACATAATTTCTATCCAAGGAAGCTAATCAGACAACTTAGAAAATTATGACCATATTTAGTGATTATTATATTTGAATATATGTAATTTTATAGTTCTTGATGGTTTCATCTCAATGTATAGTTTTAGAATATTAACTTTTATAATTTTAAATAATTTCTAATTAAAGATACTAATAGTCAAAGATGCGCATTAATTTATGTGTGAAAGCAAACAGACAAGATTATCCAAAGCTACACTTAATCTATTTGCTTATTTCATATAAACTATAAAAATTATATTTATGTATATATAATACTTATATTCTTCGATGTATCTTTATAGTACCACAGTTAACAACCAATATTAGTTTAGATGTCACCATCAAATTGATAGATAATAGAGATACTCAAAATTAGTTGTAAGAACTATATAGAAAAAGTTAAAAAGGATCTATTTACTCAGTCTCTTACTAACGGTCGTCGCTTAAGTCACCAAATCTTGGGATTACACTAACCTAATCATAATATATCCCCCCTTAACAGAAGCATATCATCCCATGCATAAACAGTTTTTTTGTTTGACTTCCTTGTGTTTTCCATCTGTTATCGTTTTGTTTTAATGTATGATCCTTATTAAATTAGATAATAACGTAAAAGTTTGACCTACTTGATCTCAGTTTTGCACGTTAGTTGGTATTATTGTTTTCTAGAGCCGTTGAAATCTTATTACGTGTACCATAGATAACCAGCTTCTCTCTTTAAAAAATATGTGAATTTTTAAAAACATTTCAGAATAATGTAAAATGTATTAAAATTATAGTTTGTATTTAGGTTCATTCTGGTTAAAGACAGTTATTTTATTTGTCAAAAAAAATTTGTTATATATGATTTCGGAGCTATTTTATTATACCATTTTGTCAAAATGCCCATATTTTTTAAAAAAACAATATGCCACGAGAAACCTTTTCTACACCAAGGATGATTTTTCTCACCAATAGGCAATTCCGTCTTGATTTTGTAGGAGGAAGTGAATTAGTTATTTTAGATCTATGTGACCTAAGATTATTGTAGTAACATATTTGTACAATGCATAGTTTTTTTTTTAAAAGGTCTTTAAAAAGGTCATTAAGTGCTCGTTTGGTATATATGGGAATTTAATTCCTATAGAAAGTTTCATTTCCTAGGGAATTACTTCCCTTATGTAATTCCTAGGAAATGACCTAAATTTGTTTGGTTGACATCAAGGAATTTGCAATTCATGTGGGAATTCTGATTGACCAAGGGGGGAGTGGGTAATTAAATTCCCACATTTTGTGGGAATTTCAATTTTCCAAGGAATTTCCATTGCACCTATTTTCTCAATTTCCTGTCAACCAAACAACTTTCCAAATGAGAAAATGATGGGAATTTTCATTGTCTGCATAAATTTCTGTCAACCAAACGAGCACTAAGTGTTTATACCCCATAAAAGCACAACTAGGGTCTCCTATTTGTTTGTTGGGCATATCAACCGCTAAGAATCTAAGGTGATGTGCCACCTCAATCTTTAGTGGGTGGTCTCCTTTAAAGTTTTAGTTGCATATATACAGTGAAGTGTATGACTTTTTGAGATCTTTTTGCTTTCCCTTTGACATCTTTTACATCTGTCTTGTGCTTTACTAATTATCATAACTAACATATACAAACCAGCTACTAGAAAATGACTTATTAACAGTACTTCTCCACTCAAACACCTCATAATAATCTCTCTATACAACTTGTTGGTTTAAGTCCAATCCGAACTAGCTAGTATCATCCAAAGGAATCAAAATCAAAATGTCACATTACATAATCTAGTGGTATATTTATTTTTGGACTTGTAGATAGAGCAATAGAGCTGAGAAATATGTCATATCATCCTTTATCGAATCGGGTTTCGACTTGGAAATATTCATCGGACCCGAATTTTGAA
The DNA here is from genome assembly GCA_947648045.1 of Beta corolliflora. Lineage (NCBI taxonomy): Eukaryota > Viridiplantae > Streptophyta > Magnoliopsida > Caryophyllales > Amaranthaceae > Beta > Beta corolliflora. The sequence goes on along the minus strand of CANSZD010000253.1, from coordinate 704,427 downwards.
GTAATTCAATCAAAATCCAAACTATATCAATAAATTGTTATATTTAAAAATTATAAAAAATTAATTTAAACCCAAATCATAAAAGACCGTAATATGAACTTGAATCGAACCAAAAAGACTCGTCTTTAGTTATAATTTGAATCAAATTGACTTCAACTCAACATGAATAGAATTATCCAAACGGCCCATCTAGTTGTATTTGTGTTCGAAATAGTAACCTAGTGAAAATTTCTCCAATCTAGATCAAACCTGTTTAACGTATTAAATTTGTTAAAAAATCGATTTTAAGTCAAACCAGCTTGAGTTATATTTAATGTCAAATACTTATACAACCTTTATAAAAGTGATACTTCCTCCGTTCCATAATAAGTGAAACATAGGGATTGGGCACAAGATTTAATAAACATCACTTTCAAAAGCCAAAAAGTCATAAAATACTTTTTCATTATCAAAAGGAGGAGAGAGAAGAGCAAACCACACAAATTTGTGATGGGTACTCTTGTCATTTTGTCACTTTCTTTTTTCCATTTAAGGTATGTTTCACTTATTTTGAAACGTTCTAAAATAGTAAGTGTTTCACTTATTATGGAACGGAGGAAGTATATTGAAGAAGAAGAAAAATTTCACATATGAACCCTAATTTCAACTAGATTCACCTATAAATTGGCGTAAACAATTGCTTGACTACTTAACATTCAAGTCTGATCTCACAACCCGGTTGTACTCTAACTTAATCCAAACCTCGGAGACCAATCCACTAACTACCTTTTGTAGAAATGAACCCTAATTTCATTGTGAAGGTTGTAGATTGTTAAACTATAAAGATCGCACATATTTCAATTGTTTCTAAAACATGATTGGGGAATTAGTGCAGAATTTAATTATTTATAAATAATTTATTTCAATCAACGTTAGCATATAAATAGTGCAAAAAATAAAGTATTACAACAACAAAAACAAAGGTGTTAGAGTGCTATATTATTCCGTATATAGACGACCAAATTCAGCCAGTGATACCTTCATCATTCATATATAACTAAGGAGTATGAGCAGCAGGTGATAGTCTAGTGGTATTGGCATCACCTCCAATTCCAGAGATTCTGGGATCGAGTCTCATCCCTTACAAGGAAGGATCCTCAATTTCCCCCTACTTACAAGAGATTTCATCTTACCTTATATAAAAAAAAATATAACTAAGGAGTATTAATTTCAAAAAGAACATAAGTGAAAGATGCAGAATTTTTCTTTTGTTGGTGTCTGGGAATTGGATTTCTCTGACAGCCACAGGCTTTAATTGCAATACTATTTATCTTTTGACAGAGTATGGGTATCTTTCTCACATCTTCTTCTCCAACTCCCACTACGTTTCCTTCTTCCTCCTAATTTTCTATAAGCAAAATGGTCTATAATTATGGACTAGGAGTATATATCTTGGATAAATTTCATGGAACTACCTTTTATAACAAAAAAATTTCAAAAAACTACCTTATAAATTATTATTTTTCAAAAAACTACCTTATAAATTTTTTTTTTCAAAAAACTAGCTTATAAAACAAAACCCGTTTCAAACGACCACCAATTGACGACATCCGTTAATTTTGACCGTTAACCCCTCATTTGACCATCATGTGAGTTCATTAAAACTAACAAAAACTAAATTTCAACGCTAAAATAATCCAATACAAATCTAAGATCATGACTCACGTGAGTTTTAATGAACTCACTTGACCAACATGTGATGGTCAAATGAGCGGTTAACGGTCAAAATTAACGGATGTTGTCAATTGGTGGTTGTTTGAAATGAATTTTGTTTTATAAGGTAGTTTTTTGAAAAAAAAAATTATAAGGTAGTTTTTTGAAATTTTTTTGTTATAAAAGGTAGTTCCATGAAATTTATCCTAATTATATCTATATATATTTCCTCCGTTTTATTAATTAGTTTGACTTTAAACTATCAACATATCTCACTTCGAGTATATCTTTTTAATATAGTATATAAATATAAATATTAATAGAGAAGATTTTGAATTTGTGCCAAACTTCCAATATATAAAATCTCAATTTGTCGTCTAATTTGCCTCTTGAAACTATATGCCGAAAATCTCTTCCAACATCATCAATTATGTTTGGATAGTCCAAGGGTGTGTTCGGCACAAGCTTTCTAAGTAGCTTTTAGTGTCTTGACTAGGTCAAAACACTAATGAAAAAAACTAGAAGTGTTTGGTAAGTTAGTGGTGTAAGTAGCTTTTAGTGGTATAAGTAGTGTTTTAGTAGTGTTTGTGAAAAGCTAAAATTTGTAGCTTTTGGGGTAGCGTTTAGTGGTACATAAATTATATATTAAAGTTTGGTTTGAGTTTTTAATCAATTATTTGTAAACAGCTACTTTGACTGCTTCTTTTACAGAACATCAAATCTTATACCGCTACTTGGACAACTAACAGCTAACAGCTACACACCAACCACTAACAGCTACTAGCACAGCTAACAGCTAAAAGCTACTACCACAACTAACAGCTAAAAGCTACTACCACAACTAACAGCTAAAAGCTACCACCACAGCTATTATTGCTGAACACGCCCCAATGCACCTTTGATTAATGTTTGATGGAGTTGATGCCATTAGAGATTATCACCTTATTAGCTTCCACTATCAAGCGTTTCATACCAAGGAAAAGGCTCATTCAAAGCCTTCACGAAGCATCATTACCGAAAGGATAATACCCCAATTTGCTCCCAAATCCCAATGACCTAATATATTTCGAAAATAACTACATCTACCCATTGGATGTATTACCCACTTCTAATAAATCATTAAGAGATAATTGTTAATGTTGGATTAATTCCACCTTACATTAAATTATATTATTAGTAGTGGACAAACTATCCACTGTGTCAACTAGGGGTGTAAATGAGACGAGACAACTCGCGAGCAACTCGAGATCGACTCGGTCAAAACTCGACTCGAGTGAGCTCGACTCGAGCTCGAACTCGGCTCGATATGTTGGTGAGTCGAGTTGAGCAACTCGATACTCGACTCGAAAACTCGTGAGAAGCTCGAAAACCCAATTATCAATAGCAAAATACCCAAATTCAACATTTTTCTACCTTAGGATTGCTTTTAACATGAGACACTTGCAAGCTACTCGAAATCTACTCGGTCAAAACTCGACTCGGTCAAAGCTCGGTCAAACTCGACTCGAGTGAGCTCGACTCAACTCGTGCTCGACTCGAAATGCTAACGAGTCGAGTCGAGTTAGCTCAAACTCGAACTCGACTCGCATCATTTACACCCCTAGTGTCAACCAAGTTTATCCATATATTCCTCACTTCGATGGATCACTTAAGTGCACGCACCACAACGATCTCTAATAACAAAAACTTGGGTTGAGAACAAATAGATCCTTACATGCATATCCAGCCATCCAGGGATAAAACTAAGTTATATTACCTTTTGCATTGACTTATGGCTTTTTTCACAAAATTAAATACCTATAAAATTATTGTAATATATTATCGGCTACCAAATCCTACCTCTGTTTCACAATATATGCACCATTTGTCATTTGGGCACTATTCATCAACCAACTTTGACAATCTTTCTCTCACCATTATGTAAGAAAAAACATAGTCAAGTGATATCTTGTTAAATTCGTCTGAATGTGAGGATTCCAAATATCAACTTTTTTTATTTTTTGCATATACACAATTAGAGATATTAATGTTGAAAGAAATGTGTTGGAGTAAGTCAAAAAGTAAATGTTGCATGTATTGTGAAACGGAGGTAATATATCATTGTTACTCCATCCGTTTCTTTTTAATCTACACACTTTCCTTTTTGGTCTGTTTCTTTTTAATCTACACACTCTTGCTTTTTCTTTTTTTGGTAACATGTCACATCTACTTTCTCCTCTTTTTCCACCCATGTCATCTACTTTTTAATATCTTAAGTCTTAACCCACTTTTTAGTTTATCTCTCTCACTTTTCAATTTCTCTCTCATACTTTTGCATTTTCTCCTTGATTTTCCTCCAAAGTGAAGTGAGTAAATTAAAAAAAACGGATGGAGTATATTCCTGTTAAGCAGTGGTACTCAAGTTTCCAAATGTTAATTTCTTTTATGTTTCAATAACCCTTCTCACGTTGAGTTACAAATTCCATTGATTTTCTTAATCATTAAAACTTTACTTATATTATTCATTATTACAAAGTTAATTCTAAATAAAGAGAAAAGAGGAGGAAAAAAGAATAAAAGTTGTGCCTTTGATTCCTTTAGCCAAGTCAGAAATCACAACTGCCAACCTGGCTTTTAGTACTCAATATCTTTTTTCTTAAAAAGTAAAAAAAAAAAAAAAAAACTCTATGTGAAATGACTAAGGAAACCAGGGAAAAAAGGTTAAAGAAAAAGTTTAAACATTGCTGTCTTCTTGATACTCAAAAGTAAAAAATGAAATATGCAAAAAAAAATTAAAAAAATAATGAGAGTTGTTTCTTTGGATTCCACCTCAGAAAATCCATATATATGCATCAAATTTGGACTTACGGTGATTTTTTGTCCCCACTTAACAGCTGGTTACCAGTAAAGAATATTGTTCCCTAAAGTTTACGTGAATATTAATTTTTCTAAGGTCATTTCTTGTAATCTACTACCATCACTCAATATTAGCCCTAGCCAATAAATGAAGAGTTTTGAAATTGCTTATCAATCTGATTATGACATTGCATTAATAAGAAATATCATTATCAATGCAACTATTTTGGTTTTTGTTGATGTGAAAAGGGTCAGGACTCAAGTGAAATTGAACTAACTCACTCCATTTTATAATCACATGTATGGTTCATGTATGTGAAAGTCTATATATATTTGATAGTATGAGTTGAAATGTACACAAAAATAGTAGTATTTAGTTAAAGCTATTTTCATGTACAGTATATAATTATGAGTTATGAATGGTTGTTTGATATAATATCGTAAGGATAACACGTTGAATTTTGGAACGTTGAAATCAAAAGTGACAATTTGATTTTCAATTTAATTCGAATGTGATTCAAGTTCTATTCGGTCTGAAGAAAGACGAATCCAAATTGAATCTAAATAATTGAAATGCTCATTCAAATCCTAGAGGAGATGGAGTTTATGTAAGATTTGACAAATCCAACCTGAATCTGACTACTAATGCAACATCATCAACTAATAGATTTGACATTGAATTTCAATTAGGATAATTATGTTAGCATCATTTTTAGAAAAATATAGTATAATCTTTTAATCAAACACTGATTTATGTGATCTTAAGTGATTAAATAGTTCAAGTCTAATGGTTGAATAATGATGAAATTTTGATATAGTTGTGGTTGTGGCAAACTACATAATGCCTTTTAACAATCATCAAACTACATGAAAATGGCAATACCTTCATTAATGAGGATTACAGCCACAAAAACATCGGATAAGCAATGTATAAGTTCATATTACAAGATAATGTTGGGAATAAATGTTTTTAGTGTCAAAAAGGTTGCAACCTTCTTGTTCTCCAGTCTCCACTACCTTCTTCTCTACTGCTACATCTCTTACAAGTGATAATACAGAATTTCCCATCTCAAGGATAGCAATTAGTTTCTAAATTATACAAATTTTCGAGATTTTTCATCTAATAATTCTCGAAAAGAAAAAAAATTGAATCGATCGGCTTAGAAGCAATCTCCGGAATATGGAGAAAAATATGAGTCATCGAGGATGGAGCTCAATCTTCATGGTAGAATCGTGAATCGTCTGTCCAAATGAACAATTTTCAGTATGTACATGTTTGGCCTTGTTGAAATGGAAGGCCAAAATGGTAGAATTATAACAAATTCTAGCTGAAATTTATAGGGGGTCATAGCTCAACTTTCATTTGGCCATTTGGGATTGTACCTATTAATCAAATACCACAATTTAGCTGAATTAGAAACAAACCAACAACAAATCTTGCATCAAACAGAAATCTTATTTTAGTGATCAATACTTCTTTCAAGTATAATCTCACCTCCAGGTACATTTAGTGGTTGATTCTGCGCGATTCCCATTTGGACAATACTTTGGAGATCATCTTCCCAAAGAGTTGGTAGCTGGACAGCGATAAACAAACCAAATACGCCTAGATCAGAAATAATGTAGAGATAATAACATCGTTAACCTAACAACTTTCTTTTCTTTTCTTTTTTGTATAGAGTCAACGGTGGTGATGTGGACAGGATTTGATTCTAAATTTGGGTACTACTTTCAGAAGACTTTAATAACTAAGCTAGCTACGCATCCACTAAAATAAAAACAATAGCCTAAGAGTGATAACATCATGCTAAAATTTGCAATGTACCTGAGTCATGGAGTCGACAAATCCATCGATCGAAGACAATGGAATGCTCGGGTTTCTCCGGATTCCAGCGCCATTCATAGGGTTTGCTGAGAAAGGATTCTCAATCCCATTTGGTACACCATTTGGCAAAGTTAGTGACATTTGTTGGGTAGATTGGTAACCATAGGGCAATGCTTGTGCTGAATTCTGATCTATTGGGTACATTGTTTGTGGTAATGATGACCCTCTAGACTGGAACATCTACAATGATCAAGATTGAAAAAAAGATCAGAAAATTTTGCAACAAAAGAAAAGGGAGAAATTTTGAAGATTTAAGTGATCAAGTATCGAATTAGCGGTACAAACTTACTTCCTTGGAGAGAAGAGCTTCCATGTTAAACTCCATTCTAGGATTCACAGTAGCTAGTTTCATGGAAAGGAACTGCAAAATCAATCATTAATTAAATTAATTTCACATTAAAGCCATAATTATTGAGCTACAATTAATTAAGTACATCTATTATTAACTACTACTCTACCTAATTAATTGAGCATTTTTTCCTTCAAAAAAGAAAATTATTGAAATTGGTATTAGAAAACTAAACTTGTAACATACCTCAACTTGGCGTTGCAATGATTGCACATAGTTAATGATTTCATCAAGTACAGTTGCTTTTCCTGTAACCTAAGACCCAAAAGCAGAAAATTTGCATTTAATTTCAAAATCATACCTAAAGATCTACCAAACTTTGTTCAATTACATAATTTTGGCCTATCAATAGGGGAAAAAAAATCTAGATTTTTTTAAAAAAGTACCTTGTTGCAACCAGGAACAAGATCTTGAAGGAACTTCATCCTCTCACTTATTTTCTCTCTTCTGACCTATACCATCCACAAACAAAAAAACAATAAGACAACCATATCAAAAATAACACTAACAATAATATTATTGGAAAAATGCACTAAAACAATCAACTACAGCCGCAGGTCTTCCCATAATAATCCCAACTAGATCGTCGTGACAAGGTGACACCCGTAGTCGGAATAATTCTACATATATTGGATTATTCATATGAATTTTCCTAATTTTTTTCATTAAGATCTCAACATGGGATAATTAAAATTCATAAAAACAACATCAATTAGTAAAAGAAAACTTATGATCACTAAAATAATCAACTACGGTCGTAGGTCTTCCCATAATAATCCCAACTAGATCGTCGTGACAAGGTAACACCCATAGTCGGAATAATTCTACATATATTGGATTATTCATATGAATTTTCCTAATTTTTTTCATTAAGATCTCAACATGGGCTAATTAAAATTCTTAAAAACAAAATCAATTAGTAAAAGAAAACTTATACTAGAAGTATAAACATATTAAATGAGAGGGGTAAAAAAATTCTTACTCTTTCAGCAAGACTATGACTATCAGTAGCTTGGCCTCTTCTAGCTCTGACATGAATGTAGTCCTTTGGTGGCTCTGCTTTTGAAGCTTCCTTAGTAGTAGTATTATTGCTGTTGCTCTGTTTCTCTTTGTTATTATTAGACTCCCCTGCATTTTCTTTTTTACTAGCTTCTTTTTCATCTAGCTTGCTTCTTTTGGCATCTAATTCCTCATTTTCTACCTCAACCTGGAAAAAAGATGTTCTTTAGACATAAATAAGTAAACATCATATGTTTATCTCATTTCCCCCAATTGGGTTTTTTTTTTACCCTACTTTTTATTTACACCCAAAATTATAAGATTATACTACACTTTTTTGCATTAGTTGCAACGCTTTGACTTTTGCGCAATTCATAACTAACCCTCAAGTTTTACTAATATATAAAATTATTTTTAATATGAAAGATTTATTAGATTTATTTTAATGTATATTTACAAATTCACAAATTTTAATTAGCAAATAATTAAAAATATTAATGATCAAAATAGTGCGCTCTCAAATGTAAAAGTCAAATTACTGCAACTAATATAGAGGAAGTATGCCGTAATTTTATTTTATATTTTATTTAAGACCATAACATAGGGTGATTAAGGTTAAAGTCAATTAACTAAAATACTCTTGTTACTCCTAATTTAACAAAGAGGAGGGTAGATTTGAGATATCTACATTTACTGCATAATTTTTTTTAAAAAGAACATAATATTACATAATTAAATAAAAACTTTGTGATCTATCTCCACCACATTATCCATATAGTATGGACCAATTATGAGACAACAACATGTCAATAACATGTACACATGTTAATAGACAGTAAATATTAAATGTAAGATACTGTAATTTACTGTAAGCAGTAAATTAATTCTACCAAATCATGGTATACACACTCTTAAAAAAGTTAGGTTAATTTTTTTTTTTACCTTCTCATCTTTAGGTAGGAAAGAAGAGGGAGTTTCCTTGACTTTGGGCTTAGAAACTGACTTCCTTTTCCTTGAATTTGCATCATTTTGAGGTTTAACTCCAATTTCAACACCTGGGTTTTGCTCAGAAACTGAAGAACCTTCTCTTGAATCACCCAATTCACCAATTTCTCCCAATTTCTTATCAGAATTAACCCTTGATAATTTCCCAGATTCCAAATTTGAAATTGATCTAATATTATTATTATTAGTAGTATTCATATTACAATTAACACCCCCAAATTCAGAAAAATTACTCCCATTATTATTCCCAAAAGATGAGAATTTTGCAGCTCTTTCAACAAATCCAGGGTCAGCATTGAAAGATCCCAAATTTTGTTGAATTGGGTAATTCCCAGAATTATTTCCCAACATCATTAAAGAAGAAAGATTGAATTTTGAAGGTGGAGAATTTAAGGGTGTATTGTAACAAGAATTATTAGTACTATTAATGCAAGATTGAGGTGAAACTTCATCTGAATCACAGATACTTCCTAGCCGTCCGATCAATTCTCTGATCATCATACCATCTCCTCCACCGTTGGATGCAACTGCTGCAGCTGTAGTTGTTGGGGATGATACAATGGAGCTAAGTGCAGACTCAAAAGGGTCATTTTGGTCAATTGAGTTGTCCCAATTTGGGTGAAAATAACAATTTGAAAGTTGTTCTGATGAAATTTCCATCAACCCATATTTTAGCTCTTTTTCCATTTTGTAAAATGAAGGAAAAAAAAAGTTGGGTTCTTTTTTTTTTCTTTCTTTTTTGTGAATTTTGAGGGTTAAATGAGGAAATTTGAGCTTAAAAAAAGTTGGGTTCTTTTTTTTTTCTTTCTTTTTTGTGAATTTTGAGGGTTAAATGAGGAAATTTGAGCTAAAAAAAAGATGGGTTCTTTGATTGAGAATGAAGTGATGAAGAGAAGAAAAAAAAAGGGGGAGAATTTAAGAAGATTTGAGATTTTTGAGGTGATTGGAGGAAAAATGGGAGAGATGAGAGTGTGCTTTGTAGTTCACTCAATTGATAAAGAGATGGGTTAGATAGAAAGCGATGGAAGTAAAAGAGGAGAGAGAGTAAGAGAGAGAGAGAGGTGGAAATGAGGAAAGTGGAATGGAAGCAAAGAGAGTTGGAAGAAAGAAATACTCTGCATTTTCTGCTGGTTATGACCTTTTTTTCCTTTTTTTTTCATTTTCATTATAAAAATGAATTAAATGTTTATTTTTTTAAAAATGTTGTGTGGAACAGTGGAAGTATAAACATTAATATATAGAAGTATTGTTTTTCTTTTTTTTTTGTTCCATAGGTGTTCTTTTCCTTTTTCTTATGGTGATGTGGAATCTACATGTTCTTTTTATGGCAAGGGTTATGAGCAATTCCCATAAAAAAAGGGTTATGACTAGTAGTGCTAGATTAAAAATGTACCGAAAACTCGTAGGGATCGAGCGTGTGACCTTAAATGAGTCAATGGTTGTTTGATTGAACGTGGAAAATTGTAGTTCCCTTGAAAAATCATATAACATTGTGTTTTATAAGGTATAACAACACTTCCATATAACTCTGATTAGATCGAATCCTTGCTATTGACTCGTATGTATGATATGTTGATATTATCCATTGCTCACTGTAACCTTAGTGTATATATAAAGAATGTGCTTATCATATGAAGGCAATGTAATTAGTAATTACTCTAGTCATTTCCTCCACCTATGAATTAATTGTTGATGTACTTCTATTAAGTATTTAGACTTGGAATAAACATAACTTTAACAATTTTAGTAACTAGTGTAAAAATCTTAGTTCAAGTGATAAATCGAAGTAATCTTTTTTATATATTCCCTGCATTCACTAAAGATCTTCCAATAGACTGTAGCAATGAATACCGAGGCAAGGAGAAGAGACTATAAAGTGGGTTAAACATATCTCCCTGTGTTTCTTATATTTGACATTCAGAACTTTCTGCACATAATCACACATTCTAAACTATTCAAAACAAGTATGTCAATGAATCATTAGTAGTTAAACCTATTTGGTTGTCATTATGGGTGCTAATCGAGTTGAGCAGCTCCCGAGCAGCTCGAGCTCGACTCAGTCAAAGCTCGACTCGAGTTAGCTCAAGCTCGCTTGATTGAGCTCGAAACTCGATAACCTTGCACACAACTCAATTGTTTTCAATAAATTTCTCTTTGAAATAAAGAAATACATTAACACTCATTAAAAATAAATTGATATAGTATAAAACGAAAAAAAAATTATTAAGAAAATAAGATAAGAGAATCAAAGGCCGAGAATTCAAGGTTAACCGAAACTTTAAACGAGTTGCTCGTGAGAAACTCGACTCAACTCGAAACTTAGCGAGCACGAGTTGAACAACCATGTGCTCGTGATCGACTCGCTCGATTAGCACCCCTAATTGTCATGGACGTGATTTTGTGTATATAGACGCTTATGTGCCTTTTTCATACAGTTGAAAATCGATCTTATAGTATACACGCTTATGACCTACTCAAAAAATAAAATAAAATAAAATTTATATTGCCAAGTGGTACTACATAGTAGAAGTACTTCTCTAATTCTCCATACGACTTCTAAAACATTGAACACAAAAGAAACCAGTTTTCTAGCAGATCTAGGACCACATACTTCAAGAAAACCAAACTCCCACATATAAATAAAAGGAATTATGTTGGGTTTTTCCCCCTTTCTAAATTTGTGTTGGAAGGTTAAAATAAATAGATGCAAATATCTTCATTACGTTGGGCTAAAACGCCGTAATAGACGGTGGGGCAAATGCCGGGCCTTCAACGTCAAACCAGCTCATATCTTCTTAGATTTTCTTTTTTCTTTTACTCTTTTACTCTTTTACAGCCTTATTAAGCAGTAAATTTTACAAAGTCAATGTCATAAACTCATAATGCTAATTTTTTTAATTTTCTATTTTGTCATTATACCATATGATCATCTTTTTTGGGCGTCCCTTTTAACTTAAGTAATGCATGGGGTAATTTTGAGGGGGTGAAAACAAGAAAAGGGACTTGCCAAAAGAATGAAGCAACCTTAGTCAGTATCATCATTCATTAGAGATTTCTTTTCATGTACTCTAGAATATATTTGTAATGTTCTTTTGGAAATTTCTTGAGTTATCATCATGCAAAGCCCACTAATCTGTTGCATTCACCTTAAGTAAGTAATTTATGTAGTCTAATTTTTTTTTCATGTACACGGAATATGGCCTTTTTGGACACTAGAATTATATTTATCAATGGAAGACCATACGACATCTATAATAAAATTCAATGTTTAACAAATACATATCAAATCAACCCCCCTTTTTGTAAGACTACGTTTGTTGTATATGAAATCTAATCCTTCTATATATCCTCTATTATATCACTGCTTCATTATACAATATTTTCACAAGGGAGTCTATCAATTATTTTTTTGCAGTTTTCAAGTTGATGGGACTAAGAGACTAATCTAATTAGTTTTGAAGAGCTAATTAAGTACTTATATATTATTATAAAATACAGATCTTTGAATCTAAAGATTAGAGCTAGCAGAAGTTGGCCCGACTCGACAACATGACACGAATCTAACACAAAATAAGCAGGTTAGTGTTGAGCCTTCTCGATCCATTTATATATATATATATATATATATATATATATATATATATATATATATATATATATATATATATATATATATATATATATATATATATATATATATATATATGTGGGTTAACAGGAGTTTACCGTAAATAAAAAAAAGCGGAGTGAGTAATAAATAGGTCGGGTGTTGAGATTCACGAACCTCGTATACCTTTATTTGTTCAACTTAAATTTATAAAAAAAAAAGTCAACATTCTAGTACATTATAAAGGTCCGAGTTAACACTATAGCAATTGATTGCTCAAATTTTTAATGTACTAGCAAGTTTGAGGGTAAGCCATATATTAATTAATACAATGGTGTAACAAATGGGGCATAACAATTAGATTATTGTTAAAATAATCTTCAAATTTAACTTAAATAGTAGCCACCAAGTCTAACCATTTAAATAAACGGATCACGTTAGTGTCAAGGGCTTCACATTTAACTAAACTGGTCAGGCTAGTATTACGGGATTTCGACATTTATTTACTGATACGATTATGAACTTTACACGACACAATCTATTTGATAGCTCTAAAAGAGATAGTCGCTCCAAAACAAGAGGAGAAATTTCTTGGCTTTAGTAGTACTTGCATAATAGCTCAGTCTACATGCTGAAACACATTATTATCGGTCCACAAGAAAAAAAAAATATACAAGGAAGATGAGGAATGTTTGAGGGAAAGAGGTAGGAAGCTAAAGTTGAGGCAGGGGTGAGCTTGGCCTTAACTGGCAGGGTACTGGCTGCCTTAGCTTTGTCATGGCGTACGAAACTTCATTTTATTTGTAAGTTATAAACTTATAATAATAAGTATCATTTAATGTTCATTTTATTTGTAATTTAAGTTATGTATATTTGACTATTTGCTTTGTTTAATTAATTTACATGGGATATAAGGGACATAAGAGCAGAAAAAGAGGGTCATAGATAGCGTGGTTTCAATTAAATTTTCTTAAAATATTTACCATCTTTCTTTTCTCCCTTTTCTTGTTTGATTAGTCATCTAGCTTATAGTATTATGTCTTATTGATAATATATCCTTGTTTTGACCATCATTTACTTTGCTATTATAATATTATTACATTGTGTAATGTAAACTAGTAGGAAATCAAGATGCTAAACAAGTTGTGAATCATAGGATGTGAACAATCATGGAAGACGTATATATTATTGATATTAAAAAAAAAGTGCCACTAGATGTCCTTTACAATAACCTATCTAAAATTATTTAGGGTTAAGAGTATAGCATATTCAATTTGTAATCATACACGCACCTACCTACATAACTAATAACATAATGCTAATATAGATGTATGTTTGTACTGTTTTTTTTTAAAGGTAAGGAAAAAGAAAGTTAGGGGACCCTCCGCACGAGGGGTATCCCTAACGCATCGTTTACAATGATGTCGTGAAGAGCGGAATTATTACAAATATCTATGCTAAAAGAAGAAGAAACTAAATGGCCAACATTCGCTATCCAGTCTGCTGCCTTGTTTGCCTCTCTGTAGATATGAGATATGGACCAAGAATCAAAATCATCCTTCTTCTCAATAACTTTTGTGGTAGTATGCTAATGCTAATAACTGGACCCAAATTATGAAAAAAAAATACAATACTAGAATATATACATTATATAATAATATAATGGGAAATTCTCAATGGTAACACTAAACTATGGGTTTTTCTCTTTGGTAACCAAACTTAATTTTAATTCTCGATGGTAACCCCGTGTTTATGGTTATACTTGAAAAAGTGGTATTAATACTCATTTGTTGTTATAAAGAGTTGGTGAAAGGGTTGTTTATAAACTAATTAAGGTTCTTTAGACTAGAATGACATAAGTTCCCTTAGAAAAAACAGATTTTTCTTTTTCTCTCACTGAAAACCTATTTAATTCCCGTATGTAGAAAGAGATGAATGAGAATTTTTTTTTTAGAGGAAAGTTATGTCTATCTACACTCTAAAATACTTAGTTTGAAAACAACCATTTTAGCAATTGTATAATGAAAGATTGTTAATAATATCACTTTTTCAAGTATAACCATAAACACGGGGTTACCATTGAAAATTGAAATTAAGTTTGGCTACCAAAGAGAAAAAGCCAGAACTCATGGTTACCATTGAGAATTTCCCTACTATAATCAATATCATTTTTCTTGGTTAAAAGATTCAAATTAATATGCAGACCTTGTAAGATGAGAGAGAAATAATGGAATTTGCTTTTCGATTTGAATGATTTAGAAATTTTGGATCCTCCATTTACAGGGGCTCAGTGTTTTGGATTATTGTGAATACCTTATTAAACAATTCTGAGTTTAGGAGTACCAAATTTCGCAGTACAATATGCTTTGTTTGTTTTTGAAAAAAGAGTGATAGACTAATTGATATTTGAATGTGAATCCTTCAAAGAAATCGAAATATCGAATAATCATAAATAGACACACATATTTGTGTATGTGGTTCACCAGCAATGACTTGCTAGTCTCCTAATCCACAAGCAAGGGGGAGATCAAATCTTGTTGGATTTTTGATATGAGAGTATAAATTTCCAAATATAGGCAAAACTTCCTACTCAAAAGTACAGAGATCTCAATGTCTTGAATATTATTCGCAGTGCCAAATTGAAGGACATTGCTACGCCTACCCACCGGGTAGGCAACCCACTACTAATAGAGTATTAAAAAAATAATTATTATGTTGAGTTGGATTCAATTACTACAACCCTCAACAAGTCTTTATTAATGGTGTGTAGTCTACCCGGTGGGTAGACAAAGTTTTTTCCCAAATTGAAAACTTGATGCAAGACATCCTAACACTTTGCAAGGTTTGGTTACTTCTTCATTTTTGTGAAGGTGACGGTTTTGTAATTTTTTTTTTGAGGGAAAAGGAGAAACAAATTTTATTAAGCAACATCCAAATCCGTCAAGGCTAAGATTTTTTTTTTTATTCTTATGAGGTGTTAATTTTTTTTTTATTCTTACGAGAAAATTACAAACCTTTATAAAATACTCTAAAGTCGTGTTATCAAGTTGTTCACTTTAGATTTTTAGTTTTATTCTTATGAGGTGTTAATTAATTTTAAGGATTATGAGGTTTTAATTAGATTATTATAGTTATTAGTAGCAATTGAAAATGGTAATTACCAAATTAAATATTTATTGCACGTAGTAAGAACAAAAGTTCATTTATGAAAAATCATAAATAAAAGTTGCTATATTCCTAGAAAACTATTACAGTTCAAAACTATAAGGTTATTATCTAAATACTTGTAGCAACACTAAAATGATGCATAATATTATGTACACTATATATTTTTGCGAATCAAAATAGATTAAGGGGAAATTCAGTTGGAAGATGTTCTTCCATGACCTAGATAATGGAATTAACCTTATTAAGGGAGAATTCGGGATAGTTTGTATTAGGGCGCTTTTAATTGTGCTCTTCATAGTGAAATATACAAGTGAGATGCACAATTGTCTGATTTATCTCTAATATTTTATCTGTAGTATTTTTTGTTATAGGTAAGATAAAATTCCTTCCAAGTAGGAGAGAATTTGAGAATCCCACTTTATAAGAGACGATAATTGAAACCCTGTCACAAAGGTAGAAAGATGGTTTCCCACCAATTAGACCAATCTCGATTCTTACTCTAATATTTATTATAATATTAGGTTTCCAAATTACTTGGTTGATTAGACATTTGCCAGTAAGCACTAATCAAACTGGTCTTACTTCACCAAACATGTACGTAAAACTTATTGTAGATACACCCAATATTCACACGGGAATGCAAACAATGTGCTTTGAATTAATATTAATAGTATTCGTACGGAAGCTGTACCCATTTACATCTGAAAATTGGATATATATCTTAAAAACCATGTTTATGTAGTTTCTTTAGAATTAATCTTACACAATTAGTCTTCATGGAATCTAGTAATAGTAAGTGACATGTGATCAATTGATGATCTTCTACAATTTGCACTTCTGCAGAAATATGGTTGAATTTCAATATACTTGTGGTTGATTCTTGTAGGGAGATTAAATGGAAAATTGAGGTCACACATAAGTCGTAATATGCGAATAATTTCATATCATAATGACATTTTGTAGCTCTCGGTAAAGTGACAAATATTTTGGGGATTTTTCGAAATAATTGGAGGAATTTGGAGAAGTTCATAAAATATTGTGATTCTAAAAGTTATTCAAATATTGTTTTGAAATTGTGTTATTTGCTAATCACAGTTAGAAAATTGAAAATTTGTGTGATCCTGACTTGAAAATCCTATTCAAGTCAACCAACTTTGTTAAAAGTTTGATACGATAATCTTGGTTACTTAGGGTCTTTTTTGTTCAACTTCTTTTGTCTTATCTTATCTTATCTTATCTTATAAGATCTTATACAATCTTATCTGATCTGATCTGATCTTATCTGATCTGATCTGATCTTATCTGATCTGATCTGATCTTATCTTATCTTATCTTATCTTATCTTATAAGATAGTTTATTGTGTGTCTAACATCTTATTTATCTTATCTTATCTTATCTTATCTTATCTTATCTTATCTTATCTTATCTTATTTTATCTGATCTTATCTTATCTTATCTGATCTTATCTTATCTTATCTGATCTTATATTATCTTATAAAATCTTATATAAGTTAAAATAAGTTGAACAGAACGGACCCTTAATCTGATGGCCTCAATTCTAAATTCTAATACTTATCACTAAATAAATGCATAGTATTTTAATGTCATCACCCTAACCCACAACTCACAAGGTACACCATGATCATATACGAATTTGTATTACTAAATTCTTGAACAACTTTACAAAATTTTAGGCTATGTTTAGTTCACCTGAAATTTTCTGATCTGAACTTATCTGATCTGATCTGATCTGAACTTATTTTTTCTGATCTGATCTGATCTGATCTGAACTGATCTGAACTGATCTGATCTGAACTGATCTGATCTGATCTGAACTGATCTGATCTGATCTGATATGATCTGAACTTATCTTTTAAAAA
This sequence comes from Beta corolliflora, assembly GCA_947648045.1. Classification (NCBI taxonomy): domain Eukaryota; kingdom Viridiplantae; phylum Streptophyta; class Magnoliopsida; order Caryophyllales; family Amaranthaceae; genus Beta; species Beta corolliflora. The sequence continues at coordinate 687,006 of CANSZD010000253.1, read as the reverse complement.
ACATATTATTACTAATATTATTATTACTTTGTATTTCATTACTAGTATTACTATTACTATCATTTTATTACTATGCACAACTTTCAATAATAATAATAATAATAATAATATAATAATAATAATAATAATAATAATTTTATAATAATAATAATATAAATAATATTATAATAATAATAACAATAATAATAATAATAATTATTATTATTATTATTATAGCATAATTTTTTTTTTTTTAAAAAGAGCACATTAGTATATGAACATACAATTAAAAATAAAAGACTAAGGACTCTTGGGTCCAATGGTATGGCTTCTTACCTCCCACATGGGAGACCAAGGTTCAAATCTTGGTGGAAGCATATATTTCAATATTGTTGTGGGTGGGGAAGGGGGGTTGGGGCTTGTTGGGTTCTTTAGGTGAGTGACCCTGTGCGAGGGCAGCCCAGAGAAAATTCATCTTACCACGGGATTCCCGAAAGGGGCCCAAAAAAATTTAGCTGGTAATTAAAAGAACATATAATGATATTAAAAAAAGAACACATTTTTAAAATAAAAGATAGATGTTATTTTATATTGATGACATGTTTGGATTTAACTAACAACATGTTCTTTGTTATATCAATAAATTGTTCTTTTTTATTATAAATAAACCTATAAATATATATAATCATATGATCTTGAACAAAATGGTTAAATATTCTTCTTATATTGTTGTCTTGTTCTATATAAACTTTATTTTTAAAGATAAGTTGAAATCCTTTGTAGGGAAATTTTTGAACGTGATGACAACACCATTAGGTTATCCCATGCTACTCATGTTTTATATAAACTAGTAATATATAATTTATATTATTCTACCAAAATTGTTTTAAAAAATAAACATCATATACTATTGTCATGTTCTTTACATGTACAACATCAAAAAGAACATCACATATCAAAATTATTAATTAGAATAAATATAAAAAAGAACACTTACAAATGCCAAAAGAACATTCTTCTTCTTGAACACAAATAGCTTCAAATTGTGATATCAATGACATTTATAATAATAGCAACGACATTAATAATAATTACCAATACTAATAATTAATAAGTACAGCAACGACAATAATAATAATCTTTTTGAACAAATGTACTAGTAACTAGTAATATTAATAGTAATAGTAATTGTATAAAGTAATATTAATAATAATAATAATAATAACAACAACAATAATAATAATTATTGCAATAACAATAATAGCATTAGTAATTCTAATAATCATAATAATCATGATGATGATAATAATAATAAGTTTTAAAATATAAGCATAATCTGAACTTATCTGATCTGATCTGAACTTATTATCTGATCTGATCTGAACTTATCTGATCTGATATGATCTGATCTGAACTTATTTTTTCTGATCTGATCTGATCTGAAATAAGCAAAAATAAGGTGAACTGAACATAGCCTTAGTCACTAAGGGTTTGTTCGTTATCGTTGTTCGTTTCCAGTTTTTAGTTTTTTTTAACTAAAAACAAATATATGAAAACTAGAAAAAGTAGTTTTCAGTTTTCTAGTTGTCAGTTTCCAAAATTGACGTGCTTGGTATAAGTATAACTAATTTTAATATTATTATACCTCTTATATCATATGATTTTTATATTCATAAAACCAAAAACTGAAAACTGACAGTGATGTCGAACGGACCCTAAAATATTTGATATTGGCTCAAAACCCCTTATTCCGCGTGACCTAGCATGTTAAAATTGATGGTGCAATATTGTTATGAGTAACCATGTATAGACATTATCGTTGTCGTTTGTCAATAATATCATGATTCAACATGCATTAACAATAACCACATTACAAACTTAGCATACTTTATCAATAGTCTCGTAACCTCATATATGTATTATTAGTGACCTAAATTATGCTAATCACCAACACAAGTCATACAATCAACTAATGATTTGTCTCGTCATAACATATGTATTGCTCTAATATCTAACGTTTTAGACTATATAAACAGAAAGCTTGACTAAAATGTAGTATTAAAGAAGAAAAAATATGGAGAAGAAGAGAACAAACCAATCGATTTAATTATTTTTAGTTGAGATTTGAGAATAATGATATTATGATGGTATTGAAACTGCCAAAGGCAAATACACAAATTTAAAAGGTACAATTACTAACTCTACTTGAGCACATAATAAAGTAATAAACTAATTTCAAAAAAAAAAAAAAAAGTAATAAACTGGGAAAAGCATAGAAAGAAATAAGAATAAATGCAAAAGGCTGTCAAACCGTGTGCTGCTTTGTCCTTTGATAAAATTATCGTACAACTCCAAATCTGGTTTTGGTGGTGACTAACTCTGATGAGTTATGACATTGCCAGCCTTTTTTCTTCTCCACTGTTTTTTCTTCTTTCTCTGAATCAAATTTAATCTATGTTTTCTTCTTTCGTCCATTGTTTTTGAATTTTCCTTATTTATTTCCTTAAAGTCAAATTTTAGGTATGATATGATATCCAACCATGCACTATTAATGTATGTATGAATCAAATCTAACTTTTTTGCATTGGTGAATTTTTTTCCACTCTATTTGTTTCACTTTCCAAAAAACAATAAATAAAAGCCTATTTATCGAATTATTCGTAGCGAAAATGATGAAGTAGTAAAAAAAAATTACTTAAATACTTCTATAGTTAATGAGTAAGGTTCCTTATACGTATTGTTTTGAACAAATCAACAGAAAAATTGAAGTTGATTTTTAGTCGATTAAATTGATTGTAGAGAAAGAAGTGATATATATTGTGAAGTTGTTTTGGCCCTAATCAAAGAACCAATTTTCGATCCTCTGACCATCTAATTAGAATTTTTTTTACCACCGAGCTATATCACCTTCTTTGAAAACAAAATCCAAATCCAAATAGTAAATGATTTTGCCTTATTATACATTGTAAAAAATAAAATAAAAGTACAACAACACCATCCTTAATTTACAACAAACTTTAAAATTTCTAATACTTATAAGTTAGAAAACACATAAAAGCCTTATATTTTCTACAATATTCTAAAAAATCCCCTACTTTCGCTTTGGGTTTCCTAAATCACCCGGTTATAACTTATGATAGTTAGAGATACGGAACACGTCTGATTCGACACCAACAAAGTCACTTAAAACATTTTCCTTCCCGGCGTTTTCTTTCTACTTCCAGACCTCATGCATAATAGCATCCATGACCACTTCTTCATCCAAACCTTTTCCTTCAATGGAATCCTTGTTTTCATATCTTGAACATCCTTGATAGACCTTGCTAATGATGAGGACGAAGGTTATGTTTTGCCATTAGATGATGCGGAAGATTTTACATATTTCCTGAAAAACTTGAATTATGTAATCCAAAATTCTTGATTGAAAATACAGGCACTTCACCCCCTAAAGTACACTCTAATTACCGGTAGATATTGAAATTAAAATTTAAGTGTAATTGATACTTTGGGTATTTCACTCCTTATTTTACATCCTTTCATTTCCTACCAATTAATGAAATTAATATTGAATAACGTTAGCTGGCTTGAATTACTTAAAATGTAGCCCCAAAAAAATATCCGGGGAATCACCCGGGTCAATAAACTAGTTTGTAATATAAATATTAGTAGTATAAAAAAATACATAAACTTCAAACTATCACAAGGAGAGAGATAAAATCTGATATATGGATACAGAAAGGTTCTTGTGGAGAAAAAAAAGGACATTTATTGGGTGATCAGAAACCTTTTTTTTGGAGTGAAAGAATTAAGGGGCTAGCCCCAAAAATCAATAACTGAAAATATGATTGAGAAAGATAAATTTTGGGGATAACCATTGCCCTTAAAGACTATAGGTGCCCGTAGATTGAATAATAAAAAGATATATTTAAAAGTACTAAGGGGGAGAGGAGAATCGCCATTAACTCTACAACTGAATGAATTGAAATGTGATGAAGGAGTGATAAAACACTATCAGATCACTATAAGGGATACTCTTGTAATTTATAACTCGTTGTTTGTGTATTAAAGACACTTGTTATCTTTAAATCAACCTCTGTTTATGTGTTTGAGACACTTATTATTTATAAATCTACCCAAGTTAGTGTATGTTAAATCTTACTTTTTGCCAAAAAGTAAAACTGTGAAATCTGAAAAAAGTCAAAGTTGCATTTCTTTATCTTTCTACTCATGACACATATCCCCTTTCTATCTTTACAAAATTTCATATTAAACCGTCTTATAATAATTTATGGTAAGACGGACGTAAGTTTTTATCCTAAAGGGATCGCTATAATAAATGTGACTCTTTTAAACTTTAAGGTTATCTCTCGTAAAAAAAAAACTTTAAGGTTATCTATTTTCTAAAAGTGACCCCATTAACTTACAATGTGACCCATTTTGATTTTAAAAATGACTCTTTTATGTCATATATAATTCTATCTCTTTATTTACTTTAATAAATGTGTCTCCTATGTTACAACTAAACTAGGAGGAATATTAGTGGAAAATGCCAAACAATTATGCTGAAAACAATTAAATCATAGTGGCCCCTTTCTAATTATAAGATCAGCTTGAAATAAAAATGTAAGAGTATTATTAGCGTACTACAAAATCTCTAATATATGTCTTTACTTTCGGTAAATTGATCACAGGGTGTTCATTATTTTAGGCTTGTAAATCCAAGGTTCATCAATTGCGAAGATCTTCGAGTGTTTGGTGGGCAATGATTAGGAATTTACTTTTCTTTTAGGAGATTGGGAATTTGCTAATGGGGACATGCTATATTATAGTTGCTTTTAGGTTAATGCATCCTTTTTCCTTAAATAAACTTCATCTTATGCTTTGACATGGTATAATTTAACTAGTCGATCGCTTTAGATGGTGTAATATTTTTGAGAGATGGTAGAAGATTGCCTACGAATTAGCTCATTGCTTGTCTTGGGTAGTTCGTAGTCAGGTTTGGTTTGCTTACTTTTTTTTTTGAAAGAGAAATTTCATTAATTGAAGGCCAAACGGCATCTACAATAGGTATTAAAGAAAAACAAGATACAATTAAACAAGACTAAATCAAATTCGTCTTCGAAGAAACTACAATGAACCAGATCGAGCAATACAGCGCAGCCCCCTTGTATTTGCTGAATCAAGCAGCTATTGATGAGGAAGTATATCATTCTGATATAGTTTGGGAAAAACATTCTTGATCGAGTCAGGTTGACCGCATCCGATATTCCAATACCTTCATGTTGAGTCTCGAACTTCAACCAATGAGAATAATTTCTCATACCTAAAAACAAAAGAACCATACTCACAACTCCCATAGGGGAGAAGGAGATTTCCAAAACAGAAACTAAAAACCCCATAACAGGGTTTGAGAAAATCTCATAAAGAGAGACTAATTTATTAAACAAAACAAGAAAATGAACTAAAAACTGAAAATAAAAGGGGAAAAGGGGCTTACCATGGATGAAATCATCCATGTAATCTAATTGATGAAGAAGGGATAGGGAGGCTAGGGTTTGAGAGAGAGAAAAAGAGAGGGGGGGGTTCTTGCTTTCCTTAATACACACGAAACTTTTATATTTTGGTTTGCTTACTTTTTCTATCTTATATTGAACCTTTGTTGGAGATGCTTCTATGAATGAGATTTAAGTGCTTTTAGGACTTTCCTTCAAAAAATAAAATAAAATTTGGAGTTACTATTGTTTACCTTTTTATTTTAAAATATAGAATTAGAAAATCTTATCTCTATTATATAAGCCAAGGGGGAGCTATGGTGTCCCCGTATGAAAAGACTTTTTAACCCTTAATTCCACAAAAATTATTACCTATTAACATTTTCCTTAATCATAGCCTTCCTAATTTAAAATATGCATATCAAAGGAAGTTCAAAGTTGCTAAAATAAACTGTCATAAAAATATGTGTAGTGAAAGGAAAAGTTTATGATTGGAGAATAAATTAGCATAACTAAAGCAACTATAAAATCAATTACAAAACCAAAGACATAAATTTTAATTCTACCTATACTTTTAAATGCAAGAACAATGCCAACATCCATTAACAAGCCATAAAAATACCGAGAAAACAGAGAGGATAATCTTATATCCTTTTAATTTCCAAGGGTCAATAATTTTCATGTGTGCCAGTTAGTATAATTTGTCCTTTTATTTTTTTGGGAATCATAGTTCTCATTTGTGTTAGTTAAGATAATTTTATCATTTTACTTTTTAGGAGAAATATGTAATGATTATTTAAAAAAAAAAGCTAATCTCTATTATATAAGCCAAAATAGGTGTATGTGGTGTTTACTTAAAATTACAGTATTATAACCTCCCTACATATTCATTAATAATAAATGACAAGGTCAATTATGCCAATTCAATGCCATTGCATCCTATCATGTGTGATTTTTTTAATCCATCACATAGTAATATGCAATCAAAACAAAAAGTTACAGAAAGTTTCTCACAAATTAAGCAATGATAAAAACAACTTGACATAAAAAGCCTTTAAAGAAATTTTTACATAAAGAGCAAAATAATAGATCAAACAAAAGAAAAATATTTCACAAATTTAATTTGACAATAGAACTTTACATCTAAATGCGCATCACAATTTCTAAACACTAAATACATCCTTCTTTCTTTGCTTTCCTATTGAAACAATTTCTTCATCAAGTAATTTTTATATTTTGTATTTATACAACATCATAATTCATTAATTAGTACTAATAATGATTATAAATTACATCCTTCAAAATTACATTTATATGAAATTTAAGAATAATCGTCAAAATAATCCACGCACGCATCACGTGCATAGATCAGAAGATTAGTAAATACTTGTTGAAAGGAATTTTGAAAAGAATATAACCGAAAGAGGAAAAGTAGTTAAGCTAACTAAGTGAATTTAGCTTTTAGGGATTTATAGCTCAGCATAGAATGACGCAAGTATGACGCTACACTGGTAAGGATATGAGTATATGCCTTGTTATTTATAAACATGATGGGTCTAGATGAAGCAATTTTATTATACAAAGAATTAGGCTAGGTTTTAGGCTGGTCTCCTAATTAGGAAGGTGCTCCTAAGTTTTTTCTCCTTATCAAAAAAAAAAAAAAAAGAATTAGGCTAGGGTAAAAAGATTGAATATAATCCTAATGAGAAAATACACTATTAAAAAAAAGATTATCGCCAGGCCTAAAATGAAATATACTTAACTCAAACTTTCCTTAACTTGCTGGTTAGCTTATTATTCTCATCATATTATTATTTGTTCCTAAATAAATCTCATTTTTGTAGCTCAATAGATTATGGCAAAAATTAGATAAAAAAAATTTATTCATTTGTTTTGTATTTGTATCTATATATCTTGAATAATAAATTTGTAAATTTTACTATTAAATTTGAGAATAAGAGTTTAGCCTGAAAAACATAATCCTATAGTTAGAAATGGAGATAGTAGTATTTACCGAAATAATATTATAGATTAGATATAAATCATATTGTCTTGGTATGGAATAAATGTTGTGGGAGTGAACCAGTATCTCCTTATCACGTGAGCCGGTTTGATGACTCCGCAATGTAGAACACGTAAACTAACCTCGGGGTTGATCCGATGAACGCCCTCCGATGCCTAAGTCGAGAAAAGGTAAAACCGATAGCGCTCAAGTGTTGTATACTTATGATTGTGAACGTACCTTATGACTTAGATCATGGGGTATTTATAAGAGCCGGTAGTGTCCCAAGCTAGGTAGGACACTGCTCGTATTGGCTGAATACAATTCTATCTTCTTTTGATACTTATCTTTAGGCCATAGACCTAGTTAAAATAGTACTGGATTAGGCCCAGGCTCATTAAGAATAGCCCAGGTGGCTAACACCGGTAAGGTGCCCGATAAGGACCGGTATATTAGGAATATCGGTATCATGTAAATTCTTACCCTGGTTATTCGGAAATACCTGGATGGTTTGACCATGACGGTCGTTGGCGGTCCAATTGAACCGGTATGGGACTTGGACAGCTCCCATACACATATAATCCTATATTTTAATATGCATCTTAGAGGGAGTGTATATATTGTGTTCATATTTGACCAAATCCTTAACCCCCCAAAATATATATATATATATTTTAGGAACTACTTGCTCTAGTTACACAAACGATTCTTAGCGAACAAACCAACGAGGTAACAGTTAAAATGCAATGCATTTTCATGCAAAATCAGATTATTAAATTTGTCAAGATCCAACCACCCCTCATACTTACGTACCATAGGCCATAGCATTATTAGCACCTCTTTTGCTTGACTTGCTAGCTACTTGCTACTTGCTACTTGCTACTTGCTACACACCACCGCCCAACTTCTCTTCTCTTTATAAATTTAATGTAATCCTACTACTTCAATATGCTTGACCGTGTCGGTATATAGGCTAGTTGATAAAAACGGCTCTTAATTAAATATAAATCAAAGGTATAATATTGAAAAGTGCATCACTTCTTTAAATTAAAAAGTGTTGTAACTCGTAATATTTTCAAAGATTTACTTACACAAAATCATTACTGTCATTTAGGTCTATGTAGGTTGGAAAGTCAAGCTCAAACTTAATGGAACCTTAGCTTTTTTTGTCTCTTTTACATGCCATTTTAAATTAGCTATTTGTATATAGTTTTAGAAGAAAAAAAGGACAAATAATGTAATAGTTAGAGAGATACCAATATACTTACTATCTAATAATTGTAGTTTTTCTAAAAATGTATAAGGTGGTTAACATTGCGATCTGATTCTAAATTAAGAATGCTACAATATTAATAATGCTATTGATCACAATCCATATTAGGATCTTATTATAATCCTGCTTAGATGAAATTTGAAAATATTAGATTTTAATATGATTTGCTCTAGGATCTTAATATCTAACAATATGATCCTATAATGACGAATTGTGCGATATTGAGTAAGTTAGTACGTTATATACAATTATTACTTGCATTATTATGTCGATGTGATCAACAAATATCCAACAATCTAATCCTTACCCTCTCCTTCTCCATCAATTCGTAGCCTTTATAAGCCTCTTTGGCTCCATTGGCCGCAATCGTTTTTTGTTCCAATTTTCATTGTTTTTCTCATCATAAATCTAGTAGTTTGTTTAGTAGTATTAATTTACTAATAATACTCTCTCATCTGTGAGCGAGGGTTCCTTATCACATCAATTAATGGACTATTGAGTTTATAATTTTCTTACTTGAGAGTTTTGTATGTTTCCATGATTAATTGAAGATCTGGAATATAAATTTAATTATTTATCCTGCAATTAACTGTATCAATTATATATGTGGGGGGGGGATCTACGTAACATAATGCATTGTCATCAAAGATAGATCATAGTCAACATTGTATTGTGGTAATGGGAGCCGAACAGAAGTGGAGCCATTAGTAGATAAATAATTAAGAGTTTTCAGTGACATTCTAAATATGATGCATATAGGGTAGATTATTATCATTCTAATTAATGATGATAATATATATTCCTTTGCTTTACAACAAGAAGGGGTCTAACCAATTGTATATCTACACTAATTAAATAGTCCATATAACCTTGATGTTAAATTTGACATTTGCCTAATTTAAATTTCAACTTTAACAATAATCTTGCATATAAGCTAATACTGTTATTAACATTTTTGATAACTTGACTATATAAAGTCAAATAATGCTTTTACTTTCAATTTTTTAAGAAAATGGTTGATTTTTATTCCTTGCTAGGTTAAATGTGGTATCTATTATTGTTTTAGAAAATATGTAAAATCTTACAATTTTACAAATTGATCATAGATTCAAATTAGTCGTATTGATCCAATGCTAAAAAAATCTCAATCTCAACAACTATGGTAAACCTAGTGATCGGAAAAGAAGAATCGAACGTATGAAGTTTTCAATATTTTGTATCAAAAAGAGAGAGAAAGATAGAATTTCTAAAAAAAAAATTAAATTTAATCTTAGATTTTGGACACTAATTTTACTAATACGTTAACAAGTAAGCTAGCCAACATTCGCACTACATCTATTTGGTTGTGTCAAATTGTATACAAATACATGCCTCTACAACCAAAACCAAAACAAAAAACAATTGAATTACAAAATCAAAAGTCTTTACTTGAATCTTTGATCTAACGTGATCATCAATCATTGAGAGCACACATCTTAAAGCAAATTGACTAATATGGATTTTATTCTAATAATTAATCTTCTATTTGGCTACGTGGTCATATTTAGTTGGCTAGAGGGTACAACACCCGAGGTTAAAGAATCATTGCTTATAATGGACTGATTTTAACGGACCATTGCAGTTTAATCATTTGATTACTGTTGTTTAGTTTCTTACTACAACTACAGCTACTAATAAAACAAACAAAAGAAAGTTTAAGTGGAATCATAAGATGTTAGGGAGATTAATGATTAGACTAAGCCTCATTATTTTGATAAATTATTAATTATATCTTAATTGCTTTGTCTATTTTTAAAATCAGTATGTCAGAAATGTTTGTCAGTTTTTTATTTAAATCTTATGATAGTTGTATATTGGGGTATTTTCTTTTTATTTTTTGTTTTCTTTTTTATTTATTTATTTTGCTTTTGGGCCAAGTAGGGGAATTTTGTTGTCTGAAATTATTTTAACTGTCGGCAAAGTCAATTTTAAGGAAAGGGTCAAAAACTTTAGGGACAAGTTAAGTTAGTTGAGGGGTTATGCATGTTTTACAAGCATTACATTGAGTGGAGTACATTAGATTAGCTCCTCTAAACTGATCAAACAATTTCAAAATCTTGTACTCAATACAAATTATTTGAACCCCGTGTGTTCAGAAGATTTTTCTTTCTTCTAAAAAGTTTAATTAGGAATGATTAGTGTGTTTTATCTAACAAAATTATTGTAGATGCTGCACCTGATTGTAAAAAAACTTATATGGACCTGGTCCACACTAAATCAGTGTTAAAAATGAGATCTATGAAAAAAAGCCACTGTGTCAAAAATAAATATAAAAAAGTAGGTGTAGATTGTAAAAGGTTGCTATGTGAGAAAAAAGGTTACTATGTAATAAAATAAAAATTTCATTGTTATAAACTAATGAAAGAAGTGGTAACTATATAAAAAATGTTGTCACTGTATTAGATAATAATATATTAGTGTAACTTAGGATTTTAAAAGGTCACTATATGAAAAAAAAGATCACTATGTCATATAGGTGGCTTTGATCCACAATAATATTAGTGTAGAGCAGATCCTACAAGAATAGCTCGTACCGGTTTAATTTGCTTTACTCTAAATTAATATGCTTAATATTTTTTGCAATTCAATTAATAAATGATTTATGGACATAAAGAAATACTACCATAAAGATAATAGACACATTGTTTTTGGAGCAAGATAATAGACATGCTGTATATATATATATGTTTTTTAGCAATTAATGCTTTCTCCGTCTCAGGTTGATTGCATTATTTCTCATTTTAAGAATTTTCGTACTTTATCTGTTTCAAAATACTTGGTACACTTCTCTAAAATAGAAATATCACAATACTCGCTACATACATACCATTAATGAAATTATTTTTACTCCTTAACTTTCTAAAAGACCCTTCAAAAGTTAGTCATCTCCCCCTTTATTTTTCTTTAAAATACCATACTTTTTCCTTAACAATGTCTTTTTTTAAAATGTGGTGGGTCTCCTACCTTCACTCTCTACCATTATTACAAATTTCCCACTTTCTCGTAGAAGTATTATACAACCTATATGATCAATATATCATTTTTTTTCAATTAGGATAGATAATTGACCCGAAAACCAACCCCTCGCAAGTTCTTAGCGCTTGGTCGAGCCACTTAAAGCGCTGACAAGGCTAAACAACTCAGAAGACAACATGTCTGAAGGTCCACTGCCACCACAAGATTAATCCTCAACATATTATTGGGATGAGGATTCAAACCTCGACAATCTTTCTGAAATTGGGGTAGATCTTTCATTGAGCCTACCATATCTCCCTCTATTAATATATCATTATAACTCTTGAAAACTTAAATTCAAATATGGAAACCTAATTTTGTAAAAGGGCCTAAAAGACCAAAACCAATTAAAAGAATATTTGTCTTTGAAAATGAGGTTTGATGAAACATTGTTACCAAGTCCCATCTATAGCATCCAATGGACCTATACAGCCCCATAGTTATATTTTTAATCTAAGTCGGCCCAATTATACTTCCCCTTAAACCTCTTCCCCAATCCCCCGCCAAATTAAAAAAATGAAGCCCTAAAAATTTGTTCTTCATCGCAATTTCTGGAAAATCCCTCTTTTTTTCATTTCAATTGAAACAAAAACTGAAGAAATTCGCAAATTCGAATTCACTTTCTACTCAATCCGAAATCCAATTTTGCATTTTCTCTCTCCTAATTTTGCTCCCGCCATGGCTCCGAAAGTTCTCATGGTGAGTGTATTTCAGAAGCTTCTTTCTGTGTATTTTTTTTTTGTTTGAATGATATTAATTTGTGTGATTTAGGAGATTTATTATGTTGTGATGATTGATTTTGCAGGTTGCGGAGAAACCTAGTATTGCTCTTTCAATTGCAACAGTTCTTTCTCGTGGTCAAGTGAGTTTTATGTTTTTTTTTGTCTGTTTTCCGCCATTTTCAGCTCCATTTTTTGTTTTGATAATTGTGGTTTTTTAGAACATTTTGTTTTATGAAGTTAGGGGATGAACATCTGAATGTTATAGTGCATATTTGGTTCGACTCATGAAATAGAAAGGGAATGAAATCAAATAGAGTGAAGGAATGGTTACAATAATCGTTACGTTTATTGGGTATTTGGCTCCACTATGGAGAGAAAAGTGTTTGTTTCATTATATCTAGTCGTGCGGTGAGGGAATGGGAACTGCAATTCTGTTATGAGTTGTTTGGTTTCCCAATTTGTCTGTCCTCAATGCCAATTCCCCCAATTGAAACTCTCCCTTTGCCACCAGTAATATGAACTGTTTCTTGATGGAAATAGACTTATGGTTTGGGTTATCACCGTAGCTAGCACTAGGGGTGTAAGTGGATTGGACTGGATTGGACTTTGCCAAATCCAAATCCAGTCCAAAGTTTTTTGGACTCGAGAAATTGAGTCCAAGTCTGATCCAAATATTTTTTGAGTCCAGTCCAATCCAGTCCGATAATTTTTTCTTGAGTCCAAATCCAGTCCAGTCCAGTCCGATTATTATATTATTTTTTTCCACCGATTTAGATTCAATGATTCACAACGTTTTCTCATAATTGAATTTGAAAAATTAAGCTCATTATATTCATTCCATAAAATAAGTCACATACATATTTTATATTATATATATATATATATATATACATTAAATATATAAATTTTAAATATATATTATATATATAAATTTTAAATATATATTATATATAAAAAAAAATTTGGACTGGACTGGACTTATTGGACTCCAAAGGGGTGAGTCCAAATCCAGTCCGGAAATATTTGGACTCGAAAATTTGAGTCCGAGTCCAGTCCAAAAAAATTTCAGTCCAGTCCAGTCCGACAAGTTCGGACTGGACTGGATTGGACTCTGGACTTTTCGCAGTCCGCTTACACCCCTAGCTAGCACCAGACCTCACCGTTATCCTGTTGCCACCACTGTCCAATTGGCACGTCACTAGCGCACGTTCCTCCCCACTGCCATATCATACAATTCAGGACAATATAATAGAAAGGTAAGCGGGGAGAGAGAGATGGGTAGCAAAGAAGAAAAATGTTTGTAAAATAAATTACGACACACTTGGTTCCCTTTTTTTTTCCCCTTGTGGAATCTTTGTTGTGTACCTACATAGAATTTAAATTATCTAATTGTGACATGTTGGGGTTTGCTAATTAGTTATGTATTTCAAGTGTGTTATTTTTTTATTTGGAGTAGAAAATTTTACAGTATTTGTAAGCACTACTAGCTTAAAATTTATTATAATATGTGATAGTGATGCTATTTACTACATAACGTATTTCTAATTAATTATGTATTGCTCTTGATTCCATTGTTGTTGTACCAAACAAGAAGAAAAGGAATTACTTATTCGGTACTTTTTCCATTGTAAAACCAAACACCAAATAGAGGTAGCAATAATTGTTTCCGTACTTCCACTCTATTTGACTTCATTCCCTTCCGTTCCACGAGTTGATCCAAACATGCACTTACGGCCCGTTTGGTTAGTGGTCATAAATAGTGGTAATGATAATAAAATTTAGTGTAAATTTGTAAAGGAGTTCTCATGTCAATGACCATGGGAATGCAACTTTATCACAAAACATGGGTTTCCCTTTATAAATTTCCATTACCACCCAATACCACCTTCCCAAGTGGTAATGGATAGTAATGAGATTTTAGGAAGAAAATGGATATCTTGGGATGAAGTAGCATTACCATAGGTAATGACATTGGATTTCTAGTACAAATTTACACTATAATGCATTACCATTCCCACCATATATGGCCTCTTACCAAGCGGGCCGTTAGGGTAACATAATGTGTTATCACTTCATGATAGGGTGAAAATACTTCCCCAAGAAGCAGAAACTATTACCCCATCCCTCATCCTAAACAACATGTGACGGAAATGGTTTCTTGTTTCCGTTTCCAACTCTCAAAAATCTCATACCAAGCATGCTCTTATATTATGATCTATGAAGAAATTATAAATCAATGTTAAAGAGTACTACAAAGAGTCCGCTGTTGTGGCATAGTGGTTATCTGTTGTTGTTCTAAACAAGGTGTTGGAGCCTCAGAGGTCCAAGATTGCTGCTGATTGTCATGTTTTTCTATTGTCTTTTTTTAAAATGTTTGTGTCTGACCACTGGGTGTGCATTCTTTACCCTGAAAATCCTTTCTTGATTTTTCAGATGTCGACAAGGAGAGGAAGTACTGATGTGCATGAATTTGATGGGAAGTTTTTGGGTCTTCACAGTCATATTAAAGTAACTTCAGTGATTGGACATGTTTTCAGGTCAGTCCCTCTATTTTTTCTTCTGAGTTATGGCTTTTCTTTCCTTTGTTTATGCTATAATCTCTATGCTCCTTTCCGTCATTTTGACTTCTTAGTTTATCTTATACCGATTTTTTTTATACATGTGTAGTTCTAATGGAACTTTGTAATATTTTATGATGTGCAAGTTAAATTTAATTTCTAGCTTGATGTAGTTCACTGTCATAAGCTGGTCTGTTAAAATGTTTGACTTGCCTGAAATGCTTTGACTCTCAGCTACTCAAGCTTTTTGCAATGCATTTCTTAGCACTGATGATGATTTCTGTGCTTCTAGTGTAGATTTTCCTGCAACATTCCAGGACTGGAATGCAACAGATCCTCTGGATCTTTTTCAAGCTCCCACTCTTAAATCGGAGTCTAATCCAAAGGTGCAGAATGTTCTGCTTGCCACTTCGTCTTTTATTTTTTAGCACACTGCCTCTGAAGAAATTTTCATGATTTTGAATGGAGAAAGACTTTGAATCTTTTGAAGATCAAGTTGTTTCTGATAATTCCTGACGTGTCATTGCCTGTATTTGTATGCCATTAAAGTATGATTACCATCTTTTACTGTCTACTGGTACTGGAGTACTGTCTAGAATTTCTGATTATTTGTTTTCAAAGCCCAAATATATTTGGAAGGATCAAGCAAGGGTAAGGGATTGATGATCAATCTAGAGATTAAATAGAAGTTATATCATGATTGATCATGTGGTTCTACAAAACTAATTTTAAGATACAACTGTTACATTGCTGTCTTCTCAAAGTCTAAAATCCAGCCCGTAAAGTCCTTTTTCGTACTTTTACTTTAATTCTTATTTTGATGATTTGGAGAAGATTCTAAATCGTTCCTGTAGTGAAAAAGTTCCACATTTCGGAATGCTGGATATGGATCAGTGAACCATGCGGCGTCCACAGTAGTGGTAATTAGCTCTATATTGACCTTTTATGACCCTAGCATTTAGCGATACCCATACTGTAAAAGATCGTTTCCTAACTTACGATTATTGGCTTTAGTCTACCTTCTTGTTGTGGATCCTGTTGCGATCAGGGGCATTAGGAGAGAAAGAGGTGTCTCACTGTACATTGGATGAAGTTATCAATCTGTTTTAACTCACTGTTGAGTGATAAGAATCAATGAAGGCGGAGATGGTTCATCTGTTTTGGAGGTTAAATATGTTCAAGAGCTAGATTTGTATTCGAGTGGTTTCTTTGAGCTTCCTATGCTGCTATAGGATTGGCACCAATATGAAGCATATGAAATTTAAAGGCTCATTAGCCGTGTTGGAGTTAGATAGCTTGTTTTTTGGGTGGAGCAGGAAAGATGTAGCCAAGTTTGTTTTCTGGTCTTTTCCTTAGTCTCTGAAAAAGTTGGGCTTGCTTGATTATGTGTTCGAGATTTTTTCTTTCTCTCCAGTTGCTTAATGACATGAAAGAGTGGCACTGCTAGTCTTTAAAGCTTGAAAGCTTTAGCTCCAATAACTTTGACTTCTTACATCATTCTGTAATCCCGACATCCCGTTGTTTTTCTCTTGTAACTTCTGTCTCTTATTTATACTATTGTTTAAAAAGAAAAAAAAACTTCTAGTAACATATGTTACGCTCATATTTGTCGAAAAGCTAGGAAGAAAAACTTTAGTCTTGATAATGTACTCCCTCCGTCCCTAAATAGAGTTCCCATTTCTTTTGGGCACAAGTATTAAGAAGAAATCATGTGTAGGACTTTAGTTGCATTAAATCATAATTAAATATAGAAGTTGGTACTCTTTTTATGAATTGTTTATTAAGGAGAGAGAATGTGGGTCATATGGGAAAGTGGGTGATATTATAAAAGTTGAGAGCAAAATAATATTTTAATTGGTGGACCCATACCAAATAAGGAAATGGGAAATCTATTTGGGACAAACATAAATGGAAAAATGGGCACTCTATTTAGGGACGGAGGGAGTAATTGATTAGGTATCTTCTACCCATTGAATAAGTATCTCACCCATTCAGATTTTCACTTTCATTTAATTCTTATTGCTCTTTCTGAATGTTCCCTCTGTTTCAAAATATTTTTCATAATAGGGTTTGGCACGATTATTGAGGGTAAAGTGTAGAGAGAGAGAGAGGGGGGGAGGGAGTTGATGTGAATATTTGGTAGAGTTTAGACTCAAAAGAGGAAAGTGAACACAATTTGGGGCATTCATTTAAAGGAAGAGTGAAAAAGATCATGGGATGAGGTATTTACAATTCCTATATTTCTTTCCAAGTTTATTTCTGTATCACTAAGCTTGTATTACTAACTAGATTTAAAAATATATATATATCTCATGACTCATGAGTCATGATCATTTTCGTAAGTGCATAATGATCATTCATCCATCTCCCATTATTACTAATTTAATGCAATTAATTCAAAAATTGTAGAATATCTGTTTGGCTTTTCATGTTAGGAAGGGGTAGTCTGGAAAAGTGTAGAGGGCATTAAGTGCATCTTGGTCGTCAGACTTGTCACTTTGATATGTCACTATCTTCTCTCTGTTTCTGTAGCATAGGCTGTTATTGAGAAACTTCCTTACTCTGATTTTTATGCTCAGGCACATATTCGGAGGCATTTAAGTCAAGAAGCTCGCGGTCATACCCATCTTGTATTGTGGCTGGATTGTGACCGAGAAGGTGAAAATATATGTTTTGAAGGTACACATCTCCAGTCATAGTTTAGGGTCACAAGAAGATCCAAAGATGTATTTCCTGATAAAACATTTGCCTGTCTGTGAATGGGGGTGAACCGGTGAACAGGTCCTATTTGTTTGTATATTACTAAAGTAGGGTACACCAACCATTACATTTTTTTATCGGAAAAATTGCTGTATTCTAACTGTTTCCGAATTCTTATATGTGCTAGTTCTGATTTCATAGTTGATATCGGATGTCTAGTTTGAAATTACTTTTTTTAAGCTGAATCCATGTAAATGATTTCAGTCTAGCATGCAGCTGAATTAAGACTTAAATTAAAATAGAGAAACTCTCCGTTGTATTTTATCAAGATTTTTTAATGACCTCTGAAAGAGGTCTAGCATGCAAATTCAAACACACACACACACACGGTTTTTTGAAAGTTGTACCCAAAGGAGTTGATACATTTCTCAGTGCACAACTTTAAGCAATTTTTTTAATTATTCATAAGTATAAATTGTAAAACATTGTTTCTATGAAAATATATATTGAGACGAACGTAACGAGATCCTGTATGGCTATGTTTTTCTTATGTATACAACTATACATAATGCAAGAGGGTCAAAGTAGAGAATGTGAATCGTGTCAAATATCAGTATGTTACCTCTATTGTCAACAGAGGTAGTATATTTTAATAGTTTTTCTTTGTATACAGAGAGGTCTCTTTGGGCGTATACAGTATTAAAAAAAGGGCCTTTCTATCAGCTATTCAGATCTGATATCACATATGTTCTAAAACAGCCATCATGAGCATCCTAGACTATTGCATGGGACCCAAGAGAAGGGTACCCTCTGTCTTCTCGAGTTTTTCCATCACATGCATAATGTTCTCTACTCTCCATGCCATGACTTTATACATTCTGGGAATTAATCAAAGGCTCAGTTTCCTCTATGATACTGGTGACCTTCATGCTCTTCAGCTCTTGGGATGCTTACATGCAACTTTAGCTTAGAATTGTAGATTTTTCATCAGCTACCTAGGATTCTAGAGTCTCACAGATGAGACCTATAGCCTTTAATAATTATTTTGATATGCATCTGGTATCGTTATGGGTTGATTCAGTATCTTGACCTACTCTGAGTGTGTGAATCTAGTTGCATTTGATCTTGTTGGAGAAACTTTGGCCCCCCTTTGCTAGACAGTTCTTTTCATTGTTAAATAGGATGCTTTTTTTTTTACAATAGTAGCTGAGCTTTTGACTTGGTTTGCGTCTCTTAGCTACTTGAACTTGAAACCTCTTCTAGTCAGACAGTGATGTAAGTTTGCCGCCTTGCAGTTATTGAGTGCACTGGCTTTCATTTTAAAGAGGGGGAAGCAAGAGTTTATCGTGCTCGATTTTCCTCTGTGACCGAGAAAGATATTTCAAAGGCAATGGAAACACTCGTTGAGCCAAACAGAAATGAGGCTTTGGCTGTGGATGCTCGGCAAGAGATAGACTTGAAAGTTGGAGTTGCGTTTACTCGCTTCCAGACAAGTTACTTTCAGGGCAAATATGGAAATTTGGACTCTCGAGTTATCTCGTTGGTTCTCTTCTCTTTGATATAGTTCATTTGTTGGTATTATCTTTCCCCATATTGTCATGAGTTTATGCATAGTTTGTTCATAATCACTTCAACTTTCTCTTTGTATGTCATTCATTATCTCATCTTCATGTTTCTAGCCTGTGTTTAGTTCTATTATTTCGGTTGGAGATTGGGAGTAGGAGGGGAGGGAGGGGATGGTAATCAAGTAATCATCCATGCTGTTGCCAAGGACCACTGTTGCCACTGGTGACTGCTGGAGGCTGTTCTTTTCCATAATTATCCTACAGGTGTATGCAATGTGGCCTTTTCTTTGGCCACGCAAGTAGGAAATTATTGTTGATTAATGGTATATATTCTGTATGCTAGTCTAGCTACCAATAGATTTGCATTACCCACCTTGTTTTTGTCCTGATCCGTCTTTTCACTTTTTATGAAACGCTGTCCAACATTGGCTTCTATTAAAGAATCGATTCATGACTTCAATGCAAATCTGCTGAGTGGCAAGACTCCTTTTTTTTCACGCGCTTAGTCTTGTTAGTCTTTGCATCAACTGGCCTCAAAATTAGGTATCTTTAGAAAGGAGTCTGTCTCACTTGTAACTTGTAAGGATATGCTAGAAACGATACCCGTGACACATTTGGGTGGCCGTTCTCATATTGAATTTCCAAATGCTGTTGTTCAAACAACAGCTGTAATGAAGTGTTAATTTCTAACAGAAAGATTAAATGAATATAGTAGCTTAATGTCTTCCCTAGTAGTAACTAGTACTCTAGTAGTACAAGATTGTTGAACTTGAAAGTTGAAACTATATTGTTTTAAAAGCAACCAGTCATGTGTATATGCCCGATATTGCGTGTTGGAGATGCAAATCGGTTAATTTGACTTTATGGGGATTCCCATCAAATGCTACTGTCTTCGCTTTGTTATTCTTTACCTAGATCCCAAGACAATCCGTCATCATCTTTTTTTAGGCCATTTTTATAATTATCCCCAGCATTGTGGAGTTCACTCCTCAGAGCAAATATCCTGACTTTGTTGTGCTATTTAACTGCTCCAGAATTTTACTGTCTTGAATGCTGTTTGTTACCAGACAGTTATACTTGTATGTCACTCTCTATGTTGCTTTATTTGAATTTCTGCTTTGTGTGTAGTTTGTAAAGTTCTGTACTCAGTATCTCTCCCCTAATTAGGGAACTTTGTTATTGTTTGGGTTTGGGATCTTTTCATTCATTCATTTATTTATTTTTACTATAAAACTATTTTTTTCTATTGGGGGAAGGAGTTTTGAATTTTTCTCTGTTTCGTTCTCTGCTTCTTTTGTCCAGCAAGTTATTTCTACTCTCTTACTCTCTTCTTTTTCCCCATATATAATATTAATGTAGAAACATGCACCCTCTCTGTTCAAAAGAATGCTCCCTTCACATTGCCCTTCACATAAACATGTATTATCTTCATTAATCAAGTTCTTTTAAGGGGCATGTACGGAATCTACATGCATGGCTTTACGTTATATTTGCGGGATTTTGAAATTGAATTGTGGAACTTTATTTTGGGACAAGAAGAGAAATAATTTTGTGCTTCTTGGCCTTTTGTTGTTTTGCCTTTGTCTAGCAACTAGAGTAATAGACTGTAAATATGGAAGCAATATGTTCTCATTGTGTTCTAGAACTTGACATGCCACATATTATGTCATGGAATGGTTGGAAATGTTTGATCTGCTTCTCCCCAATAAATGGTGATTTTGTTGATCTTGAGAAGCCGTGAGATCATGAGTTGACTGGTTGATAACTTAATTTGCAAATAGGTTTCTATTGGAGAATGTTGATATCGCAATAGAGTATGTTGATTGGGGTCAGAACTTTATATTATTATAATTTCTGACTTGGCTTTGTTTAGTTTATGCTCCCACTGCTTTCTTTTGAGCTTGATTATTTTGTGAAACGTTGCTGTTTACAGTTATGGGCCATGTCAAACTCCAACTCTTGGATTTTGTGTACAACGGTATTTGAATATCAACACTTTCAAGCCGCAGAAGTTTTGGATTGTGCATCCCTACATTGTTCATAAGGGTTATGAACTCAAGTTGGAGTGGGATCGTGAAAAGTTGTTTGACTTAGATGTAAGCAACTTCCCTGCTATGTTTACGCTGATCTGGCAAGTTGTGAAATTTGACTTTCTCTTATCTTTTTAATTGGCAACTAAGGCACAACAGACAATAACAAGGAATTTTCTTTTATCCAGGTCTCCTTGATGTTTCAAAAATTAGTGATGGATGATGGTACTGCTGAAATAATCAATGTATTTAAGAAGCAGGAGCACAAGAGTCGGCCGGCGGGTTTGAACACAGTCAATCTTCTTAAGGTTTTGAGCAGTCCTTGCATTTCAAGTAGAGAATTACATCATATTGCTGGTGTTTTTCAGAATTGTTGTTTTCTTATGGAAGGGCTATAATGTTCTTTATAGGCTCGTCCTTCTCTTGATGGTAAATTACTTTATTCAGAATAAGGAGGGATTTCTAGTTGATCTGACAACTGGGCGGGTCTACCAGTCTATGTATCTTGAGAGAATATTCTTTTTGCAGACAGAAAAATACCATCTGAATGTATTGTCCTATATAATTTTTCTGTAGTGAAATGGTGTACACTTTAGAGAGGAGGCCTCATCAACTGCATTGTTTCCTTCTCATATGTATCTTGATACATGTGATTTCAACTTCATTTTGATTTTTGTGATTTAATTTTGTTTTGGAATTGCAAGTTCTCTATCTCTGCTAGAACTGAGATTAGGACTGAGGATGTTTAGCTAATATACTGTATGAATGAGTTTTGTGGTCCTTACTAAGTGTTCTCCACCTTTCTCTGCCTATTCCTGGAAAAGGGTTTCCATGCTTTATTACGCTGACTGGAATTTAAACTTAATTTGGAGGTCAAGTAGTTTTAGAAAAACGTTCTTGGTGGAAAAAAATGTCATGAAAGATCCCACTGAAGTGAATTGGGTCCATGAACCTGAGAGATAGTCAGAATCCCGTAGGTAGTCTTTCCTGTATTTCAAATAAAGAATAAATAGTACATTTTGTGGAGCATTATCTTACCACATTGTTGTAACTTTTTCAGATTGCTTCAAGTGCATTGGGCTTTGGGCCACAAATGGCTATGCAGATAGCAGAAAGACTTTATACTCAAGGTTTTATCAGGTTATCAACTACCCTTTCTCTGGCAGTGTGTTTTTGTGGTTGTGAACTTTGATGATTGTTGTGGATTTACTAGCAAGCCTGTGCTACATGCTCATTTTTCGCCTTTTCTTTTTCCTATATTATTGTATATTATATGTAGTCTTCAATTGTAGATTAATACAAAATACAGTAAGAATTACAAAGCTCGGGGAATATGTGTATATATTTGTCTTTTTATTGACACTGGCTATTATGGTTCCTTTCCTTAGAGATTGTTCATCTTTGATACATCGTACGTAATGTTAGCTAGATTTCAATTCTTGGCTTTATACATAAAATGTTGTGTTGGCCTTGTTGCGGCTTTGTGCTAGTATTGTGCAAAAGCAAAACAGAGAAGAGAATTTTGTGATTTGTCAAAAGTTTTCTTGATCTTAGACTTGCTTCACAGTGTATACTTATGCTGGTACATGAACTAAACTTGTTCAGTCACTGATGCATTTATTGGCGTTTATTTGGAGCATAATTACATGGACTGTCATTTGTTTGTAAATCCGATGTAGATATGAGTTGAGAACACTTCGAGATATAAAAGATATTGAATGTATTATGGACCCAACAGAATAGAAAAACGAAATGTATCGTGTTTAAGAGCGGATACTGATAGTGTATGGTAGTGGTTGGAACCTCAAGTAAAAGATAGAAAACTGAGAGGTGTTACAGCATTTATACAATGGAAAATTGAGTTATGGTGAATTTGGGGTCAAAACACATGCAGTTTTACCCTTTGTTGAGGTCAGTTGTACAATCAACCAATAGGATTGTATGTCATTTTCATGGTTCACTTTTCATATTCTGGGAGTCCTGTCTTGTGCTCCCATAAGTCTCACCATCTTACGATACTACTATAAATAAGTGTTTCAGGTCAGAGCTTTTTGTGCTGACCCTTTATCCCGGGAGCTAGCTTGTCTTGTCCATTAAAGTTGTTGAGTGAAGGGGACATCGTCTGCGTATACTGCTATGTGGCAGACTCTTTAGTTCTGCAATGGATTGTCCGTGTCTTGACTATTCTTTTATGCTGCTTTTTCAGTTATCCTCGCACAGAAAGTACTTCTTACCCTTCTTCGTTTGACTTCCGAGGTGCACTTGAAGCACAAAAGAATAATCCTCTATGGGGTGGTTTCATACAGACCCTATTAATTGATGGTTACCATAAGCCTCGATCAGGAACTGATGCAGGCGATCATCCTCCCATTACCCCAATGCGTTCTGCTTCTGAAGAAATGCTAGGTTACGATGCTTGGAAGTTGTATCAGTATATATGTCAGCATTTTATTGCCTCTGTGTCTCCGGACTGCAAATATATGAGGTACAAAAACTCTTTTGGAACACTCCTAAGTGCTTTTAGAATCATGCACCATATTGCTATTAGCATCATGTTGTAATTTTGTAAAGTTTGTAACATGTTGCTGTAATAAGTTTATGGTTGTTTGACACTCTGACTTCTCTGGTTGCTTTCCACATAATGAGTTATTTTCATTTCAGGACAAAAGTTGAATTTTCAAGTGGTGGGGAATCGTTTCATTGTACAGGACAGTATGTTATCACTGAAGGATTCACCTCCATTACACCTTGGTTGGCTGTAAGCGAGAAAAAGCTTCCTGACTTTGCAAAGGGTGAAAAAATTAAAATTTCAAAAGTTGATCTATATGAGGTAATTTTCAAACATCTTAAGCTTTATGATATGCACCATTTCCATTTTAGAGCAAGTTGAAGATATAACTCTTAAGCCCATTACTGTGGAAAGAGAGCCATAATTAACTAGTGATAGTAAGTGTAGGCTGGGAATTCTATGCTTGTAGAAGTTAAATTTCAAGTGTTATAACTCATAACCATATGCTCTATTTCTTTAACCATTTTGGTATATGCATTTCGAATTGTATCTTGCCTTGTGCATGGATGTAGGTTATGTACTTATATATTAAACTTGTTCCTCCCTTGATGTGAAGTGCTGGGTCCCACAGCTCAGCATGTGATGACAAGTGCGCACCCCTGGTATTTAGCAGCAAAGCTAAAGGTCTTTGCTAGATTTATCACTTATTACAAGTGGAATCTGTTTCTAATCCGCAAAATTGGAGTTTGTATCCAAATTTTATGGACAAAAATGTGTCTAATAAAGATACCAGCAATCTAGTTCTTCATATGTGAGTATCAAAATTTTAATAAATAACATAGCCCATACACAATGCCAAAATATTAGTAGATGGTACAAAGAACTAAATATTGATAAATGATGTAAATAAATAGTTATGATGCTTTGATATATTGTACCAAATTCAAATAAAGGATGTAAACTATTTTATAGATGATGATGGAGTACCAAGTATTAGTGAAGGACACAAAAAAAATCTATATCTGATGCTAATATCTAAAAAAATGCCTGGAAAGAAGTGATGGCAAAGCTTAGCAAATGATGCTACCTGATGCCTTTCTTAATGAGTGATAATGAAAGTCGAATAGGAGACAGAAATTCTTTAACAATATATTGAAATCTTAACGTGTGACATTGTCCCATGGAGTGTAAATTGCGCAGAGAACCTTCTTTCCACTTTAGTGTCTGATATGGAGGTTTTTGAAGAGTTTGCCTCTACAATTAGGTTGATCTGGACTTTGTACGAGGGTAAGCTTGATTATTTATATGTCGTATGAGGAGTCACATTGATTTATGGCTCTCTGAAATTGTAGGGGAAGACTTCGCCCCCTGATTTTCTCACTGAAAGTGAGGTCATTTCCCTCATGGAAAAGCACGGAATAGGCACAGATGCATCGATCCCTGTACACATCAACAACATATGCGAGCGCAACTATGTGCAGGTCAATTTTGTTCTCTAGGGATCTCTTTCGTATCATTATGCACCAAAAAACTGATATGTAAATTATTTATGTTCCACTATGTGGCGTCGACTTCCAGGTACAAAGTGGGAGGAGGTTGGTTCCTACTGCTTTAGGTATCACCCTTGTTAGAGGTTACCAATGCACTGATCCAGATCTCTGTCTGCCAGACATTCGGAGTTTTATAGAGCATCAGATTACTCTAATTGCAAAGGGTCAAGCGGATCATGCACTGGTTGTAAAGCATGTCCTGGAACAATTTAAGCAGAAGTATGTGTATTTTGTTAAGCAGGTGTGTGCTCTTTTCTTCCCATCCATACCATCCCTGCATTTGAAGGGAGGAACCACAGAATTTTTTTATCCAACTGGGTATATCCACTTATAGACTATAGAGTAAGTCGAAGGGGGGAAAGGAAATGAAAAAGTTAACAACTTTAGGGTGACTAATGATGGGGTCCCAATTTATCCTGGGGGTGGGGAAGGTGGGCAAAAGGCTCCACCAAGCAAGTGGACAATCTTGTTCCAAGTTAGCCTTTTTGGAAGAGGTCATTTCTTAACATCCTCTTATTACATTTTAATCATATACACCAAAGAGTAATCTGTGGAAAGCACCTTTTTTTGCCCCTGCCAAGCATAAGAGAAGAGGAGGAAAAATGATCCCATTCTGCTTGTGCCTTGTTGTATAGGGAGAGAATTGAAGTTAATTTTTAACAAATATGAATGTTACTATAGGGTTGTGCGAGACTGGGACCATCATCTTTCTTGTCAGATGTATGATCCATGCAATTTCCTGTACTTTTGTTGCTACATGTAGGGTCATGGGTAGAGTGGCTAACAGGGTGTTGAGATCAGGTTCGATTCAATGAATAATTTGGTTTGAATTTCCGTTCTATTTGGGTCTGGTCATATTCGGGTTTGCTTTCGATTGTTTTATCATAAAACTCCATCAATATTAGTCAACTTTATATCTGACTCTTGTCATATAATCAAATTTGGGTTTCTTGGCTCATACAGTCTACTCCAGCCTATTGGAATCAAGGCTTTCACATTGTTGTTGTCAATCTTAATGTAGGTTATTTAGTTTCGGATAGGTCAAGTATCTTAGAACAGGTCAGTTTCGCCAGGTATAACGACATGGGTTTTTCTTTATGCAAAACTGTCTAATTCAAATTCTTTGGTAGAAGCTTGGTGACTTTCAAAAAATATCTTTGATTTTTGTACCTTGGTGCAGATTGAACATATGGATGCACTATTTGAAGCCCAATTCTCTCCTCTATCAGAGACAGGGCGTGCACTGAGTAAATGTGGCAAGTGTGCAAGGTATATGAAGTATATTTCTCCACAACCACCTCGTCTCTATTGCGGTACATGTGAGGACGTCTACTACCTTCCGCAAAAAGGCACAATTAAGGTTTTTGTTCTGTTCCCTTGTGCAGTGTACTTAGTCTGTTGCAGACTTTTTCTCTCTTTGGGCTAGGTAATTAGACCTTTGATTGATGTGAAGTCGGGATCGGGCAAGGGATGGTGTCAACATGTGGTGTTCCCCCCCGGGCCAACTTACATAAAATTTCTCGAACTATGAAGTTATGATAAATGGAACTTGCACTACCTGAGTCATTGACTCATGGTTGGATGTATGAGATCTCTACCATAGTATTCCCGCACCTGTTTCCCTCATAAAAGTTCAATTTGTCAAACAAAGTTGAAGCGTAACGTGCTCCCTGCATTCTTCCTTCAGGCTTGGGTGGGCGATTTAATAAATTACCTTTCGTCTGTGTCCTGATAGTCATTTTCATTACTCGTTTAAACCTGTGATTTGTCCTCTACATTGTTATCTTATATCTGTTTCCTTGCTTGCTTTTCTTGTAGCTGTACAAAGAGCTGATTTGTCCTTTGGACAACTTTGAGCTCTTGCTTTTCTCAATGCCTGGTCCAGAAGGCAAGTCATTCCCTCTATGCCCTTACTGCTACAACAATCCTCCATTCGAAGGTGTAGACAAACTCTTTGGTGCAGCCAAGACTGGTCCAGGCAAGCTGGGAAAGGGTGCTGGGATGCCTTGCTTCCTCTGCCCTCATCCTACATGTCGGCATTCACTGATAGCTCAAGGTGTTTGTGCTTGCCCAGAGTGCACGGGTACACTTGTTCTAGATCCTGTTAGTGCTCCAAAGTGGCGGCTTTATTGTAACATGTGTAACTGCCTCGTCTTTCTACCTCAAGGCGCTCATCGGATATCAACAACTAAAGAACGGTGCTCTGACTGTGACTCTACTATCATTGAAGTTGACTTCAATAAGAATAACACACCATTGGCCGATGGAGCTACCTTGCATGAGGGATGCATTCTTTGCGATGAGCTCCTTCATTCACTGATCGAAATGAAGCATGGGAAATCTTCTTTTAGGCGCTTTGGTGGGAGAGGAAGAGGAAGGGGAAGAGGGAGGGGATCGATGGGAAGAGGACGAGGTGGGAAGAAAGATGTTGATCCCAAAATGAGTTTTCGGGATTTTTGAGATATTACTCTTTTTTGTTGGTAAGGTGACTTAGCTAGACTATACCCTCACATATTATCGGTACACTCCAGTGGACCAAGCACCAGAAAAGATAAAGGAATCCCACCCCCAAGTCACAAATGAGACATCATAAGCTCTTGTAATTCACATGAACGCGGTTTTACCCTTCTAGATCGGTACACAAGTACAAATTTTGTTTTCTTAATGGGACGAGGTTGTTCGTTTGCTTGTAATCTTTTTTGTTCTACTTTGTTAATCTTTTTTGGTTGCTTATTATGGCTCAGAAATCAGAACCTATACATGTTTGGTTTACCTTTGCTTAGCTTTACAGATGGTTTGCGTTACCACAAATTTGGGTTGCTGATATTGATCCACATGTTTTAGCCTTTTGAACTTTGGGCGCTGGATTAATTGCTTATTGTTTATTTAATCCGTGATTTGAATCTGGAGGTTGAATTTTACGAGGTTTTGTTTTTGACAACTCCATGGAAAAATGTGATTGCAAGCTAGGGGAAAGAACAAAGAAATTTGCGCAATAAAAAAAGTGAAATGATTGATAATTAGGGAATATATTTATGCTGTCTCTATCTATTGAATGCCTGATTTCTTGGATGTTGATATATTTAAGCATAGTGATTAGTGGGAAAAGTATAATGAAAGTTACACCTTGTATAATTAGCATAATGAGAGCAACGCATGCGTTCAAATGTAAACAAAGATGCTAGTTAGCTTTTTTTTTTTTTTTAAAGCATGTAATGTGAATACATGCGAATTTTTTCCTTGAATAATGCAAAATGGGGTTTTAATTCCCGAAATATGTTGGAAGGGAAATTAATTCCCTGCGTACCGTCCACGTAGGACGGCACGCGAGAAAACGTTTTTTTTTTTTTTATCCCAGGTAAACCGCTACTTGAAGTAGCGGTTTATTTTAAATTAAACCGCTACTTCAAGTAGCGGTTTATACACATAAACCGCTATTTCAAGTAGCGGTTTATGTACATAAACCGCTACTTGAAGTAGCGGTTTACGTGGTCAAGATCTTCCACACAAATCATACTCTATAATATGTAAACCGCTACTTGAGATAGCGGTTTATGAAAAATTTGAGAGTTAGCCGTTCGAATCTGAGAAATTGGGAAAGCTAGGGTGGGTTTTGGGGATTGTAGTAAACCGCTACTTGAAGTAGCGGTTTCCATTAATGAACCGCTACTTCAAGTAGCGGTTTACTTTAGTCAGGGCCACTCGGGGGTCCAGGTACCAGTAAACCGCGACTTCAAGTCGCGGTCAATTAATATTAACCGCTACTTCAGGTAGCGTTTTATTTTTACTTAACCGCTACTTGAAGTAGCGGTTTATAAAGGTTAACCGCTACTTGAAGTAGCGGTTTTACTTAAGTACAAAAAAAAAAAAATTTCTCGCGTGCCGTCCTACGTGGACGGTACGCAGGGAATTAATTTCCCTTCCAACATATTTCGGGAATTAAAACCCCATTTTGCATTATTCAAGGAAAAAATTCGAATACATGCTATATTTTAGAGGTCAACGACAATACCTATGCGTGCTCGATATGAACACTTTAAAGAATGGTAATGAGTAAAACCTCAATATTTGCATATCTTGATGGCGTTTTGTTTTAAAGAAACCTCAACGTAAATAAAGGTGTTTGTGAGATTTATGGAATGAAAATGCACTTTAAAATATTTTCTGGATGAGTAAGGCTATATGACTAAATTTCGCTAGCTAAACTTTTGTCACACGAGTCTATAACATTAACACTTTTGTAACTTCGGTATGGAGCCTATCAGGCAACAGGCAACAGGCAACAGGCAACAGCCAACAAGCCATGTATCCCTTATTTACTTGATGAAAATGAAGCCAACTAGAGTTTTTCTTTCAAGGCTTTTAGGGCCAAGGTTTGCACTATCTGTCCATTGCTGAGATTGCTTTACTTCATCGAGGAAACATACAACAAATCAACGAAGAAAATTTTGACTTGTGTGCCTGTATATTTCAATAATGCTAGAAGACGTGAGGAGTGTTCAACTACTAACGATTATGATGTATGTTGGACACTAACATGCAATAAGTGTTTTGTTCGTACTAGAAAAATTTTGTATTAATACTAATTAAACACTTTCTAGTATCCATACAAATATTTTTAATACAACACCATTTGAATATAACTTTTATCATATACCCAGGTGTATGTGAGTATAGTACAACCAAGGCTATTTTGTTGTTCATTTGTTCATTTCAAACCTTCAAATATGCAAAGTTGCACAATAAAAAGAGCTTTAGTTGTACCGGGCGTTCAATAAATGCACTCCCATTTGAATACTTTGTAGTACTACCAAAGAACATTTACTAATAATAAACATTTAGAACTGTCTAGAAGCATTATTGTAGTATAAACTATAAAACTAAGAAGGAGCCAGCCAACGCCGAAAAGAATAAACAAAAAGAGAAGAATGGAAAAGCAACACAAACATTCAACATCGAAGTCAGAATAACGAAAGAGACCAGTCTGACACAATAATTGCCAACAAAAACGTGGTTCCCTTACACTCATTAGCTGTATGTAAAAGAACATTAACTCGAAATAAATGATTAAAATTGATCATATACTAATACAATAATGTGATCCCTCATGATGGAGCAAGAACAAGGTTGAGAATCACCCCCTTAAATTTAAGCTGAGGGATGCCATGATCTTTTACTATACCACTCAAATATGATTCAGAAATTATAATTGTTCAAGTACAAAATTTTGATATTGATATTGATATTGATATAGGAGAAAAAATCAAAGATAAAATGGGGGAAAAAAACACTGACTGTAGGAAAAACACAATTCAGTGATTAATTGTAAACTTCTGGGTGCGGAACTTTAGTGCGCGCAAAAATTTACCTAGAACAACAAGAAGTATAGCCTTGGTTTTGCTTCTTATCATCATTAACAAGGCTTACCCTATTAAGAGACAACTGAGCTTTGTAAGAGTCCGAGTTGAGAACTTTCCTGCTTACACTGCTGTATATCTCCTTGATCACCAGCTCAAAAGCTGTCTTTACGTTGGTGGAGTCTTTTGCGGATGTCTCCATGAAGAAAAGCCCATGCTCTTCAGCAAGGCTCTTGCCTTCATCAACACTCACTGCCCTTATGTCGTCCAAGTCAAATTTATTTCCCACAAGCATTCTTGCAACAGTTGTATCAGAATGAGCTGCAGAAGAATCCCACAAGGGTTGAGAAAAAGGATTATGATTGTTCTGTAAACAAGAAGAAGTAGCTAAGCTAAAGAAAACACAGGTCTTGGAGAGATCATATATGTTGCATAAACTTCTAAACTAATGTCAATACACATTGATAGAAAAGTAAGAAGATGATTTTGCAGTATCCTTTATTTCACAGCCATGGCATTATTGACATCAATGTCAATTAGCTTTTGAGGCAGAGCAGGAGACGAGACCAGTTAGAAGTATACTACTATTCATAGAGTCTGAAACCTAAGAGTCGGAATGAGACTCGTTGATGACATATCTCCTATGTTACTTAGACTCTTGGTGATTATGTTGGACATGTTCACAAGTCCTAAGTGTTGGACTCGGCTGTTTTATGAAAATTTCCATGTTTTCGGTTCAACATGAAGTGTCCAAGACCATGTTCAAGTATCTAGGGATTGACTAGATCGAGGGGTATCTCCCATGGCCTAGGTCATAAGATCTAACCATGTTAAAGGGGTGGGGGATTTGTTGTATTAGGGAACTGAGAGAAGGCAGTAATGAAATTTATCTCACCAATTTTATTTTATTATTAAAGAGTACTTAGGGTTTGACACAAGTATTTCAGGTGAAATGAAGAGTCCGGATAACGTATAAGCAATCCTCTCTTAGCTCTCTTCTTTTTCTTTTAAGTTGGTTGGGGTAGAGATGTAAGCATCTTCCACACTGTTGACACGATGGTCCATCAGTAGGAGTAGACAATCAATGATGAAGACGTAAAGAGGTGCGCTTATAGCAGAACATTAGAAACACACATTGCTTTAATCAGCCTAAAGTAAGAGTGATCAGATAGACCTTTACAACTTGAAAGTCCTCAATACTAGGTAAAGGTCACATGAAATAAATGATGAAATAACATAACACCAATAAAAGCAAAATACAAGACTAAATTGGTAAATAGTATCTTTAAAGATTTACCCAGTCTATATATGATGTTAAAATGTCATAAAAATCAAAACCAAAACAATCAAGGTCCTCTCCTTGAAGAATTAGGAATGTAAAAGCAGCTTCTACTATCACCCATTTAAAAGTGTTCCAAATCTCCACAAACAAGAGATTCCAAAACATCTCATTAAAGTTTCTCAAAGTAAACTTCCAAAGAGAACCACCACACTAAGCAAATGTTACTATGTTAGTCATAAAGGTGATGTTGTCGATGATCAAAAAGATTTGACGGACTTTTATGCTATTCCACTCGTTTCACTACTTTAACTCTTCATTTCATCTCAAATACTCGTGTAAGATCCTAAACGCTCCAACATGCTTATTCATAATTGACACTTTATTTGGACCAAAAACAACAATTTTTTCACCAAATACATGGACATATACTGATATACTCATGTAGTCATGTTTAACACAAGTGCCCAAATTAAGAGTAGCACAGACTGAGACACAAATTGGATCACCACTGCTCATCATCAGTCATCACATTAAGTAACAACCACATTTATTCATCAATTTCCAATCTACACTCAGTTAATGCAGATACAACAACCATTACCAAAAAGTCCAGCACTAAGAAACAAAGCAATACATGAAACAAGACCAGCAAAAAGACACCTACCACAACCACTTGCATGCTGCCAATTAAATTCCGAGAAACAAAATATCTGAAATTCAAAAGCTTCAATCAAATCCCCCAAAAGAACATTACTCCATTAAAAATTTAGAACAATAAACCAAATAAATAACTCCCTGCTGAGAATTTGAGTCAACTTCCTCAAACAAGTCCTAAAAAACAACACTTTCTCAATATCCCAGATCAATTAGCTAAAAAACTAATCATATAACCAGACCAATCAAAGAATCAATCCATCAACAAAAAGATGTCAACTTTCTACCAAATTCATCAAGTCAGAAGCATATGCTAACCCAAAATCTTCAACCATATACAAACTTAGCTCAAATCTGATAAAAAAAAACCCACATATAATTCAAAATAATTCAATCAAATCCTCAAAAAAACACAATTTCATCAACAACCCAGATCAGTCAATCAACTAAAAAAGCAAACCCATAAAACAGAATTCCAAAAAAAAAAGAAACAAAAATTCTACAACTTACTGTTAAGTTCATCAAGCCAACGACCAACACTATCAAAGGTGGTTCTTCTAGTAATATCATAAACAACAAGAGCACCAACAGCTCCCCTATAATAAGCAGAAGTAACAGCTCTGAATCTTTCTTGTCCAGCAGTATCCCAAATCTGAGCTTTTACTTCTTTTCCTTCAATTTCCATGCTTTGAGTTTGAAATTCCACACCAATTGTAGCTTTTGAATGCAAGTTAAATTCATTTCTTGCATATCTAGATAATAAATTGGATTTCCCAACAGCTGAATCTCCTATTATCACTATCTTGAAGAGGTACTCCTCTGCTTCATCATCAGATGACATTTTTCTCCCTTTTTTTGGAAAAAAACAGAGAAAAACAGAGGATTTCTTTCTCTTTTTTCACCTTTTTAGGGGAAAATAATAAGAATTTTGGGATTTGGGTTTTGGAAAGTAGAGAATTTGGGGAAGTGGGCTTCTATTAGATTTTGAAAAGATGGAGAAATGAAAGAGGAAAGAGGGGGTGGAGAGGGTGTCAGAAGAGAAACAGAGGAGTGGACCTTTTTAGTTGGGGTTGCTACATAAGTACTTTTTGATTTGATTTTGAGGGGATTGACATTGATGGTGTGTACATCACAAGCGTAAATTTGGGTTGCCTGAAAATTATTACTACTACTACTCCTATAAAGGAAACAAAAACTCAATTAGGCAACTTTTTGCAACTTGCAAGTGAAAAAAATCAATTTAAAGCATAGTACTTTGACTACTTTCCTGTTAAATGAAGTAAATTGTTTCGACATTGAGCAAATAATAACATTATTTATAAAGTTATGAGAAAAGTGAAAAATAATTTTGGATCTAGGATGTATAAAGGGAAAGAATTAAAGAAGTATGTAAGTTTGTAGGTGATTTAATGCCATATTATGGTATATCATGTAAAATCTTGGTGTATCTTGTAAATATGTGAAAATTTTACATGATCAGATTCATATTCTATCATGAGTATAGATCTTGTTTGGCGATAGATGTTTGTCAACTTCAAGGTTTGAAGTTGCTAACAGGCTTTTCAAGTTTCAACCAATATAAAAAGGTTAATAGAACATATTTATTGTGGGGAAGCATCAAATTTATATATTCTACATGAATTAAAAGAAAACGTCATTAAAATTGACTCTTTTTATTTTTAATTTTCGACTCTTTAATAATTTAGTGGTTGTTTGGTATACAGTAAATTATGTAGGCAATAAAAATTCCCATGATTTTTTAAATTAGATAGTTTTTTGGTTGACAGAAAGTGGAAAAAATGGAGGCAATGAATATTCCTTGGAAATTGAAATTCCCACAAAACGTGGGAATTTATTCACCTAGCCCCCCTTGGTCATTCAAAATTCCCACATCAATTCAGGGTAATTACAAATTCCTTAATGTCAACCAAACACATTAGTCAATATCCTAGGAATTACAAAAAGAAAATAACTTCCTAGGAAATGGAACTTTCCATGGGAATTAACTTCCCATATGTATACCAAACAACCACTTAGTCCATATCTATTAGAAACCTATGTACATTTGTTAAAATTTAAGTATATTTGTTTATTAAACATTCTTATTTTATTATAGGCATGAATGATTAAAAAATTCTAAATGAACATATTGAGGATGCGCTTTTTACACTCAAAGTTATCAGAACTAAACTTATTTGACATAATTGGGTCTAATTAGCTCTAATTCATTCTATATTTACATATGATCAACTCTCAAAAAAAAATTAATGTAAAAAACATACTCTGAATATGACTATAAAATATCTAATCGTCCATAATAGTTATAAAATTATGATATTGAATTTATGATGGTTAGAAAAATTGATAGTTAGAGGTGCGGGAGGGTATGCAAATAATAAATGGTGTCATATTGAATAACATTTAACTTTTTTTTTTTACCCTTCTATTCTTCTGCTACGTTACTCCTATATTTCTCTTTTTTTTCTCTCTTTTCTTATATCATTATTTTTTTAAATTGTTTGTCTACCAGACTACCAGATAGCACTAAAATGGCAGACTAAAATATACAAGACTGTTGGTTTACAAAAATGAAAAAAAAATGGGGTCTTTACGACCTGTTTGATAGTTGGTTATAAATGGTGGTAATGAGACTGAATTTGTATGTAAATTTATGAAGATTATCATTGTTCATTCCCATGGTAATGCTAATTTACTCTAAATTGTCTATTTTTCTTCTTAAATTTTCATTCCCATCCAATACCACCTTGTAGGTGGTAATGAAAATTGCTTCTCCTTGGGGAAAAAGCACAAGCTTAGGGGAGATATTGCTTCCCCATGGAGAAAAAAACATAAACTTGGGGATTGAAATTGCCTTCCTATGGAGTTTTTAAGAGTGCTTCCCTTATAACATTACACTCAAATTTCATTCTCATTACCACCATTTATTAACGACTACCATACCGGCCTTTAATGTTTGACCCGTCTCTAGTCACTTGATAGTTGATGACCTGCACATAATTCTCGTTGGTATCATGTTTGGGTAAATTCTTAATTATTTAATCATTGGACCCAAAGCCCTTATGGTGGTAATAATGTGTTATTCTATGCATGGTTCGAGTTAGAGGTAGAACTAGTGCTAGCAATGAGCGGGCTATCCCGCCAGTCCGCCACGACATTAGAGTTTAGACTATTAGAGACATTGTGATGGGCCATAATTGGTCACTCATATAAGTATTTGGTACTAATTCGTATGGTTTATCATTACAATAGTAAAAGTATAGTTATCTTTTTTGAGGAAAAAGTATAATAATCCGTAATACACTAACTTGTGCATTACAGGCTCACAACATCACGCGGATTTAAAAGCTAGTTTGTAAAATTGATATACATATACCTGTTGTTTTGTGGGAACTGACACTAACATGTACAAAAACATATAATAACTTAATAAGTTCAAGCTAGCAAACATGAGAATTGTCTCGTATGGGATTAACTTTGTGCTTTTTTTTTTTTTAATAAAGGTAAGGAGAAAAAAAAGGTTAGGAGACCCTCCGTACGATGGGAGCTCCAACCTTATCGTTTACAAGTATAGAGTGAAGAGCAGAATGAGTACAATCATCTATATTAAACTGAGAATCAACTAAATGACCGACGTTGGCGATCCAATCTGCTGCTTTGTTTGCTTCCCGGTAGACATGACGAATGGCCCAAGAAGAGAAAAAGCGAAGAAGAGCTTGGATATCCTGGATGATATGAGCAATCTGCCACGGAGGAGACCAAATACCTTTGACTGAGTTGATGACCATAAG
Organism: Beta corolliflora; assembly: GCA_947648045.1. Classification (NCBI taxonomy): domain Eukaryota; kingdom Viridiplantae; phylum Streptophyta; class Magnoliopsida; order Caryophyllales; family Amaranthaceae; genus Beta; species Beta corolliflora. The sequence continues at coordinate 650,470 of CANSZD010000253.1, read as the reverse complement.
ATTATCACCTTCAATTTGGAATTGACGAATATTGTTCTGAATAGCTAGGCGAAGTCCTTGTTGGAGTGTGGTGGCCTCTGCAATGAAGACGGAAGAAGAACCAAGGTTGAAAGCGACGGCTTTGTGGAGGTGCCCCTGAGCATCTCTAATGATAACTCCTGCTGCTGCTGAAGTACCACGAACCGAGCCGTCAAAGTTGAGTTTGAAGAAGGAGGTGGGAGGTGGCTCCCAAGCAACGAGGATGGAGGAAGGGTACACCGGAGAGGAATGAGGAAGAGAGGAAGGGGAAAACGGGGAACCAGAGGAAATGCAGATGTCAACTGCATTCCTGTAAACATTAAGAGAAGTATTATGAAAGATTAGCTTTGTACTTGCATCAGGAGAATTATCAACCCATGACATACAACTATCAAATACACTATCATGTTTCCTTACATTGTTTATTTTGGTAAAATCCTATAATGATAGTTTAAATTGTTATAATTAGTACATATAATGGTTGAGACCAGCTAAATGCATGATTCAATGAAAAATAGGATTTACTTTCTCACAATCTCCAACATACAACTTTAACCATTAATAATTTTCAATTATGTATCAGTAAAAAAACTAAATTTAGTAATTAATAATATCGAAAATGAACATCGATATCAATCCAACAAAATTGCAACTAAAAATGATACAGAAAAGTGTTTAGCAATAACCAAGTGGTCTTGGCATAGTGGTTGCTCACTTTGTCCCTTAACCAACTGGTCGGGGGTTCGATCCTCAACCTTTGGGAATGGAAAGAGATTCTTGGTCAGCCCTTTACCCTTAAGTGGAGCACCCGGGGCGAAGGGATTAATCACTGCTATCAGCGGTGGATACCTTGGTTGTTCGAAAAAAAGTGTTTAGCAATGAAAAGGGCTTGGATTTACATCCATGAACAATGGATAATCCATAAGACTTCATAAGTGGATCAACCCAAGTCAAGACTCAAGGATATCCACTCAACATAAAATGACTGACGCAAAATATTTGGGCATAACTCAATATTACCCAATTTTTGTGGGCATAAAAGAGACACATAGCTCAAGAAAAATTAATATTTGGGAAAAATAAACAAAAAAATACATCATCTTTTGTTCATCACCAAAAAAAGAAAAAAAATCTCTGAAAAACAAAGCCACACCATATTCAAGCTCACTTCTCTAATGGCATTATCCCACTAATTTTCAACCCAGAAAAAAGGCAAAAAAAAAAAAAAGAAATGCCAATTTTCAATGTGTCATCTTTAGGAGTAGGTTCATTCACAAACCTTTGTTTTTACTCACAAATTTCAGCTAATGAATTACCTTCTAGTTCATGTTCTTTCTCTTATGCTTCATACAATTACATCCCATGTATTATTAATAATAATAATCTCTTGAATTTCAACCGAAAATCTGGAATTAACAGATACCCAGTTCATGCAGCTCAAATTAATGCTTCTTCAGATACTAAAGTTGATGAAGATATGGATGCTTCTTCTCTCTCTCCTGAATCTGAACCCACTCGTCCAATTCGGGTGAGTTTTATTTCAACTTCATTTTTTAAGTTTTTGATTTTTTAGCTTTTGTTGGGCGAATATTGATGGAAAATATTGCATTTTTGTATTTGTGGGAGGTGGGAATTTGATTTTACAATGAAATTGCTAATTAAAGTAAGAATTTTTATTATACCCACTTCCAAAAAGTTTGTAATAATGCATTATGAAGTTTGAATTGGCTGCGTAGTTTCTTAGTTGAGAATTTTTATGGTGTGTTTTCTTCACCTGAATTCTTCTGAACTTATCCGAACTTCTCTCAACGTATCTGTACTTATTTGAACATATTGGAGTTCATTTTGTAAGGTGTTTAAACTTATATGAACTTAACTGAACTTATCGGAATTTAACTGAACTTATGTGAACTTAAGTTTGTAAGGTGAAGAGAACACGCCCTTAGTCTAATTGGATATACCAACTATCAGAAAATAGGATGTTATTGTTTAGTATTTTGAGAATTGGAAAAGGCAACTGTCTGAATTTTGGAACATTGTCTGAAATCCTGAATTACTAGAGTTTTGTGTTAATGGATGAATTTTACAGGGCATTTTATGGAAATTAGTTTTAGTTGAAGCTTGGTGTTGGCTGTTACTTAGCATTGGGGTCAAAACTCTACTGTTTTTAGGCTTTTGGATGATACTCCTTCCATCTCGAATTAGTTGCAACATTTGCTTTTTTATGGTCTGTCATAGTTTTTCATTAATATAAAAGAAAAAGGATTGTTGTGTGTGATCTTGCTAAATTTGTCTCAATGTGTATTTACCCTAATATCAACTTTTATAATTGTTTACTAACACGTAAATGAAGGTTTTAGTGGGTCAAAGGTGTCTTTTCTTGAAGACCATGAAAAGGCAAATGTTGCTACAAAATTGGGACGGAGGGAGTAATAAAGTAAAATAAAGTGGCTCATTCTATTCTCTGCGCTATATTGTAAAAATAGCATATGTCGGTGTGCATTAGATTAAGGGTCAATTGAAAAAATCTCTTTGTATTTGGGATGAGAGACTCTCCCTGGTCCTGGTTAGAGGCATTGGGGTAATATTTATGTTGTTAATGTTGAAGCTTCATTTTACCCATTGGAGTTGGATGCTTGTATTATTTCTATATCCTAATGCATCTATTGCCATGAAGAAATAGAGGCCTGCTGACTGGGAGGCAGCTAAGAAGTATAAAGAAACAGGATCCATCTATGAGGGAAGAGTTGAAGGCTTCAACAATGGAGGCTTGTTAGTGCGTTTCTATTCACTTGTCGGTTTTCTTCCTTTTCCACTATTGAGCCCATCATATTCTTGTAAAGGTACTTCACTTCCTTTCTTCTATATGACATGTAGAAGACATTTCGTGAAAGAAGGGGGCCTGTGGTGCTAATGACAGCTGTATGAATTTTCTACTAGACTTACTAATATAAAACTCTGAATGCATAACTTTCCCATAAACAAATCTGGTAAATTATCACATTAAGTTTTCATCTTTGTTGGGGTAATTGCTTGCATATTACTGTGATATAGTCACAGAAATGATAAATTTGCTAATTGTTCTGCTGGCTCTTGATGCAGAGCCAAAGAAGACGATACAACAAATTGCAAGAGGACTTATTGGGTCTGTCATCCACATGAAGGTAGCTTATATAAGCATTTCAATTGGAAATTTTTGTGTTTTAGGATATAATCTTCTTTTACAAAATACAACAATGAGTAAGTTTTTATGCTCTACTGGCAGCAGTAGAAAAGAATATATGGTCCTCAAAACTTAAGTTAGTAGAAGTCCGTGTAGAGCCTTCTCGGTGACTCTGAATTTCTTTAATATTGCATCATTATAATTTGTTTTGGCTTATTTTGCAGAATGAGAATAGCTTTGGATACCAAAACTCTTTGAGGTTTTACTTTTATCATACATTTCCCTGTCATTTTTGGAACAGGTGATTGAGGTGGACGAGGACAGCAAGAAGTTGATTTTTTCTGAGAAAGAGGCCGCTTGGTCAAAGTATTCTGAGAAAATTAATGAGGGGGACATCTTTGAGGCAATGGTTGGTATGGTTGAGGATTATGGTGCCTTTCTTCATCTGCGCTTTCCTGATGGTATAAATGGCTTGAATCTTTTGTTACTGTGATAGTTTTCTCATGGAATACTTAGGTTTCCTGATCTATATAAATTATAAATGCAGGAATATACCATCTTACTGGTTTAGTACATGTCTCGGAGGTTTCATGGGACTATGTTCAAGATGTTAGAGATGTTTTAAGGGAGGGTGATATGGTGAGGGCTAAGGTTGTCAACATCAACAGGTAAAAACCACTAATTACAACAATCTGCTTAAAGTGTGTGCTTGGTCGGTGGCTCACTAAAATTTGAAAATCGCAGTCCTCAATATCTTGCATCTCTTTGTTTTGTGGTCATCGATCAAACCGTTCATCTTTTTGCTTGTTGATCTTTCATGTTATGAAGTGAGAATGGAGAAGAGTAACCATAAGATATAGGAGGAGAAGAATTTTTTATGTTCAATATTGGATAAGGTATAGGAAGAAAACAATCTTGTCTGTGAACTTCATTTATAAACCTTTTTCTGTTGTGTTATCCATAAACTGTCTTTACTGATCTTTGAAATATGTTGTTTCTACTAATCCAGACTTGTCATCACTCATCAGTTACATTGCCAAAGGGTGCATGCATTCTCTTTACCTGATCATCGCTTGTCTGAACTTGTTGGCCCTCAACTCAACCTATTAGAACTAATATACATTGTAATTTGAACTTGGATAGCTCTTATTGGCCCTGATCCAAATTGACTGGAACTTATTGGCCTTGAACTTAACTTGATTGAACTTATTGGCTACGAACTTAACTTTTTTTATTTGGAGAGGGAGATATGAACTTAACTTGTCTAAACATACTTGAACTCATTTTTCCTGAATTTGGTGCAAAGAAGGTGAGCACAGAGCCTAAGTTGGACCTAGTCTGATGACTGCTTGAATCCGCATTGGGTGGTTGTTGATGTTGCTGTACCTTTTTTTACCCCGTGTGCATGCATGCTAGATCTGTTAACTCCACTATACTGCTCCAATCTTATAGAAGATAAATGCAGGGAAAAATCGAGAATTACATTGTCAATCAGGCAACTGGAGGAAGACCCATTGCTCGAGACCCTGGACAAAGTGATTCCTCAGGTATGTCCAACTTCAAGCCACTTTTCCCTTCACTCAGGGGTTAAAAATGCCTCCGACCAATCTAAGAAAGGAGTTCTATTTGATTTTTTAAACAGGATGGTGCAACAAGTCCTGGTTCTACAAGCACAAGTGAAAGCTTTGATATTCAACCACTTCCAGGGCTTGAGGAAATATTTAAAGAGTTATTAATGGAAGAGGGGTATTGCTTCCATATCCTGATTCTATATATTTTAAAATGTGTGAAGCCAACATCTGAAACTTGTCAGAAATTTCTAAAATGTGCAAGCATTTTACATTTTTACAGTGAATGGTTTTCTTCTGGTTTTAGACAGTGACAATTTCTTACTTGCTTGATAGTTGATGCTCGATAATAATTGGTTAGTTAAGTTAATCAAAAACTCATGAAGTTGAGTTTGATAAGCTAGCTTTCTCTAGCTCATATGAGGCACAAAGGTCAGTCTAAACATAAACATGCAATATACTCCGACCCTCAGCATTAGACCATTAACAACTAGTCTAAGGCTTCACCATGACCTACTATTCCACAAATGGTTTTCGTTTCTTGTCTGTCCTGATTCTTTGCACAGATTCATTCCTGCTGCTGAATTCTCGACTTGTGACAATTCCTCGAGGTTTACTTTTCTGACATTATTTATGCAGTATAAGTGAAGTCAGAATCAGACGGCAAGGCTTTGAGAAACGGGTTGTGTCACAAGATCTACAACTCTGGCTTTCTAATGTTGGTGTCTCTCATTCATACCATCTACAATATACTCACCCATTTTCTTTCATATCATTTTCTAAGCCTTGAAGTTCTCAATGTCATTGACAGGCACCAGCAACTGACAACCAATACACTTTACTTGCTCGTGCCGGAAGGCAGGTGTGTGAATTGGCAACTTCACCCTCACAGAGGAGTGATACCCCTTTCATAGAGATGGGCAAATAGGCATCCAACTCATGGGCAATTTTTATGTTTCTGACATACACGGGTGTTGTGGACTTTTCCTGACTAATTTGGGTGTGGTGTCTGTTTGGAAGAAATGCCCCTGAGATTGGATTCTTTTGTTCATCTCTGAGATAGGGATATCACTCTCCAATGTCCACTCTCTCCCCCTCCCCAGCCCCCCAAAAGTAAAGCACCTCATAGTTACAAGTTACAACAACTGTGTGTTGAAGCTTTTTCCTTCTTTTCTGGTTTAGGTTCAGGAAATACAGATGACGACATCACTTGATCAGGAAGGTATCAAATTAGCATTACAGCGGGTTCTTGAACGTGTTCCTTGATTTGATATACATGTCTTCATCCAGGGACGTCAGAGCAATGTTTTTGCCAGGTGTACAGTACAGATATGAGCATGTAATACTTTTGCGCATCTATAGATCCTTCCCACATTTGCTTATTTCATTTCTTCTTTGGTCTTAGATGATTAATTGTTATAGAACTATAGATGTTGTCATGGTGATATGGCATACCGAAAAAGAAGGAAAACAAAAGGTTAAAAGAGAGAGGGAGGCAGCTAAGTAGCTGGTTAATGTCTCAGCCCTTCCTGATAAATAGAAATTGCATCATATTGTAATAGAAATGGTATGTTTCCTGTTATCTTTCCCACTCTAGTCTTGCATTTAGGAGGGATGATAACTCTATCCCACAGATGAGTAAAAGACATCCGGATCACACGAACAATTTTAGAAGTTCCGAAATGTATAGGGGTGTTTTCGGGTTTTCCTGACTAAATGGTATCGTATTGTTGGATGAAATTCTCTGATTGGCTATTTTTGTCCATCTCTTAGATGGGGTTACCGTGAATCCTATTTTAGTTTGCTAAGGTTACTTCATTCATGTAGTATACTACTTTAGTGTAACCTATTGGGTTTTCTATGATATTATGATGAATCGTTAGTGATTCAATATTGAGAATAAATAGTAATTTTAAGCTTTTAAAGTTAATTGGGTAGCTAAGACTTAACTATTTCATTCATGTATAAAGTATAACTTCTTTTTAAAATGGTAAGGAGAATGATCTTAAGTAACTAGACTTCAATTTGTTGTGCCTTTGATTTTGTATTCCACAAACTTTTCATTAGGCTCCGTTTGGTTGGGTGTAAAATATTTTAAGTGTAAAATGGTTTTCATGGAAAACAATTTACAATGGAAAACACAATTTCAAAATTAGTTTTCCGTTGTTTGGTTCAATGTAAGAAAAATGATGAAAAGAAAGGAAAATGAAAAGGAAAGTAAGGAGGTAGTGAGAGGAGTGTACAAGAGAGATAAGAAAAAGGAAGGAAAACAGTTTTCCCTTCATTTTGAAGGGAAAATGGTTTTCCATCATTATGAGAGCAATTTTACTCCTAGGGAAAATGGTTTTACACTCCTTTGCAAACCAAACAATGTAAAATTGAAAATAGAGAAAAACAGTTTTCCAGAAAAAGGTTTTACGCCCTACCAAATGGAGCCTAAGAGAAAAATATATTAAGATTAAAGCTTAAACGTTTCACATTCAAGCGAGTAAGGATGCTCTACATCCCTTCATCTCAAATATAAGACTGACTATTAATTTCTTGTAAGAGTACATCCAAGTTACCACTAGTTTTATGTTAACATTACCTATATACTGAACCCACCTTGAAAGCTGGCAAACATAAATGGAGATATTTAGCATCTACTAACTCACTTCAATAATTGGAATATTTCGAGGTCCTCGTGGGAGCCCAATGGTTGGTGCTCCCACCTCCCAACCACGAGGTCGGGTGTTCGACTCTCATCACTCCCCAATTTGGGGAGTTTGTATTAAAATGTTTGCTTGTGGGTATAAATCCCCACTACCCAGTAACGATAATGGTGGTGTGCGCTAGCAGTAGTAGCTTCAACGAGGTTGGTCTTCGGACCAATTATCTTTCCTGAACAAAAAAAAAAAAAAAATAATAATTGGAATATTTCAGTAGTCTATTGGGTGACAAATGTGGGTCTACTAAGTAAATTTTGGTGAAAATTCTAACAGGTTAAACAAGTACAAATGCCTAAATGGTGATGAAAACTGAAAAGCAATTACGAACTCTAATATTTAATTAGTATTAACTATTAATGTGATAATGATGAGAAGAGGTGTAACATAGAGTTGACAATCTTCATAAGGAGGAAAAGGTGGGGAGAAACGTACGTAACATCTTACATAGACAATGTAAATCATATTTAATTAGTACCAAAATAAATAACAACCACGTCAACGTAAATTTAATTCGCGCATAAGCATTTAAAACAATGGAACAGTAAATATTCTTGTGTATAAAATCTTAATTCGCTCATCCAACCTCAGACAAAACTCATTTCCACCTCACATAATAACGCAAAATTATGGGAGAGAAAGTAATGTTGCTCCAACTTTCAATATTTCTAGTTTATATCGTGGGATGGTTATTTAGTGGTCACGTATGCCTACTAAGCTCGGATCATTTATGCATACTTTGCAATTTATTTCCTGAAAATTGTGATCATCTTCTACTACAGTGTAGTTTCTCATGGAAGTTATGGTGTTGGTGGCTCAACACATGGGGGATAATTTGGGCTATTCCTGCCACCTTGCGAGAGACTTATGTTCAATGGTTCCCTCCATCTCATGGAGCATTCTTCAAAAAAGTATGGGCTGCGAGTTTCTTCATTATTGCGTGGAGTATTTGGAAAGAGAGAAATTCTAGAATTTTTTGCAACACCTTCTTTTCATTGACTCAATTGCAAGACTTGGTTCTTCTTAGAATGAGCGGGTGGATCAAAGGTTGGGTTGATCCTTTCCCCTACTCTACACAAGACATTTTGAGCAACCCCGCTTGTCTTTCATGGGCTGGAAAACTCACTCTAAAACCGCCAAGTTCGATGCTAAAACCCATGATAGCATGGAGCCCCCTCCGATCAATATCATGAAATGGAACGTGGATGCATCATTTCACCCATCTTTCCATGAAGCTGCAACAGGTGGTGTATTAAGAGATTATAGGGATAATTTTGTGTGTGTCTTCTCCTCCCCATACCTCCCATGGAAATTAACTCAGCGGAAGTACTTGTCATTCGTCGTGCCATAAAAATCACATTGAGTTGTAATCGGTTCAATTCCTTCCACTTAATTTTGGAATTCGATTCCATTAATGCTGTAAGGTGGTGTTTGGATGATAATGGGCCCTTGGAATCTCAACTTCATCTTGAACTTCATCAAGAATGCTTCAAAATTTAATCCCAGCTTCACCATCACTCACAAAAAAAAGGGAGTCTAATGTAGTAGCTGATACTCAAGCTAAACAAGGTCTGCGGCGTGTGGATGAATTTGTAGCTTGGCTTTAAATAGCGTAGCATTTAGCTTCAGCAATTTATGGAAAGCTTTGCTGGGTGAGTTGTTTTCTTTGCTTATATGGACAACCCCTATGGCTGTATATAGCAATGGCAACTCTTGTAATAGTGGTTTTATATCATCAATGAGAATTAACTTAATTATCAAAAGAAAAAATTTATTAATTGAGTAATATAGGTGTTAGGAAACGGGGTGTTGTAGTTTGATTAATGCGGAACAAGTCAATGAAATAATAAGGATGAGAAAAGCAATAAAGAAAATAAACAGCAAGAACACAAGGATTTACGTGGTTCGGTCAAAATAGACCTATGTCCACAGGTGGGGGATTCGAGCTTCTTCACTATGATGGAGAAAAACAGAGAGAATAATTACAAGGAGTCCTAAATTCTAGAGGCTAAAAGTGTTTCATAAGTTGTGTCTAATAATGAACACCAAAGGGGGCCTTTTATAACATAAGGAACCCCGCACAAAACCCTAAAAGAGAATCCAATTCGAAAATCGTCAAGCCTCGGCAAAACCCAGCCGCCCGATCGGACGGTCAATTTCTTCAAACAGCAAACGTCTCGGGCCCGATCGGGAGACATTCGCCCGGTCGTAATTCGCAAAGGTCACCCGATCGGGCGAACCTGCCCGATCTGATCGGGAGCCTTGCGTCCATGAACAGCTGAGACGAGCGACCCCGCCCCGTCGGGTGAAGTTGCCCGATCTAACAGGGCAGGCCTGCGAAGACCCAAATTTGACGAGATTCAAGGCATCAAACTTAACAATAGGAATGGAGGAGTATGGTCTATGCCTCTAGGGGAGTATTTATTTTGTGATTTGGATTAAAAACAACCACGCATATATAATATGACAATGTGTAATCTTTTAGAGTTTTTACTTTTTACTTTTTACTTCTTTTTTGATAGTTCCTTCCATCAACATGTGTACGCTTCTCCACATTGCTTCCTATTGGCCTTATTGGTAATGGTGGGAGCTTCATCAACTGAACTCTCAGAACATTTCTACAAGAGTTCATGTCCTGACGATGTTGTTTCTATCGTCAAAGGAGAGATAGAAATAACTTTGAAGACAGAGGCTCGAATGGGTGCGTCACTCCTCCGACTCCATTTCCACGATTGCTTTGCCTCGGTAAGTAGCCTTAGATAAGCAGATGAGTTTATGATGCTCTAGTGTCCTGTTCTATTAACACAAGTCCATATATTTTTTATTTATAAGAGTTTTCATACATATAACATATGTGTCTCTTACATTGTAATTTGTAGTATTTTGTTTTACCTCATCTTACTTGTTTGTTACTTACCAATTGTACTATAACTTGGCTGTTACATGTTGTTCAGGGCTGTGATGCTTCAATTCTTCTAGACGACACCGCAAATTTCACCGGGGAGAAGACCTCGTTACCAAATAACAACTCGCTAAGAGGATTTGAGGTCATCGACAACATTAAAGCTAAAATGGAGAAGGTTTGTCCAAGGACCATGGGTGGTGTCTTGCGCTGATATTTTGGCATTGGCTGCCACGGACTTGGTAGTCACCAATACACAAAGACACTATGGCCTATGGCCTATGGGAGTATGGGACAATGATCATTTTAGCTCCCAATTAGCTCAACTATATATATATATATATCGCCAAGTTCTTCTGCTATATATACTTTTGGGATCTAGATTCATGATAATGGTTAGGAAAAATGGATCAGAATACCCCCAATTTTGGGCGGTCCGCTTTTAATACCCTCAACTTTGAATTATTTTTAGGAAAAATTGATTTAATCAGTCCCAACTTTAGGCGTCCTGACAAAAACGGTCCCAACTTTCGTTTTTTATTGTTCAGTCCCAACTTTTGGGGATACTTTACACGCGTGGACCTAGCAGGTTACCAACCTGCTAATGCAGGTAAACACTAGTCACGTGCCTCCACGTGACTTTTTTTAGTTAACAAAACCCATATTTTCCCCCAACACATTCTCCTCCCATGGCAGCACTACATTCATCAGGTACCATGGCAGCCCTCCTTTGCCACCCCCACAACCTTCCCCCCTCCCCTGCCACCCCGAAACAACCCCTTCCCCTACTCGTCCCCTACCACTTGACCATCCTTCCCCTGCCACTCGAAAACCCTCCTCTGCCACCCCAAAACACCCCTAACACCCTCTTCTGCTACGCTTCAGTTTTTTTGTTCTACTCTCTGTATGACATAAACCATGGTAGGTAGTTTAGCAATCAAAGTTGATTTATATAATCGTCTTATTATCCATATTATCACAATCAAACAAAATAAAAAACCTATAAAAAACAAAAACTTTCACAATCTTCTTCTTCCTTTTTTTGGGAGTGAAACATCAAAAATCACACTAAGAAATATTGAGAGAGCTAATATTGGTGGTGAATTTAAAGTGGACACTTTCTGACCCAACCTGATAATAAGAACTGAAGATAACGAGAGAAACCCAAATGCGAGCAACCCAAATTCAACCCATAATCTGTAATTACGCAAAGTTTTGCTACAATTGGTAATATATCTTAGCATAACTTTAATCGAGCCAAATAGTGATGATCAATTCGATTCAATTTTCGCACCTCAATCAACAAATGAAGTAATAATACCCTAACTGCACCGCTAAATTTAACACCAAATAAACAGATTGAAGCGAAACTTAGCACCGCTAACTGCTGCATCAACTTAAAACATAAAAACAAAAGTAAATGATCTCGATTATCATTGGCGAAACTGGAAGTGGTAACGGAGAAACTTCGATTACGATGGAAGGTTCTGGAAGCGACGAGCGAAGGATTAAAATGGAGGTTAGAGAGGGAAAATTAATAATAAGAAGATGAATATATAGAGAAGCCATGTTTGAGTGACAGCCATTTATCTTTGAACTGTACTGAAGAAGAAGCAAAACGAAATCAGATGAAATCTGGTAAAAAATGGAGGAAAGAGAAAGAGAAGGGTTGTGGCATTGAGTCCTATGTCCTAGATTGAGATGATTACTTCCTTCGTTCCATAATAAGTGAAACATAGGGATTGGAAACAAGATTTAATAAACATCACTTTCAAAAGTCAAAAAGTCATAAAATACCCTTTTCATTATAAAAAGGAGGAGAGAAAAAAGCAAACCACACAAGTTGGTGATGGGTATTCTTGTCATTTTGTCACTTTCTTTTTTCCATTTAAGGTATGTTTCACTTATTTTGAAACGTTCTAAAATAGTAAGTGTTTCACTTATTATGGAACGGAGGAAGTATATATATACACACTAATTACTGATGATAGTGGGCTATGTATTAAGTATTAAGAATTGAATGCTTCAAATTGTTTGTTTCAAACAATGTTAAAATGGTTTCCTTTGTAGCTCAGTTATCATTGTGTAGCTTTGTTTTCAGTCTAAAGCTTAGTGGTTGTAATAATGTCAAATTGCTAATGATAAAGATCAAAGTTTTTAGTCTTATTCCTAACAATTTATTAAGTAATCCAACTTTTCTGACATATAATTGTACATATGTGGTCGTGTCAACCTTATAAAGGTAGTGACATTTCGCATATGGCAAGATGAATTGCTTTGATCTCTTGATGTTTTAGTGTAAGTTAGAACGCTTAAACTTCTCACTAAGAAATTATTCTTTTCGGCAGCACTAAAAATATTCATTTTAAGGAAAAATTTGAGAAATTACCTAGTAAAATACACTTTTTGGGAGAAATTTCCTTATAAAATATTTGGTGCATAACTACCTTTTATGACATTTTTTTGCGAGACGATTCTATTAACAAAATTTCACAAGTTGATGAGAATATTTTGGTGTTGACCCATTAAGTTTGTATGTAATTGGTAAGCGGATCAATCAATTTCATAGTTATGCAACTTTTCAACAATAATGGAGAAAAGGGGGAGTTAGTGAAGGAGCAAAGCAACAAAGGGAAAAGAAGGAGAAGAAAGAAAAGGAGGGAAAAGATGAAGAAGAAAGGAAAAAATATGGTTTTTTCACTATATACCTCCGACAACTTTTTTTTTAGCACCATATAACCCTACAAGTTTCAGTATTCACTATATACCCCTTACTTTCCAAAAAATCCACAGAATGATCTTAATGACTAACGGAGTTTTAACTCCGTTAGTCATGAAGCCCCAATTGACCTCATTAACCTTCTAATCCTTAATTAACCCTATCCTAATCTCTCTCCTTTCTTCCTCTTTCCCCTAACCTACTTAACTCATTTCCCCTCTCTCTCCTCCGCCATTAACACCACTAAAGAAGCCACCAGCCCACCACCCTCCCCTTCCCGCATAACTACCATCGGGTACACCGATTTTCTCCTCCAACGAGACAAAAATTCTCAAAATCAAACCCCCTCATTCTTTTTGTCGGTCAATAAACCCCAAAATCCCCCAAAACTATTCTCTTTCCCATGGTTTTTCTCCCTGTTACTTTGCCTCAAACCCCACCTCTCTCTCTCTCTTCCCTCACGCATATCCTCCCCCTTCTTCGGCACTGCCGCTGGTACATCGCTCGTGGTCCCTGTTAATTACTTCGGTCATCTTCTTCTCACCGGAGCAGTGTTCGGCTCGTGGTTCTCCCTCCTTCACTCCAGCCGTGTTAGGTTGCTGCCGATGCGAGTCTCCATCTCTCTCTCTCTTCTTTTCGGTGGTGGGGCTACCACTGTAGTTGGGCAGCCGCGCGAGGTGCTGAAACTCCGGTGCACGCGACATTGATTATTGGTGGTCTAAATTTTCAACCCCAATTTTCACCTTTGGTGATGCTGGTTGCCCAATTTCGATCTCAAATTAAACTCTAACTTCACTGCTGGTCGCGGTGGGTCTACTGCCTGATTTTCTTTCTCCTTTGGTATTCGTTGTTGCTTATGTTGTTGTCTGATGCTAATGGTTGGTGGCGTTGCTACCCTCTGTTTCTCTTTCCTCTTGTTTGCACCTGAGAGATAGTGATAATGGTGATGGGTGGTGGAGGAGAAAGAACAAAGAGGGAGAGAAAAAATGAAGATGAGGAGGATGATGACGAGGATTGGTGTTGATGTGGGTGAGCGGTGGTGGGTTGTCGGGAGAGGTATCGGTGGCTATGGTCGACAGATGCAACGAGGGAGGGAAATCAGGGAAAGATGAACTAAATAAAATAATTAGGAAAGTAAAATAAAAATAAACAACCAATTAAAACATAACACGTGAGCGTCTTTAACTTGTTTATCAGGATAACAGGGAGCGAAGATTGTAAATGACTAACGGAGTTAACGTCCGTTATTCATTAAGGGCGTCTTGTGGATTTTTTAAAAGTTGGGGAGTATATGGTGAATTCTGAAACTTGCAATGGTATATGGTGCAAAAAAATATTATCAGGGGTATATGGTGAAAAACCGAGAAAAAATATCATATGCAAGTCACATGGTCGGTCAACAACATAAATTTGATCAACTTATCGGATTACGGTGATAGGTACCTTCTCGTAGAAAATTCGTCATAAAAGAAATTTTTGTATCATTTTTTTTATAAGATAGTTTATCCCAAAAAGTGTTTTTTAATAGATGGTTTTCTACAAATTTTCCTTATATAACCCATTTTCTCCATTTTGCGATGATAAGTGATATTAGAAGATAAATCTAAATTAAAGGTAACTTTTTCCCATCCATACTACTTAATTAAGCTATTTAAAGTAAAACTTATTCGGCATGAGAAAAAAAGTACTAAAACTTATTTAAGTAATTAAATATTTTATATTTTCAGAAATGATCAAATTAGAGTAAAATTTATGAAATTTTCATATTTGGAAAGTATAGTTTAATACTCTCGACGTCTCGTTTGATATTTTTTTCTTATGATACTAGGTCTTGGACCCGTGCATAATGCACGGAAACTTTTTAGTTTAATGAGAATGTTTATATATCAGCTATATTGAAAACATATAAATGACTTTTTACGACTACTCAATCAAAACCTTTTTTGTATAATAAAAATGCACCTTTATATTAATTATAAAGTTGTTTAGCAAATACATAATAAGCATATGTTTTGGAAGACTCTTTATATGCTGCATTAATAGTAGCATTACATCCCATGTTCTTTCTTACAAATTAGTACTATTAGACACTTTTTACTCGTGACACTGAAAATAGCTACATAAATTGGCCATGGCGAGAACTAGTCTCGGGAGATACAAACCCGCCATGCGATAGGGATTGTCCTTGACTTTTAACACTGTCAAAGGAAACTGCCTTTTTTGAAACCTCATAGGAAATCTTTTTCCATCTGATGAAATGAGTATCATACAGGGATATAAATACCTTATTCCCCGTTGCTACCTAAAATGACCATGACTTGGATGATTCGGTTTCCTACATGCTTGATTATTAGCCTAATATATACTGTTACGCAAACCAGATACTGGGTCAATATTCCTCAGTAGCATCATTGGTGTATCAAACTTGACTCCTTCAGTCTTATATAGTGATTCAGTAGACCGGAACATCTAATGGTATTTAGGAATTCAGTGCAGTAGATTTTCATGCACTTCTAAGTTGCACTTTTCCTTGAAAATTGTATTTAAAGTTAAATATACTCTATTAATTCCCCGGGTAATTCGGACAACCCATGATCATTCATCGTCTCCACTATCTCATGAGTCAAAGCAAAAATAGCCCTCGTCAGGGAAGTAGATGAGGGTGTGCAAGGAGCCCAACGGCACAGGGCCCCAAAACTATAAGGGCCCTAAAATATAATATTTTTAAAAAATTTACTTCATATTTGAGGAAATCACCCTCATTTTTTACCCTTAATAAATTTCTCAGTTATCAATCTTTGAATTTTCAACTTTCCATCTTTAATATCCCGACCTTCCATCTTTATTTTTCATAAATTTGAGGGCCTAATTTTCATGTTAAAACAGGGCCCCCAAAATCTTCAAGACGGCCCTGGCCCTCGTTTGGAAATACTTAGGTTGCTCTAAATGATCCTTTAGGTGGCCGAATATATGTTTTCCACTATAGCTGATATAAGATCATTATTTCCGCCATCTATAAAATTGACAATGAGTATATAGTAGCCATGCCATGATAATTAGTCTTTTGTCTAAAGTTAAATAACTTACCTATCATCCAAAGTTTAATTATGATAAGGATATAATGATCAAAATTTCAAATCGAATATTGATCAACTCGTTGCAATACAAAATTTCAAATCCTTATTTGTTTACGATACTATTTACAAAACAAAATTAGTCAATACACCGTTTTTATTTTCATGTTATATTGTAAAGCCTTAAAATGTTGCTATATTGTGTATGAATTTCAATCTTTGTTTAGTTTTTAGTTCTATACTCCCATTTGTATCTTCATTTGTTGTAAAAGTTTGATATTGTATACTTTTGAACTGCATAATGAATCAGAGTGATTAAAAAATTGATAAATATAATTTTTCACTTCTTGGTTTTTGTTCCTCCAAATGTCTTTTGTGGGTGTAACATTTTCGTACTTCCTACTTTACTTTATGCCTCCCAAAAACTACCCCAACTGACTCCAATGACCCACCGTTAACCCTTAATCCTTGATTTCTTCCAAAAACCAATTCGGAAGAACATAAAAATATGGAGGAAGAATTTTTAAAAATATATCAAGTCAACACAAGTTTTAATCTTCATTAAACTAATTTAGAACATATAAATACGTAATAAAGTTTTATATATGTGTGTTTTGTAGGTTTCCAATATGATTCATGCATGGTTATCCTTTTATATAAGAAAAAGTGAAAACAAAAGTACATAGACAAAATAGCAACTTTTCCAATTCAATAATTTTATCCAATCCTTTCAAAACAGTTTCACTATCTTTGTCTCTCTACATCCCAAAAAACTGGTTCATCCTTTCAAAAACATCTTCCTCTATTTAAAACCGGCCAGAAAGTGAAGAAACAAGCAAACTTAATGTTCATTTATTGGGAGTAAAACCAACTAATATTGAATACTTACAATCCCTCTTTTAACATATAACGCTAGAAGATTATCTTATTTTGTTTATTCATCTGCTATCTCGAATAGAATCCCTATTTCAAGTCTAATACCCATGCGATGTATACAAATCATATTATTACTTTGTAGAAAATTATAAGATAAACATTTAACTCCTTTCTAATAACAAATTAATCATTATATCGTATTCACCCCCTACGACTTAATATCAGTGAAATATTATTTATGATAATGCTCCTAATCTAGCATTTAATTATCTCTTAATAAACAAAAACACCCAAATTTTATTAATAACAACATGTTTATTTAGTGGTCATAAAATGATAAAATTGTAATTTAGTGTACATTTAATTCTAATGTCAATACTTCATTTTAAAACATGAATCTTTCTTTATAAATTTCATTACCGCCCAATACCACCTTCCCAAATGGTAATAGATGGTAAAGAAAATTTAGAAAGAAAAAAAAGATATTATGGATTTAATAGCATTACTTGAGATGTCCTTCACAAATTCACAATACAATGCATTGTCATTACAACCATTGATGACCACTAACCAAATGGGTCGTTAATGTGTCGTTAATGTCCGTCAATGTTTTCCAAAACTATGATTTTTCTCCCATTAAGAATCCTTCTTAATTTGGCATGCATATGAGTGATAACTAACTTAACTATAGTGAAGAAGAAAATCATAATTTGAGAGCGATAATCTTTGAGATCAAACCAATCAATAAGTTCATTGTCATAACTTCGTAGCAAAGAATTCAATGGGGTGAATATTGTTGTAGACATAACAGAATTATTCTAATATGTCTACAACAATACTTTTATTAGTTAGAAGTAAACCGTGTGTATATATCTAGATTTACTCTTCTCCCTATTCTGTTTTTTGTTGTATTCTTGGTGGACTTAAAAAAGTCGTCAAGAAGAGAGATAAAATAAAGCTTATTTATAGAAAAAAAAGAATTTGATGAAGATAAATTTACATGCTACTTTTTACATTTGGGTAATATTTTTCAGCGTTATTTTTATTGTGGTGACAGTTATTTTGCTGTTTTCCGATGACAGTTTCTAGTCTAATACCCATGAAGATGAATAACATAATGTAACTTATATTCTATATTTAACTTCGTAACTGTTGATGTGCACGACTCATCTACCCGAATAACATAAATGTAATAAGATACATTCAATTATCTGAGCTTTAATTTGTATTATACTCAGTATTAATATGTAATTTTTACTGAACAAAATCATACTAAGATTCAAACAAAGAACAAAAGAATTTATATCATCATCGCTCTCGTTATTGAGCTCAGATTCTTAGAACTACTTTTATTCATTGTAAGAAAAAATACAGAGAGAATTCTTACAATTGTAATGAGGAGAAAAATGAACTAACTAAACTAATCTAGAGAGAAGGACATTATTTATACTAAGCTTATTACAGAAATAATAACTAACTGAATTAGAGATAGTTAGCTGGGAATTCATCAGGTGCAACGCAGCTAGGATCCAGTGTTGATGCAGTAGATGATGTGGCATTGTGTGAATGAGATACTGATGTAGTAGTTATCTCATCACCCCCCTCAAACTAGGCATGGGTGAAAACATGCCAAGTTTGGATAAGAGCTTATTCATCTGAGCAGAGGGTAAGATCTTTGTGAAAACATCAGCAAGTTGGTCTGATGTTGGAACATAAGCAAGATGTAAAAGACCTTCCAATACCTTGTCCCTCGTGAAGTGAACATCAATTTCAATGTGTTTGGTACGTTCATGATGAACATGATTTTTAGCTATGTAGATTGCACTTTGGTTATCACAGTGCAAAGTAACAAGTTTCAAGCTTGAGACACCTAATTCCTCCAGTAGCCTGACCAACCAACCTCAGAGGCTGCTGCAGACATGGCTCTATATTCTGCCTCTGAGGAGCTTTTAGAAATTATATGTTGTTTCTTTGATTTCCAACTTACAGGAGAATTACCAAACAACAAAATATAACCTGAAATTGATCTTCTGGTATCCAAACAAGCCCCCCAGTCTGAATCAGTGAATGCTTGCAAAGTAAGAGAGTCACTCCCTTGTAAAAGAATACCTTGAGTTGCAGTAGAAGCTATGTATCTTAATACATGTTGAACAGCTTGTAAATGTACCTCTCTAGGTGAATGCATATATTGACTCAAGTGCTGAACAGTATAAGCCAAATCAGGCTTTGTATGAGTCAAAAAATTGAGTTTACCCACAATACATATATATTCTGTAGGATCATGTAAGAGAGCTGTATCTGTAGCTTGTAGTTTGACAAAGAGAGGTAGGGGAGTGACAGCAGGTTTAAAAGTAGTAAGGCAACAGCCTGAGAGCAACTCTTTAGTGAATTTACTTTGAGTAAGAGCAGTCCCAGAAGAAGAATAAGTGACCTCAATGCCTAAGAAAAAACCAAGAACTCCCAAGTCTTTGATGCTGAAGACAAGATCAAGATGTTGCTTTAAGGCTTGAATACCAAGCAAGTCATTACCAGTAAGCAAAATGTCATCCACGTATACTGCTAAAACAAGAATGAGACCATTGGAGTGTCTGGTGAACAAAGAATAATCATTCTTTGATTGGTGAAAACCTTGTTTAAGAAGTTCACTAAGAAGCTTTTGAAACCACTGTCTTGAGGCTTGTTTAAGTCCATATAAAGACTTAAGTAATCTGCAAACTTATTGTGAATCATTGGTAACACCTTCAGGGACTGTCATGTACACTTCTTCACTCAAATCCCCATGTAGGAAAGCATTGTTAACATCTAATTGGAAGATAGTCCAATGTTTAGATGCTGCCAAAGCAATAATGCACCTTACTGTTGCCATTTTCACAACTGGATTGAAGGTTTCCTCAAAATCTATGCCATGTTTCTGATTGTAACCCTTTGCAACTAATCTGGCTTTAAACCTCTCCACAGAGCCATCAGCTTTAAGCTTAATTTTGAAGACCCATTTGCAGCCAATGGGCTTCTTACCAGCAGGTAAAGGAACCAAAACCCAGGTTTGATTATGAGCAAGAGCAGTAAGTTCTTTGTTCATGGCCTCAACCAATCTAGAATCCTTAGCAGCTTGTTTATATGTCATTGGTTCCTTAAGAGACTCAACAGCAGCAGTGAGAGCAAAAGAAGGAGTGAAACTAGCTAAGTTACACCAGTGTGATGTATGCATGACAGTATTACAGACATAATTCTGTAAATGAGAGGGTAATGTTCTTTGTCTGGTGCTTCTTCTTAAGTCAACAGGAGGTTGGTTAACAAGAGCAGGTTGAGATATGGAAGAGGAAGAAAATGAAGGCATAGAGGAGATGGAATCAGGAGAAGGATGATTAAGAGGAGGATTTGATGTTGTAGGTGAAGAATGTGAAGTAGATGAAATTTGAAAGATGTCAGGGAGATCAATATAAGGTGTGAAATCTGTAGTGGTGGGAAGAAAGAATTGGAAAGTAGAAGTAGTAGATTGAAAATGATAGGGAAAATGTTGCTCATGAAAGACAACATCCCTAGAAACAATAATTTTCTGTGTAAGGGGAAGTAAAACTTTATAACCCTTTTGGTCTGGTGAATAACCAATAAAAACATGAGAATCTGCCCTGGACTCAAGCTTATTTCTATGTTGTTTTGGAGTAGACACAAAGCAAAGGCATCCAAAGACTCTTAAATGGGAAAGAGAAGGAGGAGTATTAAAAAGTTTCTGATAAGGGCTGATGTTATTAAGGACAGATAATGGCATTCTATTGATTAAATGAGTTGCACAAAGCACACACTCTCCCCAAAAAGACACAGGTAATTTAGCTTGAAAAAATAGGGCTCTAGCTGTCTCTAGAAGGTGTCTATGTTTGCGCTCCACTACTCCATTCTGTTGTGGAGTATCTACACAACTCCTATGATGTTCAATGCCTTTGTCTAGAAAAAACACCTTCAAATGACCTTCACATAATTCTTTAGCATTGTCAGTTCTAACACACTTCACCACAGTATTAAATTGTGTTTGAATGTAAGCATAAAAAGATTTGAAGATAGGTACAACATCAGATTTGTGAACTAACATATGAACACATGTCATTCTGGAGAAATCATCTACCATAGTAAGAAAAAATGTACAACCAGTATGTGTGGCTACTTTGTAAGGACCCCAAATGTCCAAATGAAGCAAATGAAAACAAGAAGTAGTTTTAATAGAACTAAGTGGAAAAGACAACCTAGTTTGTCTAGCAGATGGATAGATTTGACATATGTCAGACAAGCAACATTTATTGTTTAGGCTAGGATGAATATGATATAATTGAGAGAAGGGAAGGTGACCCATAAGATGCCATAGCTTGGCTTCACTGACAGCATGGCTGACTTTATTTGAAGTAATATGATCATCATCACCAGTTGCAGAAAGAACAGTAGAAGTAACCTCAGTAGGTTGAGCAGTTGAGTGTCCAGATGGAAGAGTAACATAGTAAAGACCTTGGTTCAACCTACCCAGAAGCTGAGTGTTCATTGAAGAACTCTGTAACAGACAATCATCACCATCAAATATCACAGAACATTTCAAATCATGGCAAATCTTAGGAATGGAAACCAAATTAACTTGGAATCCTGGCACATACAAAACATCATGTAATGTAATTGTATTTGTGAGATGAATTGTGCCTATGTAATTCACAGCCACTTTAGAGCCATCAGGAATGGTTATATTATTTTCAGATGCACCAATTGATTTGTAATCAACAAAGAAAGATAGATCATAGCAAATATGATCTGTGGCACCACTATCTAAAATCTAGGCATGTTGAATTGCAGAACTAGAAAAACAAACTTTACCTGCTACACATGCCTTCTTGGATGAATTGAAAGTAGATGCTTCAGTGGAGGTGCTAGCAGAGTGTTTGTCTAACATGCTCATAAGTTTGTGATATTCTTCAGCAGAAAGAGTAACATCAGGTTGGTCCAGACTATCAGAACTGAAGTCTTCTTCATTGTGCACAATAACAGCCACACGTTTACCCTTGTCATAGCCATTAGGATGCAAATAACCAAGTTTAAAGCATCTTTGCACACTATGACCAGGAACCTTACAGTGATCACAATAATAGTTCACATTTTTCTTTTCAAACTTTCTTTCAGTACCAGAGAAGGACTTATGATGTTGAGTAACAGGATAAGGACTTGGTTTAGATATTCTGCCATAAGGTTGCTCATAAAATGTCCGTCTATTCACCTTAAAAGCCATATTAGATTCTTCAGTAGGTCTAGAAACACTAGTATATAACTGTTTGTGTTTCTCTTCCTGAACTAGCAATCTATAAGCATGTGTGACTGATGGTAGAGGCTGCATTAACAGTAAACTACCTCTAACAATCTCATAACCATCATTTAACTTCATAAGAAACTGAATTAGACGCCTGTCTTGTTGTGATTTAAGCAGTTTTTGTGTAATTGTGCATCTACAATTACCACAATCACAAGTTGGAAGAGGATCAACTTCATCAAGATTATCCCAAACTCTCTTGATATTAGTGAAAAATAGTGAAATACTATATGTACCTTGCTTCATCTCATCAAGAGATTGTTGTAAAGCATACAAAACAGCTCCAGATGTTGCACCAAAACGCTCTTCAAGATTCAACCATATTTCTCGTGCTGTGTGGAAATACAACACACTTCGAGCCAAATTTGAATCCAAGACTCCAAGAATCCATGAAATCAGCATGGAATTACACCTCTCCCAAGCTCTAAACTCTCTTGTACCTGGTTTAGGCTTGTGAACAGATCCATCAATGAATCCTAATTTATTTTTAGCAGAAAGACTGATCATCATTGATCTTTTCCAGTCTGTATAAGCTTCACCACTGAATTTCTCAGAAACGAGCTTAATTCCTGGATTGTCAGAAGGATGAAGGTAGAATGGTGAAGTAGGATCCTGTGAAGGATCAATTGTTTGTTCATTTCGTGGAATATTCTCACTAATTTCTTCCATTGATGATTGAAAACTGAGCAAAATCAAGGATGAAGAAAACCGAACTGATTGAAAAAACGAATCAAGATTCTGAGAAAAATTTCTCAATTGAAACTGGTTGAATCAATTGAAAAACGAACAAACAGCAGAAAGAAGTAACAATCTAAGAAATATTGATCAAGAACTGAGCAAGAACTGATAATTCTAAGAAAATCAAACTGAGAAATTTCAGGAAAAATCAACTGAGAAAATGAGATTCAATTGAAGCGAAAAAGTTCTAGGATTGAAGCTGGAAGCTCTGATACCATGTAATTTTTACTGAACAAAATCATATGAAGATTCAAACAAAGAACACAAGAATTTATATCATCATCGCTCTCGTTATTGAGCTCAGATTCTTTGAACTACTTTTATTCATTGTAAGAAAAAATACAGAGAGAATTCTTACAATTGTAATGAGGAGAAAAATGAACTAACTAAACTAATCTAGAGAGAAGGACAGTATTTATACTAAGATTATTACAGAAATAATAACTAACTGAATTAGAGTTAGTTAGCTGGGAATTCATCAGGTGCAACGCAGCTAGGATCCAGTGTTGATGCAATAGATGATGTGGCATTGTGTGAATGAGATACTGCTGTAGTAGTTATCTCATCATAATATAACGAATCTACAATAAAACACTTTATCTCTCTATTATTTAGAATGTAAACCATGCATTTTCTCTTCTCTCTCTATTCTTTAGAATGCAAACCCATTTTCTCTATTCACCAAACAAAATTTCGCACTTGATTTCAATCAATCCCACCATCCCAGATCTTCTAGATTATTCACCAAACAAAATCCGATTTTCTCAATTGGGACTCTAAGTCCAACTCTTCTTTTTTTCCACATCTATCTTTCCTCTACTTTTGTTGCCAAATTACTGGTACTTCTGCAGGAGTTCTACCGCCATTGATCCGACAATGGTTGATTGTTGAGGTGTTGCATGTTCTTTTTCTATCTCCTCCTTTGTATTTGTTGCTTTCAGTTCCCTATCCTCCTCTGTATATGTCATTGGAGTTGTTGCTGCTGCAAGCCGACGCTCCATTGAGTGCTATGAATTGTGATTGTTCTTTGTCGTTAATCCGTTCTTCTTCGTCTCGTGTGTGTGTATATATTGTGTTTGTTAGCTCCTCAATTCCTTTGTCCTTTTTGCCGAAAGAAATGATGGTTATGAGCTTCTTTTTTATTGTGGTTGGTATCGCAAGTGATGCGCTACCGTGGTTCGATTTCAGCTTGTTTCGATGCAGCAGTTGGGTTTATCATATATACTACCTCCGTTTTTTATTATTTGCAACGATTTGACATAAAGTAGAGAGAAAAAATGTCTAATCGTTGCAAATAATAGAAAACGGAGGTAGTAGTAGTTTTTCTAAAGTGTTATTCTGACGTTAGTAAGAATCAATATTGACAGCCCAAAATCACGAGACAAATCTTCAATTTATGAAATATATAAAATGGAAATGATTAGGAGTGATTTTGTTTCCTTTTGCAATAATATTGCTAAAGCTTAAATTATGGATTTATTTTTGGAAGTGAATGATCTGTTTCCTTAAAGCCACCAGTTTTTTGAAATTGTATGTGCTTGAATGATTCATACACTCAAATGCTTATTCTCTCCGATTTTCATGCTTTAGATGACCGGTTTTCAAACATTGTACTTTATTAGTAGTTGACACGTGGCATGTATATACTTGCTCTGTTAACCTTGCATGCAATGAGAGGGCTGAAATCATAAGGGCTTTGCCACATAGGACGGAAGTTTTCTTGCTTTAATATTATATATGATGATGTACAAATAAAGTCAAAACCTAGTCAAAAGAAAGCAGATCATATATATCAAGCCAAATAGTCAAACAATGGGAGTGGGTTTGGGGACACATGATATTATTATTTTTGGTCCGACGCAAGCAACAAAATCCCCGAACTGATCTTGTATTCCACAAACTTTTCATTATGAGAAAAAATATATTAACATTAAAGCTTAAACTTTTCACATTCAAGTGATTAGTAAGGATGCTCTTTCATCTCAAACTAGTATTTTGGCCCGGGTAATTCCCTGGATCACGTACAATTATCACATATATTATTATTATTCATAAATCTCATACTTGATTTTATTAGCTTTTCGTAATATTTTGTCTAGTGCGAAATTAGAAAATGGATGTTATGGCATGATAAATTGTTTTTTTAAAAAAATTATAAGGAATTGTGGATAATAATAACAATTTCAATGGAATTAGAGTAAGAGAATGTTATTACTTAATAAAAGTGTGAGAGCTCAAAAATCTTGTCTATATTTTTATAATTACATATAATTATAAGACTTTATTATGTTTTACTTTGAAACATTAAAATTGTAGTGGATTAGTGGTTAAACTCTCACATTTCATTTTAAAGGTCATGTGTTCAAAGCTTGGTAACTACATATTGTTAATATTTTTAAATGAGATTATAAACATGTGTATTAGAAGCTTGAGAAAAGTGTCACGTGGCACCATTCCTTTGATAGGAACGCCTTTTAATATATTTGTATAGATGGGAAAGGTTAGATATACACTTAGTGTACATGTACACCACTTTTATGTTGGAAACTCCCGATGCTTTAATTTTGGTTAAGTTCGTAATTAATTTGTCTTTCAAACTTCCTTCCTAATTTAAAGAAAACTTATCACTAATAAATAGTGTAAATGTACACTGAATGTACATCTATCACTTTCCCTCTCTAGTAGAAGACTTTGACTATTAATTTCTTTGATACATCGTTAGTTTTTCAAGTTACCACTAGTTTTATGTTAACATTACCTATATACTGAACCCACCTTGAAAGCTGGCAAACATAATTGGAGATATATAGCATCTACTAACTCACTTCAATATTTGGAATATATGAGTAATCGATTGGGTGACAAATGTAGGTCTAATTGAAAATTCTAAGATTGGGTGACAAATGTAGGTCTAATTGAAAATTCTAAGATAACAGGTACAAATGCCTAAATGGTGATGAAAACTGAAGCAATTACAAGCTTTAATATTTAATTAGTATTAATGTGATAGTGATGAGAAGAGGTGTAGCATATAGTTGACAAACCTCCTAAGGAGGAAACAGTGGGAGAAATGTACGCAACATCTTACTTAGACAAAGTTAATCACATTTAGTACCAAAATAAAAAACCACAACAACGTAAATTAAAAAATAAAAGTCAACGTCGGAAATCGGCATAAGGTAGCTGTCAACAACAAAATTGTAAAGTAAGGTGGTTTAGGACGACAATTTTTTTATAAGGTAGTTTCTCGCAAAAACTTAAAAGTTAAAGGTAGTTTGGGACAAAAAATCCTAATAAACAATAGAAAAGCAAATATTCTTGTGTATAAAATCTTGATTCGCTCATCCAAAATGTCAAACAACTCATTTTTACTCCACATAATAACACTATTGTGCTGCACAAAATTATGGGAAAGAAAGTAATGTTGCTCCAACGTAACTTTCAATATTTTTAGTTTATACCGTGGGATGGTTATTTAGTGGTCACGTATGCCTCATCTCCGACGAGAAAGAGGATTTTCTAAATATACACAATGGAGCTCGTGCTCTACTTGGGGGTACGACCACTCTCATGAGACCAAAAACTTGAGATCTTTGCACAGAAAGTTGCTAATAAGACACACCCAACATGTATCATTCCTATGGGCCTTTCTCCCTATGGCGAAAACATAATGAATGGGTCATTCTCCGTCGCTCAGGATGTAGCGAAAGCATGGTTTGAAGAAAAAGATTACTACAATCACACCTCAAATTCATGTTTAAAAGGAGTAGATTGCACTCATTATACGCAGATGGTATGGAAAAACTCTACTCGTATAGGTTGTGCTAGTAGTCAATGTGCTTTTGGATGGCCAGTTCATGTTTGCGAATATGATCCTCCTGAAAATATTCCAGGTGAAACCCCGTATTAGAACTATAAGTTATGTACTCGTTTTCTACACTGCACTTGACCTATAATGGGAGGATATATCAAAGTAATTAGGATAAAATACTATATATATGTATATACACATATACATATATATATACATATATACATATATATACATATATACGCGTTATTATGTTTTTTGTTTTTCTTCATGCAGTTTTTTGTGAAATAAGATTATCATCCCTCTCCCTCTTTCTCCTTTGCTTTGACTATGTGAGAGGAGATGGATAAAGAAGATGGAATGAAAAAAGTGAGAAAAAATATAGTAGAATGAATAATTTTCTCACCCTCTTTCTCCTTTCAAAGGTTCAAAAAATAAAAGCGAGAAGAAGAATGAACAATTTTCCGTACCCTTTTCTTTGGAGATTTTTATGAAGGTCATACAAAAAATGATCATTTGAAAATCTAATGGTTTAGAATGATTCTGGGGCCACATTTTAAAAGGTTAAATCATTTTAGACCACTAGATTTTCATGATCATATTTATTTATGACTACCATAAATTTTTGAGTGTCTTGGATTTAATATGTTACAACATAACTTATTATGTAACATACATAATGACATAGATTTCAACAAGAATGACATAGACTATACAAATAATGACATAAATCTCATGTCATTTTCTCATTTATTTCATGTCATTTGTGTTTCTAATATACTAAGGGAATTTACCTTATAAAGACCTCTAAAAAACAATGTCAATCAAATTATTAGTACTACAAATGTATTTTTTTTTTTTTTTTTTTTGTTCAGGAAAGATAATTGGTCCGAGAACAACCCCGCAGCTAACTACTTCTGCAGCGCAAGACACCACTTCGTTAGGCTAGGTAGAGGGGATTTATACCCACAAGCAAACATTTTTATACAAACTCCCCAAATTGGAGAGTGATGAGAGTCGAACACCCGACCTTGCGGTTGGGAGGTGGGAGCACCAACCATTGGGCTCCCACGAGGACCTCTTACTACAAATGTATTTGTTACTTTGTAACTCCTCATCATAGCCTTGGTCTGCAAACAAATTTGTAAACCAAACGTAGAAGAAACTGCTACCTAAGATGACGATTTCTCCAATAGAGTCGCTATCTTAGGTAGCGATTTGTCATCAAAAGAGTAGAAAAACTTTGTAAGTATCTCTTGATCCTACATGCATGGTATCTATGTAAATATGTTTTAATCTGATGTTTGGTTGAATTTAGAAAGCAGTAGTTTCTAGGAAATTGTTTTCCTTTGAAGTTTCAATTCCTAGAAAGTGGCAAACGTTTTAATCCCTTGACGGTTCTCCCCTAGGCCCTAGGTAAGTACCTTCATCCATTTTGTGGGAAGTTGCAATGTAGAACTTCCCATAAATTGCAACTTCGCACATTTTTGTTAATCAAACTACTTCACCTTATTTTACTTAGTTCTACTTTCCGTACATTTTTTAAAATTATGTAGACAAATCCTTTTGGATATATATCAACTCCAAAAGGTCTCACTAGGAAGAAGGTACAACAAATTGATTCGACAGAGTACAGAAAGAAAAGTCAAGAAAGCCAAAAAAAAACTGCAACCAAATCTCTGATAAGAGATTACTACTGTGCATCAATAAAGAGTAGGGATTTTCAACACACAGGCTACACCGCTACAGCTACGGCATACATGATCCTGTACCTGTACAGTCACACTCATGCTCACGCTCACGCCACCCCAGATTGTGTTCATGCACTGATGCACATCACATCCCAAAAACAAAGTGTAAAAATTTTAGTAAACATATGCTAAAAGTTACTGTTGCTAAGATTTGAGTAAACAGTGTGGTAGTTGGAGTGAGTGCAAAAGTTATTGCCAATTTTGGTATGAAGTTTGCTAATTTAAGGTTTACAACTTACAACCTAATGTAGGCTTTTATGTAGTTATAGGCTTATAGCTAGAGTGACAGAATGCAAAGCCGAGATCGAGCTTAATTGACCCTTAAAAGCTACTCCTTCCGTCTCATATTATAGTGTTTGTTTCTCATGTTTTACGGGAATTTGGGTAAGTTGAAAACAAAATGATAAACATTTAATGTTGTGAAGAAAAAATTAATTCTAGGAGATGGGATGGAGAATAATGGGTGAAATAATATTAGATGTATGACCAATTCAACATTTGGATTGAATAAACAAAGAAAAAAACTAATTCGAAGAATTCTTAGGCAAATCAAGGAAAGATGTAGAATTGAAAAGTAAACAAGAATATGTTAGGACACCCAAAAAACTGAAAAAGAATACAAGCACTATGGTATGAGACGGAGGAAGTATGACCCAAATCCAAGCTCAAGTTGAGCTTGAAACACTTGGCTCCTCAAACCAAACTCAAGTAATTCTGCTTGCAAAATTTATGACATTCTCATCTCATACTTACCACTATCTTGAGATAATTCTTACATTATCTCTCCTCAAGATACTAAAAAGATTACTAAATAAAAAATCCTAATAATGTGAAGATTCTCCAAGATGATCCTTCAAAATCTGTCATATCATCTATTGGTCCCCAAAAAGAGGGAGAAACATGGCATGTCACATGGAGAAGGTTTGTTGCAAAATTTTGTGGCTTATGGCTCATGGGAGCTGTCTTCTGTTGAGTATCTACAAGAAGAGCTCTTGAAGATCCCAACAAAATAAATCCTTTCAACTAGTTAAGGTGAAGTTCAAGCCTAAGTCAGACTCATTCAAGTGGTCCCTCAAAAAAAAAACATTCAAGTGGAGCTTTGACAAGATTAAACTGAGCTTCTAATCACACAGCATAAGAAAGGATTATTCAAATAAAGGTAATATTAATCTAATTAACTTTTTACTAATATATACAATACAAATGTCACTATGTTATTGTTGTTGGATTAGTGTTAGCGTATTTTGACAGAGTTTGCTAATAGATATTTAAAAATATTCTTGATTAAAGTTATGCTATGACAAACGTAAAAGTCAAAATATAGCAAATAGTTTGAAACAGGGGAAGTATATCCCGACAATGCTAAAAGAGAATACCCAAGAGGGTAAAATGTTAGTCAGAAATAAAGGAATCCTGAATTACAATTAGATCATAGTATTATACTTTACACAAGATTCATATAGTAGAATCTAAACTCAAAACAGGCCCCAAAACACATTACTAAAATACCCATCCAAAAAAGAAAAGAAGGGGTCAGTCTAAAAAGGCAAAAAACATGGATAAAAAGGACAGATGAGATAAGGTGAGAGTCAAATGAGAGTAGATTATGATTCATTAAGATTGTGATTAGCAACAGGATTATAATTAAGCTTCTTAGAAGAGCCCTTAGAGAGGTTAATTGGGTATTTAAGGGCATTTAGCTCAAGCTTCCTAAGTGCAGCTTTATCAAGATCAACCCCACATATATCAGAGAGTCTTACAAGATATAGTAGCACATCAGATAGTTCTTCTCCTAAATGTTGCTTCTCTTCTTCATTCCAACCTGGTAATCCTCTTGGCACCTCCCCTTTCCACTGGAATATCTCAGACAATTCTCCTACTTCCCCAACCTGAAAAAAAGAACGAATCGATGATCGTCATTATTTCAGCAAACAAATGTACTACCCACATCCGACTTCGTTGTCCGAATTACATTTACTAGTTCAAATTATACTATTAACATGATATTGTCCACTATTGGGGTATTTTTTGTACTATAGGCTATCTTCTGTTTACCTTATTTAGGAGCTCATTACTTATTCTCGATGACTCATGCCACATCAAACCAAAATTTTTAGACCAAATCAAACTAAACCGTGCAATTTTTGTCCAAGGGTAAGTTTTGTACTATAGCCTATCTTCTGTTTACCTTATTTAGGAGCTTATTACTTATTCTTGATGACTCATGAGTCATGCCACATCAAACCAAATTTTTTTAGACCAAATCAAACTAAACCGTCCAATTTGCGGTTATTTATTACCAAATAAGCTCAATTCTGCATTAGTAAAAATTATGAAATAAAAGAGTACTATCTCGCATGATATAATTTTTCTTATAAATTAGAGTAAAAATATGATCAAGAGGGTTCATATCAGACTGAAAAGTTTCATACAAGATCACCAAAACAAGCCACAAGATTTTATCATCCATAAAGCTCAAATCCCAATTTCAGCAAGAGTTACAAATTCCTCGAAATATAGGAGCAATTTTTAGTAATAAGAGAAAAACTAAAATGAGTGGGGTTATATCATATATGTGTTATCTCCTCTCAAAAAATAAATCTTCAATCATTATGCATGAGACTGAAAATTAGCTAGTAGCATTACATTGCTACTGATCACCATTATCTTACTCTACTAGTAAAACATAAGCCACTAAAGCAAGTTTTCCCTCCAAAGTATTAAGATGTATCATATAATTGACTATGGAACTAACTGTAAATCGAAATCTTAAGTATTAATTAAGCATTCGCATTGAAATAAATATTTTTGTTAACTGAAGCATAAATTATTTGAATAACTACATTGGACATTAGAATTCAAATATATTAATTCTCAAACTTTTTCATATGGATTATTTAGAAAAACCGAGTATGGCTCGAGTATTACCTAGTCTAATTATATAGTACAACAAGGACCACTAATTTGCCAATTTGAGGGTTTAACTTCAATATCCCACATTTCATCTTGATTTTCCAAACTAATGACAGCTAACTTTAAATCTAAACACCCAAAAAAATCAAATTATTCATGTTAAATTGGCCATTCAAACTAACCTAATCATTATATACTCTTTAAAGAACATTTCTTCTTCAAAATTTTACCTTTCTCCTTTTCCCTTTAAAGAAGATTCAGTTTCCAAAAGATCAATCAACTTTCCAGGCAAAACCCAGAGACCCAATAATTCATTTTGACCCAATAGTTTTCCCTTTAATTTTTCTACAATGTGCATTTTTCATCATTTTGTAAAGTTTCCATGGATTTGCACCCAAAAACCAGAAACCCCAATAATTTACATTTACATTTACAAATTACCAAAATCATGTCTCTTACTCAATTCTTCTATCAAATATTCTCCCTCCAATAGTCTCATTTATCTAGGGTTTTGCTTCATATAATATGGTATTCTAAAAAATAAAAACTTTACAGCAAAAATCCTCTAAAATAATAACAAAAATTTGATGCATATAACAGGAGAAATCTACAAACTGGGGAGGGGAAAAACTCAAAAGAAATATTCTTTCTACATTGAATAACCCAAAAAATAATAATAAGAAGAATAAAAATTCTAGGGTTTATTAAATAAAGGTGGGTTTTTTTTTTTTTTTGAAATATTAGTAGCAAAAGTATAGTAAATTACCAGAGCTAAAAGGAGATTTCTTGGGCTATGAAATTGATCCCAGTCTCTTTCTTTAGCAAAATCCGCCATTTTTAACTTCAAATCTTCAAGACTAACACTGTTTTTCTCCTCACTTTTTTCCATCTCTCTCTTCTTTTTCTTCTCTCAAGTTGAAGTTCTTTTTTTTTCTTTTGTTTTTTGAAGCCGTTGAACTTTGAAGGTAGAGAAGAATGGCAGAACTTATTACTGAGTTGGTTTTGGGCTTTTGAGGTTAACATTAACAAATTAGCATAAAACTACTAAGTACTGACTAGTGACTAGTGGACACTTGAGTATTACCCTATGAATGGGTAATTGCTCTCCTTTGGCTACGTGTTAAGTCCTTAAGTGTTTCGTATAGAGTAAGGCGATTTAGCTAACAGTTCTCTCTATGATATGAATTTTTTTTCGGGCCCCTATCAGGGAACTCATTGGTAAGAAGAATGAATCTACTCGACCAGCACCTCTCGCATGTCAGTCAGCCCAACTACACAGGTCAACGCTTGAGAGTAAGGGGAGATACAAGGGAATCCCTACTCCCAAGCACAAGTAGGTAGTGGGGTTTGAATTTGTGACCTCAAAGTCACAAGATGAGTTCCCCACCACCTCTACGATATGAAAATGTATAATGACATATTAACAGTATTACTCTGACTAGTCGTATTATGGTTTTGGAATAAAAGGTTAGATTTGTAAATATACATCGTCATCTTGTTCTATAGAGAACGATTAGATAAGTAGCCTTTTCTTTCCTAAAATCCCTCAAACTCGTGTTTTGTTTAAATATAGTCGTTCAATTAAAAATTTGTCTATATGATAGTATCGTCTTGACATACTTTTCATTCGTATTAACTAGATTATTTAAAAAATTGGTCTCATAAATATACGTATTAAAACAACACAAATAAAATCTCACATGTATGTTTATGTGGAGTATCTTATTGAGATACTATTTGTTCATCTTTTGTTCATCGTATCTAAATCTTTTTTAGAGAGGAAAAAGAAAAGGTCAAAGTAGAAAGAACAAATAGGAATAATTTTAATGTGTGTTGTTAGGATGTTAATATTGGATACTTTTAATAGACCATAATTATATACATTGAATATCAAAGGTGCAGGTTGAACAACATAAAATTAAAAGATGTTATTAAACAACATGAGGACAATCCAATGTATTAGAAGCTAAGTGCGAGTGTGCGACCCTATTTCTTTCAATGGTCTTACTCGAAGTCAACCTCAAACGATAAAATAGAATAACATTAAACAAAGACTCAAGCATACACCAATCTAGCTACTTCAATCATTATTGTATATCTTATAAAAATAAAAGTGATATCATTAACCTTCTAACGATAATCAAGTGTATATATGTAGTAGAATGATTTCAGATATTAATAAAATGACTAAGTAAGTCATCATTTTACTACTATATTTTCACATCAAATCAACACCACATGATATATACGGAACCTTGCTCAAATAACCACTCAAAAATTATAATTCAATTAATAATGAGACCTTTAATTTGGTGAATGCCGCCCACCTTTATCATATGTATGATGGAAAATCACTTTCACCCACCAATTGGTTCTCTTTGGCAATTAATGAATAGTTATTAACTTATTGTTATAATTGCTTTAACTAGCTGTTTGTATAAATATGTTTGGTATATAGGTGATAGTTGATTACTATTTGATTGTGTAAGATGACCAATAAGGACATGAGCATAATACATTTTATTGTACTTTTTATAATTTATAAACCTTAGCTCGGGCGATGCCCCACGTTTTTACTTTGAATATTACTTATATGTTTTGAGTTTCTATTTATTTCTAATTAGTTTATTATATATATTTATACTCCAAGTTATATATATTTATGCGGAGTAGAGAGCATATCTAATATTTGGTTGAGATGGTAAGATGTCTACTATACAACTTATTGGTCGCATGTTCGAATCTTACTATACAAAGTTTTGTACGTAGTACATATTCTTTGTTAAGCATATGATATAGCATGTTTCTAGTGAAAGGGGGGTTCCACGTGGCGACATAGACTTTATCAAGAACGCCTTTTAATATAGAAGTACTAGTCTTCTTTGCACGCGATGCGTGCGTGGATTATTTTGGCGGTTATCATTAAATTTCATTTAAATTTAATTTTGAAGAATGTAATTTACAATCATCATTAGTTCTAATTGAATATCGTTTGGTGTAAATACAAAATATAAAAATTACTTGATGAAGAAGTTGTTTTCTTGGAATTTTTATTACTTGTTAATGGATGTTGGTATTGTTATTGCATTTCAAAGTTTAGGTAAAATTAAAATTTTTGTCTTTGATTTTGTAATTGATTTGAAAACTGCTTTAGTTATTTTAATTTGTTCTTCAATCATAAATTTTTTCTTTCACTACACATATTTTTATGAAAGTTTATTTTAGCTATTTTGAACTTCTTTTGACATATTTTAAATTAGGAAGGATTATGATTGAGGAAAATTTCAAAATCTTAATAGGTAAGTAATATTATTGGATGAAGGGTTAAAAAGTCTTTTCAAAGGGGGACACCATAGCTCCCCCCTTGGCTTATATAATTTAATATAGAAGTATAGATGTAATTTTCAAGGACGTTAATTTAGGATTCAAATATAATTTAGCTTATTCATTTCCAAACCTCTATAATGTCAAAAGCTTATTCAAAAAGAGAATTGTGTGCCTAATAAGCCATTTCAAATCTATATTTACTGAACTCTCAAATTAGAGAATTGATTAATTAAATCTTTTAATGTGAGTTCAAATTTATAAAATTTTTCCCTAAAACTCTCTTTACCAAACAGGTCAATAAATCAGTGAGAAGCATGAAATATCATACCTATTTATAAAATTTCACCACTTGCACATCCTGGGATCCTAATTATGCCAAGAGTGTGTTGCAATGTGGTGCAATCATTCTTTTTACCAAACTTTTGAAAGTTTCTAGAATGAGTAATCTGTTAATTTTGGAATTGTCTTACTGTTTAGCCAACACATAGAAATCAATAGGAGTTCTTTGTATTAGAGCCCTCTCGATTTTTGGGTGATAACTCACGAATCACACGATTAAATAATAATGGTGTGATAAAAGGAGAAATTTCATATATAATATATGTATATATTAATATGGGTTAGTTAGGTTTATATGAAAACTATCAATATAGTGAAAATTATGAGAACCATTCGTTTTTAGCTTATGTTAATTTTTTTTTTGCTTTTTATAATAAACTTTTGCTCATTTTAAGAAATTTTTGGTCATTTTATATATATTTTCAATCATATTATGTATTTTTCCTTGATCATTTTATATTTTTACTCATTTTAAGTGATTCTCAGCACAAGAGTGTTCTCATGAGAATCTCACCCTATATATACATAAATACATCATTAGTAACTAACTATTCCTCATTTGTA
The DNA here is from genome assembly GCA_947648045.1 of Beta corolliflora. Classification (NCBI taxonomy): domain Eukaryota; kingdom Viridiplantae; phylum Streptophyta; class Magnoliopsida; order Caryophyllales; family Amaranthaceae; genus Beta; species Beta corolliflora. The sequence continues at coordinate 614,664 of CANSZD010000253.1, read as the reverse complement.
CTTGTTAGCAGACTCATATGTACATTTTAAGTGGTTCTCACAATAACATTATTACAGCTAGTAAATGTTTTATCAAAGTGATGCATTGCAAAAGAAAGCTAATCAAACATCATTGGTCATAACATAGAATGTAGAATCTTTTAAAATAATAAAGTTTTTTTACTCCATTTTCTATAATGTATGCATGGGAGGTGTCACTTGCTCACTAACTCTCCCTCCATATAAGTGCCACTACTACCAAGCTTAGCTTGGCTCACTTGGTAGGAATTCCACCTCATGACCTCAAGGTCAGGGGTCTGAATCCCACCAAATGAGGGGCACTTGGAGGATAATTCCCCTTACAAATCCCCCTCCTTCCAAGTGTATGGGCCTTTGGATAGGGTCTTGTACGAGGGCAGCTCAAATGTTATTCATCTTACCAAATAAAAAAAATATAGGTGCCACTACTATGGTGTTCAAGTCACATGCTGAATGATAGTAGCAATGCATGTGTTGGCTACAACCTCTAGCATAATCCATAGTGATTTAGATTTTCAAATATTACTTATATTAATTAGAGTACGCACACTAATGAACCAAGCAAAACTAATATTTTTTGTGTGTAGAGAGAAGAGCCACAAGGACAATTGATATAAATGGGATTTGATCCCAGGTCTTGGACGCCAACTTCCAAGACTTTAACCAACTAAGCTAGTTGACATCCACACTAATCATATTCTTTCTAGACAAGTGAGTACTTTTCACTTCCATGCATAAGTAAGAGATTAGCAAAACACTTAACTCAATCACCATTTATACACTTCCTTTGTATGCATTAATTCTGTTAGATTATGTATATAATCATATGTTGATATTGTATATCTCTCTTATTATAATAAGAACTATACAATATCAACATATCATTATATACATAATCTAACAAATTCAACACTTTTATCTTACTTCATAGAAAGAGCTAGTAGAGAAAGAGTGAAATAAAGATGCATCGAACAATGGTAAGTCATTATCAATTACTACCTCCGTTTCTTAATAAGTGCAACACTTTCCTTATTTGGAATAGTCACAATAAGTGCAATCAAGCTGAAAATGGTAAAAAAAGTTCAATATTATTACAAATATGCCACCAAAAAGCAATAGAGTACCACAACTTTTTTGTTTGATCACTTGAATTACTCTACTTTATTGTGGTCCCAACTTTCTCTCTCTACATCCCTTAGTATTCCCCCACTTTCTCTATGTTGCACTTATTAAAAAATGAAGGAAGTATATAATATGAAGATTGATTGATATACGCGTTGAATAATCTACCCACTAGAATTACATTATACTATTAAAAAGTACTTCATATCCGTGAGTTAACTATAGACAAAGTTATTTTCAATGCAACAAAGACTTTGAAATTAGTTTAAGGTGAAGGAGGAAAGACAAAAGTGTGCTACTCTGCCACACCAAAAGAATCCTAAAAAATGTTCTGTTTGACATACTCTATTATGATTTGGCAAATTGGAAGGAAGAGTCGAAGAGACATGAATGATGCTCTTCATAATCTGTGGGACAATGGAAGGAAGACGACTTGTGAACACTGATACCAAAACATGTGTAATATGTACTACTAATATGTTAGACAAAGAGAGAGCCACATCTTTTTTTGGCAGCAAATTCGAAAAGAGATAGATGTTAAGATGTAGACTTCACCTTAAGTTTCTATGTGACAGAAGTGTGAGTTTTTTTGTTTGTGGGGGTGCCCGTGCGGTGCCCCTATCATGCACCGTTGTCGTTGTGTCTTGCAATAATGAATGAGTAGGTGCAATTTATTTCACCTACTATTTATTATTCTTTTTGGATAAGGTCATCACATCCGATTAAGGCCCCATTCTTTTGGATTGAGAGCAACTAATCTGAGCTGAACTAAACTCTGAGAAACTGAACTGCATGGAAAAACTAAACTGAAAATAAGTCGAAAAGAACAGGGCCTAAGACGTAGTTCTTTTGGGCACAGTTTTAGTTTAATTAACTCGCTTCAGCTAAATTTAGGCTATGTTCTTTTCAACTTATTTAAGCACTCTAGTGCTTATTTCATATTTGATCAGATTAGATCAAATCAGAAAAATTCAGATCAGATCAGATCAGAAAAATTCAGATCAGATCAGATCAGAAAAGAAATAGCATATTGCACGAGTTGGGTAAATCAGAAAAGTTCAGATCAGATCAGACCAGATAAAAAAAGTTCAGATCAGATCAGACCAGATCAGAAAAGTTCAGATCAGATCATAAAAGTTCAGATCAGATTAGATCAGACCAGACCAGATCAGATCTGATCAGAAAAATTCAGATCAGACCAGACGAAAAGAACATAGCCTTAGCGCATCTAGTTTCATTATTATCTCATAACTTTAATTCAATTTAGTTCAATTCAGTCCAAAAAAATGCCTAAACCATAACCCTTACAAATTATATAGTCCAATACTTCAGTTTAGTAGGGTAGTCCCTAGGAGTGAAAGGATGGACAATCATCCATCGAATTTGTAGAGCATGAAATTATTTAAACTTTGAACCTTAAGTCACAAAATGAATAATGTATATATGTTTACACCATCTACACCAAAAAAGTTTGGTAAGTAGGCTAAAATTGTACAAGCCCTTCTCTCAAAGAATAAGTGTGAAGATCTTTGGAGAAACATTGCAAATCTAACATGTGAAAATGGAGAATTTTGATAAACTTATTTGACGTAAATCTCATAAAATTTCCTATCTTTATCTAATAGAGCACAAATTCTCCATTTAGCCTTTTACTTCTAATAAACCAAACACCTATTTTTTTTATTGTATATTTCATCAATATTAACTGTATTTTATTTTGTTTCAACATATATTTTCACAATAATAATTAACTTTCATAATTTTTATGATTACATAAATAAAATAGAAGGGTCAAACTTATGTCTCGAAAGTAGACCATAAGAAACAAGCACTTTGATTATTACTCTATAATTATAATTAATATATCAAGGTCCAACTTATGTCAGGAAAATTAACCATAAGGAATTAGGCACTTTAATTACTCTATTCAACAAGAGGATGTGAGAACTAACTTTATATTTTTGGAAAAATGGATCAGAATACTCCCAACTTTGGTCCGTCCGCTTTTAATACCCCCAACTTTGAGTAATTTTAAATATCCCAAACTATTGGGAAGGTCTGCCAAAAATACACCCAGATGACTTGTAACCTGTTAGCAAGGTCATTTTTTTTATTTTTTATTTCTCTTTTATTTTTATTTTCAATTTCTAATCCCACCCACCACCATTTCAGCCACCCTCTCCCCCTCCACCCCAGCCCCTCCCCCTTCCCTCCACCGCCGCAGCCCTCCTGCCAGCCCAGCCCCCCTCCCCACTTCCGCCACCCCAGCAGCTCCAAGTGCCCACCAATTGGGAAAGGGGGGAACATAAATCAATTATCATTCCATTCAAACAACGATATAAGTCAGACATTCCTTACTTTGCCTCCTCCCCTTCCCCCAATCCCTCAAAAAGAGAAATAAAAAAAAAATGCAGATTAAATTGACTACAGCAAAAATAATAATGTAATTCTGAGAAAAAATAACTCATCATAATCAAAGCTGATTAATATTACTTTTATATATAAAAAAAAACATCATTTTTCTACAGCATTCTGCAATTGAAGCTCGAAAAAATTAAAATTGAGCTAAATTATGAGAACTGGAGTAATTAAAAAAGAAAAACAACAAATATAAACGAAATGAAAAGACTTACAAACAAACGCAGCAAATAAAAGAATCAGAAATAGTCTCCTCCTGTTGAATTTCGGAACAATTCAAGGTTTATTGGCCATTGTTGATGAAGAAGAAGTGAGTGATGACATTTGGTCAAGAAATTTGGAATCTTAGAAATTTTATTGAAAGAAAATTATAACTAGAACCTAGGAGAGAGAAAATCATGGAAGAAGAGGAACAGAGATAAGCTGGCAGGTGAGATTTTTGATGATTATTAAAGAGGATTATGATCTGATTAGAATATGTTCAATAAAAAAATTTCGTTTAGAAAAAATTGCGAAACGGGAGAGGGAGAGACACGGGGGTGTTGAGCGAGGGAAGAGAGGAGGTGTGCGAGCAAGGCGGTCGTCTGGGAGGGTGGCGCGCAGGTGCGCCGGTGGTCAGAGGTAGGTGGGTGGTGGCTGTGTTGTGGTGGTGCGGTGCTGTGGGAAGAACCCGAAACAGAGGAGAGAGAAGAAGAACGCTTAGGAAGAACCCGAACCAATGAAAGCATGACACGTAGCCTATTTACCGGTTAAATAGGTTTCCTTCAGGTCACGGCACATTTGTGGCGGACCTACCCAATAGTTGGGATTATACAGGAATAACCCATAGTTGGGGGTATTAAAAGCGGACAGGCCAAAGTTGGGGGTATTCTCATCCATTTTTCCTATATTTTTTTGATCAATTGCAGCAATACAACTTTTACGCATACATACAATATGATAACTTAACCTTTAGTTTCTTTGATTATCTATAAACTGTAGTATAAACATTGATATTTTAAAAATATTTATGATTTACAAACAAATTTTAAAACTATGTTTCTCTTTAAGTACAAAAACAATATAGTAAGTAAAAAAATTGAAAGAGTAACTTCAAATCCATTATTTAATGGGCGTTTTAAATTGTATTAGGAATGGGATTATGGGACCAATCCCAGATTTAAAATTCCTTTTCATCCAAACAATTGTTTTCACCCAATTATTCCGGAATTACAAATGAAATTCAAGTATCCAAAATTCCAAACACATCATTAGTAAAATTAAAGAGAACTATTATTTATGCATATACACGCATTTAACTGTTTACTATGTACTTTATAATATAAAAACATGCAAATAAAATATAACATACATGAAAATTAACGACGGATCATGCTGATAATACTACGTATAGGGGCATTTTTTTTAGAGATAGGAGCATATTATCTTAATTAGGACTTATTAGTGCTATGATTACCCACTAATTATATATGCTTAAACAAAAACTCTTGAAGTTGCATGCGCACCGGCACCAGGATTACAGTCCACCTCTCGTAGCTCAGTTCTTAGCCCTTTTCCTTGTGCGTTTGCCAAGGGATGAATTCCGTGCTCTAAACCTTTCATGTATGCACGATTTTCTCTCTCCTTCTCGAAGTTTACGTTGAACTTCTTCTCCACATCTACGTACATAAAAAAAATGGTAACAAGAGAACAACAAAGTTAAATGAAGAGCAAAATTACAAAATGAAGTATGTAGTATATAACAAGTTTTCTGTGCAGCTGACCGCACAATTAATAACCATGTAATCACACGCATAAAAGACAAACTAACTCTATTAAGACATAAATAAGTCATAATAATTGTGTGTACATAACCCATATTAATTCTAAGTAACCTCAAAAATAGTAAATCTCCTACTATATATTTATCAGTAACCTCTAACATAAATAACCTCAATAGGGGACGTAACTCATAACTCATAAGTGACCCAATTATCAGTAATTCCTACTATAATAATAAATAATCCCTGCAATATTATAAATAACTCCTAGTATATTAATTAAGAACCTCAAAATACAATAATTAACCTCATATATAAAAAACTCTCCTATCTCTTTTTAATTGCTACATTCTATTTTCAGAGTATATAAGACACAGCTTCAAACCTTAATATCTTAAGTTATGTATAATAGAAAATTGTAAAAATTATATATTTGAAATATATATAGTGAGATGAATCAAACAACATCCCGCATGACTATTTTTTTCCGGGATGACTATATTTTTCTTACGTATATAAAACTAAAGAAGGTCAAAGTTATCATGTGAATAGTGACCCACACATACAATGTAATAATTACCAAGGACCCTTGGTCCGATGGTATGACTTCCTATCTCCCACATGGGAGACCAAAGTCCAAATCTTAGTGGAAGCATAATTTCAATATTGGGGGGTTGGGGTGTCTGTTGGGCCTTTGGGTGAGTGTCCATATGCGAGGACAGCCCAAAAGAAAATTCTTCTTACCATGGATTCTCGGAAGGAGGCCCAAAAAAAATACAATGTAACAATTAAAAAAAGACGGAGAGAGTAAGTCTTAATTACCAGCAGCAAGATGAGTATGGAGTTGGCCATCACGAGTAAGTGCCATCATCACTTGGGGAAGACCTAAGGGAAGGTTATCACCTCGGTCAACCTGCCAAAAATGGATGGTCTTACCATAAGTCTGAGCCACCTTAGCAAGGTCCTGGCGTTGAACAGGTCCAGGAACCCCAGGTAAAAAGAGCACCCCACTCTTAACCTCATATTCATGGGAGTGCCAGAGCCGCTTCTCGGCGTCTGGCAACGTCATGAAGAGGTTCTCTGATACGATGTACTCGATGCCTATGAGGCGGGCATCGGCCTCAGGGCCGTCGTAGATGAGGCATTGGCGCATTTCCTCGTTTTGGTGCCCGCAAAAATGGTGTGCTTCTACTTGTCGTGTCATGTCGTGTCCATAGAAATGGAATCTGTACATGGATAGGAAAATCTTATATGCCCCATGATGTATCTACAAATTAACATGTACGTTGTGCTACTCAATCTTATTGGTCGATGTTTATATATTTCTTTATTTTTCTATTTAAAATAGAAGTCGGGCTAAAGTTTATGTGCATGCAAGTTTATCAAACTTTCTAGCAACTATTATATCTTATTGATTGCAAATTGCAAATTGCAAATTTGAAGAATCGAAAATTTTAAATTGGATCGGATATGGAACGACTTAAATTTATTCATTCATTATACCATTCATTGTACAAAGCACATATAGGGTTACTAATCCTTTCCATGCTCTAGATCACTTGAAAATAATCTAATAGAGTACTTAGATTATAGTTAGATATCCTTAAGATCAGACATAAGTTTAAGGATAAACTTCTCCTTTATTTGTACGTAGTTTTTTTTTTAATCTAAAGTCTAAACTTAGATAATTAAAATATATACTCGTAGCATCACTTTTATGATCATGTAGAAACTTTTTATTTCTTTATGGCTTGTTTATTATTTTTTACTGTATTTTATTTTTAGTTTTCACATCTTCTAGAAAGTAACAACAAAAATATGAAAAGTAGGGAAACGAAAACCAAATAAATTCAAGTTTATTTTCATGTCAATTTTCAATTTAACTATGATGTTATACATTTTGGCCGGTATGACAACTTTTTAATTTATCGTACACATCACAAATTTTTTTATAATCAACCGGAAAATGAAAATTAACCATACACCAAACAAACCCTTAAATTTTTTCATCGGTCACAAAATTATTATTTAAAGAACTACTACCTCCGTTTGAGGATACATATCCCAATTTAATAATTCCTCTTTTAGATATTACACAATACATCCTTCAAAACATAATCACATGAATTTAAACGCTCTCTCCTCACATTTAGTTTGTGTGCCATATAAAAATAATGCACCTATTATGGAACGAAGATAGTATTAAAAAGTGATTTATGTTCCTCACATAATAACAAATAAAAGCACTAGGGGAAAAAATTTACGCGCAGAGATGCTGGTGGATGGCGTTAACGGGGCCAAACTTCTGAACCGCGGCGGTGGCGGTCTCGAGCATGGTGGTGCCGGTCTTAGTCGGCTCGCCGGGAACTTGTGGATGAGTCGACATTTTATGCCCAATTTTCGCTCAACTTTTTTTTTTTCACCTGATTTTTTTTTCTTTCTTTGTCACTTTGGTTTATGTAAGCCAAAAACTATACTGGAAGAGTAACGAGCTTTGGACGGGGTTATTAGGAGTTTATATTTGGGAGATAAAGGATGTAGTTAACACTTGGGTTTTCATGCAGTATTACACGTACAATAGATGGGAGACATAACGTGGCTTATTTGCCTTCTTTTACATTGTCTTTGGAAATCTGCCACTAATTTAGGATCTGCCACCCATGCTTTCATGACTTGGCTATATTTGCATTATTATTGCACCCTTTTTTTGGTTTTTTTTTTTTATAAAAAAAAAGAAATTTAGAAACTTTTTTTTTGGATTTCTAATAGTAGTATATATTACACTCCATTAATATTTTGCAACATGTTTTTTTAAGCATTTTATAATTCTTGCATGATTTCTTTTTTCAACAAGTTGTTATAAAAAGAACTAAAGTCATTCTAGTAATCTAGTTCATGTTTCCCTTCACTGTCTCTTTCCTCCTTGGTTCACGTATTATTTTCATATGTTGCAAGTACTCAATTTCTATTTTATTTTTATAATTATACTCACATAGAATATAGCACACAAGGAAGGGAGTTAAAAAATGGAGATTATTTGCACAATGGGTTGATGGGAGAACATATTTATAATATCTACTTTTAAAATATAATAATTAAAGAGTTAAGAGGGAAATGAGTCTCATGACTTGAATTTGCTAAAAGCAATTGGATGAGAGCATAGGTGATCATGGACCGCGCCAGCCTTTGGCTAAAAAAGTGGCCCGTTTTGGGCCAAAATTTCCGCGCCAAAATTTAGCCTAAAATTTCATATTTATGTTGTCATGACCTGTCTATTTTGCCCAAAAATCGGGCCCGTAAATCCGAGGCCGAACCGCAGGCCGAAATATCTTGCCTAAACCTCGCTATTTTTCGGGTCGGCCAAGTCATTGCTGATCCCATCTAATGGGAGCTAAAAAGTGGTTCTAACCAACTTTTTCCATTACAAATAATGAGAGGAATTGAATGAGAGAAGGTTGTTTCAATGCCATAAATAGGAAGATTTAACGTGAATAAATATAAAAAAAAAATACACCCCAGTAAAAAAAGTAAGTAAGATAAAGATATTACAGAGGAAGTATTGATAAACGGATGTAGTAACTAGTAAAATAGTGCATGAATAAATGCACTTATATTTTATTTTGTATATAACTATTCAAATAACCAGATTTTACAATGTTTTTTATTTAACTACCTTTAAACTATTTGATATTTATATTTCGCTACCACTTAACAAGTCGTGTCAATTAATATGTCATGTGGGCGACACTTTATTATTTCCCCCCTTCTCTACCACATGTGTTCACGACATCAGTTTCAATTGTTTTACTTTACTATTTTGGCCCCTCATTATGTGTTATTCCATCCACTTCATTTGACCTCGCATTGCTTCTAAATTACTTCATCCGTTCTTTTTCTATTGCAACAATGAGAAATTTACACTATTCACTCACCACCTTATAACTATCTATTGTGATTTTTACATAAGAAAAATATATAATCAAGTGGGGTCTTGTTAGATTCATCTCGATATATATACTTTCAAAATATCAAATATGTAAATTTTTAATAAAAAGTACTTATAGATATTAATAGTTGAAGGTGTGCATTGGCAAGCGTGAAAACTCAATTGTTGCAATAGAAAAAGAACGGAGGAAGTATATCATTGTTTCTCCATCTTATCCCCTCTTCGACCTTTTTTCCTCTCTATTTGGTGCTGTAAGTGAGGCAACAGTTGCTAGTGTTATTTGTGTAGTCAAGGTCTCAATCTTTGGGAGGAGGCAAAATTAGAGAATCTAGAGATATTTAACTATCTAACTTACAATCCCTTTTTTTCCTAATAATAACTCTTACCACTATTTTTCTTAACTATGTGATGGACTGACGGTAAGTCGGTAACACATTGCAACTTTACTCTAAATAACTTTTCTCTCTCCTTATTATAACATAAATGTTAAAACAAAACCCTATTCCCAGTTCCATGTGAAATCTACTCCCTCCGTCCCAATTTATAGTGTTTGTATTCCATTTTAGGTGTCCCAAAATATTTTTCTTGTGTTTCTATTTTTGAAATGATACTTTATTAAAAAATGTCATCATCAAACAAATTTTATCCTTATTTAGACCTAAATTTTATATGGAAAGTTGTAACTACATGACCCACATTTAATATATCCTTACTTTTTACATGGAAAGTTGTTGCCACATTTAATATTTGTACTTTCCGGTATTTATCTTTTCAATGCAAGTACAACAAAAATTAAAGCAAATGATAGTTTCCTTAGTTCTTATGTAAAATGAGAAACAAACACTATAAATCAAAACGGAGAAAGTACTACATCCGTTTCTTTTTAATAGTTACACTTACACTTTTCACGCATGCCGATGCACTACTTTGAGCTTTTATATCTCTAATTTTGTATTTGTAAAAAATACTTCATCCGTTCCATAATAAGCGAAACACTTGTTATTTTAGAACGTTTCAAAATAAGTGAAACATACATTAAATGGAAAAAAGAAAGTGACAAAATGACAAGAATACCCATCACAAACTTGTGTGGTTTGCTTTTCTCTCTCCTCCTTTTGATAATGAAAAGGGTATTTTATGACTTTTTGGCTTTTGAAAGTGATGTTTATTAAATCTTGTGCCCAATCTCTATGTTTCACTTATTATGGAACGGAGGAAGTATAAAAAGTCGATACTCTAAAAGTACATATCGAGACGAATCAAATAAGACCCCACATGATTATATTTTTCTTAACCATAAATTTCAAATGATAGTCAAAGAGAAATTTGTGAATGTTATCAAAAGTGAAAGTGTAACTATTAAAAAAGAACGAAGTACTATGTACCAAAGGCAAGTGTTGCATTACTTTTAGAGCGACAAAAGTACTAGAATCATTCACCAGATTGGCGAAAGCGGAGAATCATCCTGTTCCAAAGTGGGCTTTAGAAGTTACTACTAGAAGTCTATAACCCAGTATAATAGCCAACAAAACCAAGAACCCAGAAATTCCTGAAACCTTGATCTCTCATAGTAGCAGCCATTAACAACCATTAAAGATTAAACCTTGATATCTCTCTCTCTCTCTCATCACTCATCGGCGACAGATCTTGCCATCTATGGTGGGCGTACCTCTCTCTCTCCTCCGCCGTTGAGTCGCGCGATTTCAAACCGCCGACTTCTCTCTTTTTCTCTCTCATCGGATTGCGGCGGCGGCGGTGAGTCGCGCTCTTTTTCTCTCTCTCTCTCTCCTTTAATTTTTCGTGTATTTTCTTGACCTAATTTGTTGTATTTCAAAAAGTGTGTAAATTGTCAGGGTTTTGTTCTTGCTGTTTTCGCCAATTATGGCTTCCAAAGGTCCTAGGTCTAAACTTGATCACGACTCAAGAGCTAGGCGTCAAAAGGTTACTTAATTCTATCTTCCTCCGTTTTTTTTTATACTCGCAACGTAACGTTTCCTATTTTAGGAAGTTCTTTATTACTTGCAATATGTTATTAGTTTGATGCTGTTAAAAAGGCTATGTGTTGATAATATTTTAGGCCGTGTTCTTTTGGGCACAGTTTCAGTTCAGCTCAACTACTTTCCTCTCACAGTTTCACTTCAGTTCAGTTCAGCTTAAAGGAATAGGGCTTAAGAGTGCATTCTCTTCGCGTTATTAAACTTGAACTTATTTGTCTTGTTATTGGAACTTATTGAAGCTTATATTCGTAAGGTGTTGGAGTTTATTGGAACTTATTGGACTGGGAACTTCGGTGTTTTTTGTCTAGGTAGATAGAGCGCGTTCTAATTCTGATGAAGTTTGCAGTTATATGCTGGCTTGTTGCACAGGGGATTGGTTGAAGGAGATTTGAGTACTAATAGTGTGGAAGTTTAGAAAGGTGTTAAGGGGAAAGGATAGTCTGATTAAACGAGTGCTAAATCATAATCCAAGTGCTTTCGTGTTAATATCATTGTTAGAGTGATGGAAGGGTTAATTCTTTTGGCTAGCTAGATTACATGAAGTGGTTGGCAGAGTGAAAGTCTCTTCCATTTTATTCAAAAGGAAAATGTTTACTGGACCTCGAGTGTACTTTACATTTAAAAAAACCTCCATAAAGGTAACGTGACGTATTGCATATTGATTTAAGGTACCATGCGCTCTCAATGATTCTATGGAGGTACCATGAAATTCAGAAATGGCTTCAGTTAAGTACTATTAGGCTAACGGAAGTTCAGTGGTGACATTAGCATGTGAAAGTTAATTCTTTTGGCTAGCTAGATTACATGAATAGGTTGGCAGAGTGAAAGTCTCTTACATTTAATTCAAAAGGAAAATGTTTATTGGACCTCGAGTGTACTTTACATTTAAGAAAACCTTCATAGAGGTAACATGACGTATTGCATAATGATTTAAGGTACCATCAACCATGCGCTCTCAATAATTCTGTGGAGGTGCCATGAAATTCAGAAATGGCTTCAGTTAAGTACTATCAGGCTAACAGAAGTTCAGTGGTGACATTAGCATGAGATGGTTAGCTAGGTGTTAATAATTAGTTTATCGTAGAGGGGAAGTTGCTGGTGGCCTCAGCTGCATAAGAACTATAACCTTTTGCTTGAAAAGTCATTGCATGATTACACCTGCATAATGGTAAGAGGATCGCTCTTTTCACCATGATCCAATTGAGAGAATCAAAAAGCATTTCCCTAGTCTCCGAGAAAGCGCTCTAATAGTCAACTTCGCTGACATTGTTATTCAGTGATTTTCTTGCTTAAATTGCTTTATATTTGCTGAGGGACAACTCAAATATGTAAGATGCCAATTTTTTTAACTATAGATGAGTATGAAGAGATATTATCACGACTTCAAATCTAGTTGCTTCAGATATCTGTATTTCTTTCAATCAAACGTAGTGGCCTTTTTGCAATAAAAAGTTTACAAGATAATCAAGACATTTGCAATACATGTTCCAAAATATACAAATCAAGAAATCCAATACCAACAATGGAGAATATTGAACCCCCCCCCCCCAAAAAAAAATTGGAGTCCTAAATTCCTGTAGCGTGTGCTGTTCTATGTTTTGTATGTACTTAAGTGCACACACACACACACACACACACACACACACACACATATATATATATATATATATATATATATATGTATATATATATATATATATATATATATATATATATATATATATATATATGTATATATATATATATGTATATATATATATATATATATATATATATATATATATATATATATGTATATATATATATATATATATATATAACCTTCTACCTTCTGATATAATATGCTGTGACACATTTCTTTTTATATTGTTCCAGGCGCTTGAAGCTCCTAGAGAACCTCGTCGTCCTAAAACACATTGGGATCATGTTTTAGAGGAGATGATTTGGTTGTCAAAGGTATCTGTGTTCATGTATTATAGTTGCTTTTTTGAACTATTCTTCAGCTTCACTCCCTTAAAGAAATACTCTCAATATAGTTGCTATTTTGAGCTATTCTTCAGCCTCACTCCCTTAAAGAAATACTTTCAATCATAACATATTTAATTACACCAGGACTTTGAAGCAGAGAGGAAGTGGAAGCTAGCGCAGGCAAAGAAAGTAGCTTTACGAGCGAGCAGGGGCATGCTGGACCAGGCAACGAGAGGGGAAAAGAAAATGAAGGTTTAGCCCATCAATTTTTCTTTTTTAGTCGATGAATGGATGAATTCATATGCCCAGGCGCACTCTGAAATTGTTTGAATAGTTGTGTCGTTGGTTGATTGTTGCATGTTATAAAGTGAAACCAATCTAATCCAATACCTTATGCAAATAGGAAGGCAATCCTTTTCTATGGAGTCTTATTGTTTTTTATTGTTATTAACTCTTTTCATGTCTTGTTCTCTTATGCTTGGCATTGTTTGATGAAACAGGAAGAAGAGCAGCGAATGAGAAAAGTAGCACTCAATATCTCAAAAGATGTCAAGAAATTCTGGACAAAAATAGAGAAGCTGGCAAGTTTATATTTTTATTAACTTTATATTTTTTCTTACCCTTGATGCATGAAGCTCTCCTATTGAAAATCTATTTGTTAAATCACTTGTGCAGGTGCTCTACAAGCATCAGTTAGAGCTTGACTATAAAAAGAAGGCGGCACTTGACAAGCAGCTGGAGTATCTCTTGGATCAAACTGAAAGGTGTTACCAAATTGACCTTTGCATGACTTCTATTATCTTTTTTTATCCCAATATGTAAAGAGAATATGGTGTTACAGTTGAGCATATGGAATGATGAGGAATGAACAACTTGGTGGAATTCACAGGTATTCAACTATGCTGGCGGAAAATCTCATGGGCACATCAAACGCTTGTCCGTCAGGGCAGCCACCCTCTATAGAGGAGAAACATTGTGACTCGCAGCAAAAAGAGAGTGATGAAAAAACAGTGGATGGGGGATCTATGGAACTTTTTGCAGGTAAGTGGCTTATTGTGCTTGTTTGACTTGCCAAGAAGAAGTGTGCCTTTAATATATTGGCTATGATGCACTTTCTACAGAGGCTAATTCAGACACAGAGATGAAACAAGACGCAATGGAAGCTGATGATGATTATGATGTATCATCTGAGGATGAAGTGGTGAGTTACTTCTTTCTCTTTTTTGTACTTTCCATTCCTTTGGTGAACTTGGCATTAATTTAAGGTGCTGAGAATTAAGGAAATCTATATGCTATTAGTGATTATAGCTGGTTACTTCATGTTCCTGTAGAGAGTGTCATCATAAATAATAGGTTTTTCTGCTGATGCCTAATTAGAGTGTAAACTTGATGATGACCTGGAATAGAGATTTCTATCGTTGTTGAATGTTAATCATGTACCTAAATGAGATAGCAAATGTAGTACTAGAGTTGAGCGGTAATACTTGCTCTCAAATGTGATTTGGACTAGGGTGACGTAGTTTGATTCTACGTGACCCTTGTACTTGTCATAACTATACATTAGTTCCCACCTTGATTGCTGGAGTGCTTGTTCTTTCTACATAAATCTTGATTTTCTTCTTTTAGTGCCTTTCCGTTGGTTTGTGGTCATTTATCTATCTTCCATGATGTGATACAGGAAGATGATGAGCAGACTCTCGAGGAAGATGAAGCTTTGATAACAGAGGAAGAAAGGCAAGAAGAATTGGATGCCCTGCAAAGTGAAATAGACCTACCATTAGAGGAGCTTCTCAAACGCTATTCAACCAGTGAAGGTGATCTACTTTGAAAGCTGCCTCATCGTTTTGGTGGCGTGATTTTTATTCTCACTTGCTTTTTTGGGTATTTCAATCTTCGTTCTTCCAATTGGACTATAAAGTGAACAATGAGTAACGCTCTCTTTTTTCTTTAGCAAATGGAGTAAATAGTACTGAGGTTTGTGCTGTTGCAACAGAGTTCAGTGGCGAGGTTAGCCCTGCTCAGGGTAAGTCAAAATTGGCTTATATGCATGTCATACATTTTTTGTGTGGTTTCCTTCATTTTTATTACATTTTCTCCATGAGCAGATGAGCTAACATCATCTATTTATTAATTTTATTTGTGTTCTCTTTATGTGTATCTTTACATCTTCCATTGTGTATTATTTACTTGATTTCAGTCAAGGGAGACAGTTTTCAAGAGGGACATGATGTTGCTGTAGAAAGCCCTGAAAAGGTCGCTCCTGGTAAGAGTATGATCCGTGAACCTACCACGTTTCTCTTATATTTGGAAGCTCTTGTTGTTTTATAAAATTGATCTGTAAAGTTATTGATGTTTGGATTGTTACTGTCTACAGATGAGGAAACTGATTCTCTTACTGTACTTAAGGTAGATGCTGACTGCTCATCAGAGATTGTTAGTCGTCGTTGTGTAAGTTGTATGTGTTTACCAGGGTTGCTCTATTTTCTGGGAAGCTGAGAGCTCTGTGTGATCGTAGCTCATTATTTTCAGGTTCAAAGCAATGGTCCTTCTACGACAACAACCTCTGCATCTAAAGTTGACCCCTATGTGTCCGCAAACTCACCTGATGACATCCCAAACTCTGACTTTGTAGATTTGGATTATGATGATGAGCAGGTAAGTAGATTCTTTGATGCAGCTGGCTTGTATCCTCCTAATCCTTTGGAGTTTGATGGGTCACAAAACTATCAACTAACATTAGTTGATCTTGTTAATTGTTCTAATCTTGTCGGTTTGCCAGTGTTCTTTGTATGTCCAAAAAGCGATGTAGCATGTTTTCATTTTTCATCCAAGGGAAGCTATTAACATTAGTATTGTGCTTATTCTTCAGTTGCAGAGGCTGGATGAGTTTGCAAGGGTTTAGGGGGAAGAGTGTTAACCAATAGGCTTGTAGAAATGGAGCAGATAATATAAGAATGAGTCCCTCCCAAATTCTACAAGAAGAGATTTAATGCCAATGCTGTTTAGGTTCTAATTTTGTCTTGCCTGATTGGGAAAATATGTCATGCAAATGTTATGCCCCCACTGCTTGATCCCCCTCCTAGGTAAGATAGAGTCTTAGGATGTCTAAACTTATGCAGTCTTGCCCCTATGATGTAATCAGTCATGAAATGAGGCTTTGGGGTCTGAAGGTAAATACAAATTTTGTGCATTTTCTGGATGAGTTGAGAGTGTTTCCGCAGTTTTTCATATTGTGATGTAGACTTGTAGTTTAAATAGTGCATCAATGTTTATGTTCTATATCTTTTTGCTGCTTTCTTTTACCTTATTTGCTTTTGCTCATGAAGCTTTGCTGACGTGTTCTGCGCTGTCCAGGCAGATGATGAGTTTGTCATTGCCCCAGGCGAGGAGAAGGTACAGTGTCTTAACACTTTGCTTCATATTTTGTTGTACTTCTAAGGTTAATATTATTTATGTGCCATATTAAGATGTTGTAAGTTGGTCATGCTGTATTTATCACTGTGCCACATTTTTCTTTGCTGAATGAAGGATGTGTTTTTTTTTAAACATTCTTTTTTATCGGAAACTGTACAATTGGACATGGACTATCAACTGTAGCCTTATTATGCAACTAAAGTTTTTTTCGCAACTAGATTGGAGTCCTGCGCTAATGGTTGATTGCTTTTGCACTACTTTGTGGATCAAGAAACACATCGATTTTTTCCTGTAGTCTGAGGATTTGTGTAATTGAAAAAATCTAGAGTGATATTTGGTTACCCGTTATTAAGTTCCTTTTTAACCACTAATAAAAGGTGGTTCCTTTCCTAATAATTCTTTTCAATTAATTTTTGATTTATCTCTTAAGACTTTTGTTTAAACTGTTGGTTACTTTAACAATAGAACATACCTTCAGTTGCCATTGTGTTTGCAGTAAGAGTGCCAAGATCAGAAAAGCAGCGTGACATGAATTATTGCATTGTGGTTGTGAATTTCTTTGTAAGCAGCTAAGTTAATCTATAGTATGATAAGTGAATCAACTCAAAGATCCAAACTCAAGTTACTGTAGCCCTTTTTATATATAGTTTTTACCACATCTGCGCACAAATCATAAGTATTTGGAGGCCAAAATGTGCATAGCCTCATGAAGATGATTAAAGAGGTTGGTGGTGGTGCGCTTCTAAGAAAAAAAATCATCATAAGTTTGGGGGCATAGCCTCTCCTCGTCAAGGTTGCAAGTTCCTTTTATAGGCTTTTGTGTAGCTGAGTCAAGTATTAGGTTTAGGTTTTGGGTGATGCAACGTTTCTTGATGAGAGGTTTTCCTACCTCACTGACCTTCGTTTTTCTGCCGAGCATAGACATGGAAGAGTGAGGACTGAGAAGAGGAAGTTGAGGGCACAAAATTGTTTTGCCTGAGAAGAGATCTGGTGGTGGACCACCTAGCCACCGACACAGGTACTATAGGGCTTGTGTGCTTATGATGGTGGTATGGGGGAACTGGATGAGCACCGGTGGTGATTTTTTATGGCGTTGAAGAGCGATGGCAGTGGTGATAGTGGCTTCAAAATAGACAATGAGCTTTCTAGTGTTGGAAAGTGATGAGAGATATGAGGTCAGTATATTGACGATGGATTTGTTGATGGTCCTAAGTGGGAGCAAATGGTGGTGGTTAAACATCGGTGGTGATTGTTTAGGGCGTTGAGAGCGATGTCAGTGGTGGTCGCCGGCCTCAAAATAGACAATGATCTTTCCGGTGTTGGAAAGTGATGATAAATGTAAAGTCAGTATATTGACGATGGATCTTTTGATGGTCGTAAGAGGGAGCAAATTGTGGTGGTATGATGGTGGAGGGAGTAGCAGGGAGGGTTGGTTATAGAGTTACCTTGGGGGGGGGTTGTTTAGAGAAATTAATTACTCTCATATCAGGGGAATAGAATTTACCCAAATTGTTCCCCTCACTGAAATTTTCTGACTCTTTCTAGTTATCTTTCTCTTCTCCCCCTTAATTAGGTTCTCCTTAGCTGGATGCTATTTGGAGGTTGTAAATCTTTTTCTTATAAGAAACTTATTACAGGTCTCCCATATAGCTTGTCTAGTTTGTTACATGTAATCTATCATATTTTGCATGTAATCTTTCATATTTTGCTGTAAAACTTCTCAGTAGATATGACTTGTGTAGGGGTTTTGTCTATAATGTTGTCTTTGTTAAGAAACCTATTCTGTTGCAAAAGTCTCAGGACGTATGTCTTGTATAGGATTTGTCTATACTGTTTCTGCCTTTGGTGAAGAAACATTCTGCATATCTATGCTCTTGTTCTGGTTGTTGCGGGTTGAAATAGATCCGAGATATGTGTAGTTCTTACTTTATTTTATTTGCGTGGCTATAATACTGATTTGTACCATTAGGATGATGAGGCAACGTTGGAGGAGGAGGAGGAGTTGGCAAGAGCAGAGACAAGAAAGCCTGAAGATGAGGTTAGCACATATAATTGTAAGCTTAGGCACTTTCATTATTGTAGTCTATTTTCAGAGCTTTTGTGTATTAATCCTTTCTCTGTTTATTTTGGTTGGGTGGGTTTGGTGCTGGCTAGATTGCATTATTGCAGAAAGAAAGCGAGGTTCCCTTGGAAGAATTGCTTGCAAGATATAAGATGGTTGGTTAGATGTGTTATTTGTTTTTCACTCAAGTTGTTTGGTACCCTTGTTTTATTGAACTTCACTTGTCGTGCTTTGTCTATCAGGATCTGGGTGAGACTGGCTCTGCTGATGATGAATCAGATTATTGTTCTGCTCAGTCTGACGTAGAAAGTTCTCCAATGGAGCAAGTGTTTCACGAGGAAGTTCCAGACACTGTTTTGGCTGAAGATGATGTCTCTGGGGAGATAAAAAATACTTCACCTGCCCCTGGAGAAGAAGCTGTTGCTGATCATGTGATGGGTTGTGAAGATGAGAGTCAAAGAGATGCTAGAATCGCTGATGCAGCTGCTGCTGCCAGGTCTGCCCAACCAACAGGGAACACTTTCTCCACAACTAATGTTCGGACAAAGTTCCCATTTCTTATTAAACATCCTCTCCGTGAGTACCAGCACATTGGGCTTGACTGGCTTGTCACCATGTATGAAAAAAGACTTAATGGGATTCTTGCTGATGAGATGGGTCTAGGAAAGACAATCATGACGATTGCATTGCTTGCTCACCTGGCATGCGAGAAGGGAATATGGGGGCCTCATCTCATTGTGGTGCCAACCAGTGTCATGCTTAACTGGGAAACTGAGTTTATGAAGTGGTGCCCTGCTTTTAAGATTTTAACGTACTTTGGGAGTGCAAAGGAGCGCAAATACAAGAGGCAAGGTTGGATGAAACCCAACTTTTTCCATGTGTGCATCACTACTTACAGACTTGTCATCCAGGATTCAAAAATGTTCAAACGCAAGAAATGGAAGTATTTGATTTTAGATGAGGCTCATTTGATAAAGAACTGGAAATCTCAACGTTGGCAAACTCTGTTAAACTTCAATTCAAAACGGCGCATCTTGTTGACGGGTACACCATTGCAGAATGATCTAATGGAGTTGTGGTCTTTAATGCATTTTTTGATGCCACATATCTTTCAGTCTCACCAGGAATTCAAGGACTGGTTTTGCAATCCAATATCAGGCATGGTGGAAGGACAAGAAAAGGTGAACAAAGAAGTTATTGATCGCCTGCATAATGTCTTACGGCCCTTTATTCTGCGTCGTCTGAAAAGAGATGTTGAAAAACAGCTTCCTATGAAACACGAGCATGTCATATGCTGCAGACTGTCCAAGAGGCAGAGAAATTTGTATGAAGATTTCATTGCAAGCTCTGAAACCCAAGCAACTCTGGCCAGTGCCAACTTCATTGGTATGCTAAGTGTTATAATGCAGCTGCGTAAAGTTTGCAATCATCCTGACTTATTTGAGGGTCGTTCTATTATAAGTTCTTTCGACATGGAAGGGATTGAGATGCAATTGAGTTCTGCAGTGTGCTCAATGCTCTCGCCAGGTCTATTTTCTTCAACAAATCTTACTGGCTTGGGGTTCTTATTTACATATCTAGATTACAGCATGACATCTTGGGAGTATGGTGAAGTCCAATCTATTGCCACTCCTTCTAGATTGATTGAACGTCGTGTTAGTCATAACAATTTGGAAGTTGTTAAGCCTGGATTTAAATATGGGAACAAAGGTTATGGAACAAACATTTTTGAAGAGATTCAGAAGGCAATTCTTGAGGAAAGATTAAATGAAGCAAAAGAGCGGGCAGCTGCGATTGCATGGTGGAATTCATTGAGGTGTCAGAAGAAGCCTGTATACTCAACAACTCTACGTGAGCTTCTGACTATAAAGCATCCGGTTTATGACATACAATGCCATAAGACAAATCCCGCGTCTTATGATTTTTCCTCAAAGCTTGCTGACATTGTTTTGTCACCTGTGGAACTATTTCAAAAGATGATAGATCAGGTTGAATCGTTCATGTTTGTTATTCCAGCTGCACGAGCTCCTCCACCTATGTGCTGGTGCAATAAATCTGGGACTTCTGTCTTTATCAATCCAGCCTACAAAGAAAAATGCTCTCAAAAATTGCTGCCTCTCTTGACTCCTATACGGCCTGCTCTTGTTCGGAGGCAGTTATATTTCCCTGACAGGCGTTTGATACAGTTTGATTGTGGAAAGCTCCAGCAATTAGCTATTTTACTAAGGAGATTGAAAACAGAGGGTCATAGAGCATTAATATTCACTCAAATGACAAAAATGCTTGATATTTTGGAAGCTTTTATAAATTTGTATGGTTATACATACATGCGTTTGGATGGATCAACACAACCGGAGGAGAGGCAAACTTTGATGCAGAGATTTAACACAAATCCCAAGATATTTTTGTTTATATTGTCCACACGTAGTGGAGGTGTTGGAATAAACCTTGTTGGAGCAGATACGGTGATATTCTATGACAGTGACTGGAATCCTGCCATGGATCAACAAGCTCAAGATCGTTGTCATCGCATTGGACAGACCCGTGAAGTCCATATATATCGTTTGATAAGCGAGAGCACCATTGAAGAGAACATTTTAAAGAAAGCAAATCAGAAACGAGCTCTTGATAACCTAGTAATACAAAGTGGTGGGTACAATACTGAATTTTTTAAAAAGCTTGACCCGATGGAGTTGTTCTCAGGTCACAGGATAGCTCCTATAAAAGAGACAGGGAAAGAGGGAAGTTTGGATGATGGGGTTGAGGTTTCTGTTTCTCATGCTGATATAGAGGCTGCTTTGAAAAATGCCGAAGATGAGGCAGATTATATGGCTCTAAAGAAGGTTGAAGAAGAAGAGGCTGTAGATAACCAGGAATTTACAGAGGAAGCAATTGGGAAGCTGGAAGATGAGGACTTGGGAAATGAGGATATCATTAAAGCTGATGAATCTGCAGATCAACATGCATTAGTTAGAGCTTCAACTATCGAGAAAATGGCTGCTACTGATCTGGATGGAGAAAAGGCTCTTACGTTAGCATGCAATGAAGATGACGTTGACATGATAGCTGATGTCAAACAAATGGCAGCTGCAGCTGCAGCTGCCGGACAAGAAGTTTTATCCTTCGAAAATCAATTACGTCCAATAGATAGGTATGCAATGCGTTTCTTGGAGGTTTGGGACCCTATAATAAACAAGGATGCAATAAATTATCAAGTTCAGTTCGAGGAGCGAGAGTGGGAGCTGGAGCGTATCGAGAAATTAAAAGAGGATATGGAGGCAGAGCTTGATGACGACGATGAGCCTCTTGTGTATGAGAGTAAGTTTTTCTAATCATGATATTCAATTTCAAGCTTTTCTCTATTATAAAGCATCTCTTATCCCCACGTTTTCCTGCATTTGCCTTCCAAATAGTAGCATTTGTTGAGCTAGGTTGCTTATCTAACTGACAAGAAAGATGACACCTGGCACACCTCATATAAGTATAAGGAAGCTTAATTATGTTTGATGAAGTTATGTCGGCAATCATTTAGTTATGTGTTTAACTTGATGTTATGCTATCCAACCATGGAACTATTGGAATTAGCCATTTGATTCCTTTTGAATTAAACAAATGTATCCCAATGCTGCCAAATGACAAAATCAACTGATTAAGATAAATACAATTTCTTTTATATGCTTTCTACGAAAAATATTGTCCATTTTGACTTTTCACTTTTGTCGAGGAAACAATTACTGAGTAGGGATTACCAATAGATCTCACTACATTAGTGTATTGGGGTAGAATAAGTTGATTGGATAAACCTTTATTTTAGTGTTCTTATTTTATTTTAAAATGATTAGGCTCTAAGATCAGAGCCACTTTGCATAGATTAGTAGTTTTTTCACTCCCTCCGTCCCTCGGGATTTTTGTTCTTACTTATTGTTAGCTATGTCAAAAATTATCTGACATTAGATGCGTAAAAAGAAGTGATATTCGTAAGTTGTATAATATGTTCTGAGCAGGCTGAATAGAGAAAGACGGAAATCATTCGAATGTTTAGGCCTGGAGATAGATGTCATGTATCTCCCCGCTCCCAAGTCCTATCCCCCCAACTCCTCCCAAAAATTGTTCTCTCTGTAATAAAAGGTTCCAGATGACATTTTATAATTTGTTCTTTGTTTCATATTTGTCAGCCATGTTGTAGAATGAGGTGACATGATGCTTAAGACTAATGGGATGTAGCTAATAAATATTCAGGCAAGGAACTTGTTTGATGCCCATGTCTTACTTATTCCTATCTATGTTACTTGGACTGGTCGGTTTACCTCCGATACCCGTTCCGGATCCTTGACACTCCCAAATGGGTATTAGCACTTAAACAATTTATTTTGGGCTGAAATTACGCAAATTTGGCTTAAAGTAGCATATTGAACACTTGACACTTGGACACATACAGCCTTACAGGAGTTTAGATACAAGTACCATAGTCAGCGTAACGTAGCATCCTGCACTAGAAGTAGATAATAAAAGTTGATGCTTGGTCACCTCATCTGAATTTTGGTTGAATTAAATGTTTCATGGGACTTGTATATGTTGTAGCTTCACTTCTTTGTTGTTCTTTTTGTTTTTCTGGTTGTAGGTATTTTTGTTGCCTAAAGTGCATGTATTTATATCTGGTAGACTGGTACTACCAACTTTAGCTTGTGCTCTAAGCTCTAGCTTTCATCTTGACTCGTGTTGATTTTTTTGAACTCCTTCTATCAGAATGGGATGCTGAATTTGCTACACAAGCTTATCACCAGCAAGTTGAGGCTTTAGCTCAACATCAGGTTCGTGATCAACATTATATTAAGAACAAAGCTGCTTAAAAATTGTTAGTATTGCTTTGTTCTGTTGTGGAAGTAACATTATACCTTTATTGTAGTTGATGGAGGACCTAGAAAGCAAGGCCAAGGAAAAGGAATGTGGCGAAGATGTGAATGGTGATCTCATCAAGTAAGAGAGCGTACTTTGACTTTTATGGGGTTTCCCAGAGTATAACCACAAATCTTTGTATCATGCAATGACAAGCATGACTTGCATAATATTCGACCCTGGTTTTATTTCTGTTTTGTTCTTTTTCTTATGATGCAGGAATGAAGCATCAGGTGGTGGTAAACATAAGACAAAGAAAAAGAAAACAAAGAAAGCAAAGTTCAAATCTCTGAAGAAGCACTCTTTGTCCTCGGCATCTAAAGCTCTGAAAGAGGACGACGTAGTAGAACTTATGTCGTCGGATTGTGAGGATCTTTCTCAAGAAGCAGCTACTTGTGCAGATGTGAGCCCAACTTGTATCCTGGTTAAAAACAAACGGAAGAAGGATAAAACTGCTGCTGCTGAAGAAGAGAAGACCACAAAGATGAAGCACAAGAAACCAAAGAAGACTGCTCTTGTAACCACATTGCCATCTACGGAGTCAAATGTGTTAAGCATGTTACATGAGGAATCAAAAGATTCCAGGTCATGTGAGGATGGTACAATTGATTTAGAGCTAAGGCCTGCTAGCAGGGGTAAGACGGGAGGAAAAATCTCAATTGCTACTATGCCAATGAAGAGGATTTATACTATAAAGCCTGAGAAGTTGAAGAAAAAAGGGAACATGTGGTCAAGTGATTGTTTCCCATCACCTGATTCCTGGTTGCCACAAGAGGATGCAGTATTATGTGCTCTTGTGCATGAATATGGACCAAATTGGAGCTTGGTTAGTGACTCGCTCTATTCGATGGCAGCTGGTGGTCTTTACAGGGGAAGATTTCGCCATCCCACCTTGTGTTGTGAAAGATTTAGGGAACTTGTCCAAATATATGTTCATGCCATGGCAGATACTCTCAACAATGAAAAAGCGAGCACAACTGGACCTGCAAAAGGATTACTGAGAGTTACCGAGGTAAGAATCTCTTACAAGCAGTTGCTGCTTATTTCTCCATTGAATGTGGTATGAAATTTTTTCCCCCACTCCTAACGCATCCCAAGTTCGCTCAATCACAACTCACAAGCATGCATGACAGGTCTAGCACACAATAACACAGTGGTACAATTTACTACATTAGTGTAAAAAAAACTGTCAATCATGTTAATCAATGTCAATTTTTTGTGTGTGTGTTACAATCTGTGCACAATGTTATGTATAATTTCTAATTTGGTTTGTTACAGCAATAGACTTATTGCACTTGTACGGGGCTTAGGTTTACATCCAAGTAGTAGTTTGACGGGAATTCTCAACATTCCTTGAAATATAAATTCCAAAAAGTCTCACAAGAGACGGACTTTTTAATGTAAGACAAAGGGATCATGACTGAGCAGTTAGATCCGATTATCTCTTATGCTAATAGTCCTCAACCTCTTCACTAGCAGACCCGCCTCTCCATTTCTGGATCTGGTTAGATGTTTCAGCGCGCCAGTTGTGCCTGGGGACTCCGTGCATTCCGAGCATATATTAGGATAGTCATGTTTGATTTGTTGTCATGGTGGCTATTTCCTCTGTGTAGTACATGATGAAGTCCTGCCATCCATTGTTCTGTGCCCAGTTAATTGTAATATTTGATTGTTCTGATCAAATCCTGCAGATAAATTAGTGGGAGTAAAGATTGAATTTTACCCAAATGTTCCATTGGCATTGGTTAGGGTAAAGCTGATTTAGAGACAAACTGAGAGAGTTTTGGGATGGCGCAAGGTTTGGGGTGGTGGTATTCCTCAATGAGCCAATCAGGCAGAGGATTTGTTTCGAGTAGTGGGCTAGGAGTTAACTATCTCTGAAAATTTGACTATTCGTGAACCAAATCTTCCAGCAGGTCTAAGCAAACAAGCTGGCCAAGTGATGTTATGGACATTCCGAATCAATGGAGAATACGTATTGGGGAGGAGAGACGACAAATCTTTCACTCTAAGGCACTCTCCAATAGCATATTGTTTTAGCAATTGATTGCCAAAAGGTGCAGTTAGGGCCTAGGGGGGTTGTTAATGGCGTAATGCCTCTCTTTGTCAGGTTATTGTTTGTTGGCAGGCTATTCCACTTGGCTTGCCACTGGAAAATTGTTATTTTTGATTGGCAGGGGCTAGACTAGATGCTGTCCCAGCAATAAGCTTTCCCTCTAACCCCTGTGGTGAACTGGTGATTATGCCAAATGTCTTTATAGGTTCTCTGTGAATCAAAGAAAATACTTTGGGCAAGGCAGCAGGTACAGAGATCTTTTGAGGGAGGGGATAGAATATGCACTAAATTTCACTTTCCATCTTTGATACAGTCAAGGACAACAATGTTCTTTTTTTTAAGGCCCCACTAATCAGAGCTATAAGTGGGCCTCGGATTCACCAGTTGCCTTCAGAAGAAGATACAATTCCCTTTCCCTAAACACGATCTAGAGTAGGAGGACAAAATCACCCACTCCTTTCCCTTGTCTGCATTATGTAGGATCTCCTAGTTAAGGCAGTAGGAATTTTCCCCTGATGATGTCTGGCCTTTTTATATAACTTGCACTTTAGGTTATCACTTATCAGAGGAGTGCATTTTCCAGCACAATTTGGTCATGGATATGGTATAGTAGATAATAGTATTAGATAGGCATCCAATCCTTCCATAGTCCCTACTCTTTTGGTCCTGAAACTCTGTCCCACCCAATACGATGAAACTACTTGGCTTACTTGAAAGTTGGGCATCTACATAAACAACACTCCTGCAAATATTAAAAAACAGTGTTTTCCAACATCTGTTTTGACTCCACTTATACTGCTGGTGCATAACTTAGGTGGAATGTTTAAATTATTACATGTGGCAGGCATATATTAAATATTGTTATTTGGAGACTTATGGTCCATGTTACTACGACACCTAAAAACGGGGTGTCGTGTCGTGTCGTGTCCGACACGATACTTCACTTGGATACTTCATTTTAAACTAAAAACTTGACTTTTTCCTACAAAATAGCCAAGCCGGACACTTGGACACCCGTATCCGAATAGACACTCAATCCGTGTCTGAGTAACACTGCTTATGGTGTGTAAAGTTGTCAGGATCTCGGTCACACTTGGTTATCAATAGTGGGGGGGGGAGTTGGATTGGATCGGTAGAATAGAATCGTGGATAGTATGATCCTACTTTGAAGCTTAAAATATGTTAAGCATATTGCTATTTACTTATAATTGTTCATATTGGAAGTTTATAATAGTAAAATAAATTAGCTTTGACTTCATATTTCATGTTATGAAATTATAAGTTCTTAATAATTTCAAACTGTGAATTAATACAAGTATATGACTTACTTGAATTTTGGTAGTCGCATCGTTTGAATATTTTGAACATGTATATGAAGCTAATTAATAAAAATAACATAACAAAATCATTTGTCATATCTCAAATTACTATTGCAGGAGCAAATCGTTTGATCTTAGGATTGTAGGAAAAAATCGTATCAAGATCTAACACTTGAATTTTCAATCCAGATTAGGATCATAAGATCCTACAAACCTTAAGATTCTATTCAAGATCCGGATAGTGATCCATGTTTTTGGATTGTAGAATCGTAGGATCATAAACTCTTGCTTGTCAGCCATAAACTCGGGTCGAAGAGTAAGAGCTAGTTTTGAAGCTAACCTTACATGGGGCTACCTGAGGACAAGCATTTATTCAGAGTTTACTGGGCATTGGGGATTTACTTTCCCAATATTACATTATGATGGATAGCCAGTGTTTGAACACTTATCTAGTTGCAACTGCTTACAGATTATTTTTTATGTGCCAGGACAACATTCGAGTCCTGTTGGATGCTGCTATGGAGCAGCCAGATCGTGAGTTACTTCTTCAACGGCATTTTACTGCTCTGCTCACGACAGTTTGGAGGATGACATCCTCTCTAGATCAGCAAAGAAGCCGTTCAGTTCCCCATAACAATCTGTATCCAAGCATAAGACTATTTGGTACATCGGTCAATCCAAATGCTCAAAATTCAACCACAGGGTTGCCCAAGAAAAAATTTGATTTGGGTCAGTGTGGCAAGCTTATAACTGTAGCATTGCATGATGCTGAAAGTGTGGGCTGGAATGAAAAAGCCTCCCTATCCAGCCCGATGGAAGAGGATCCAACCGCTATAGAGAAGCTAGATGTCACAGTGGAGTTCAGAAGAGAGATATATGAGACAAGTGACCCCATTGGTGGTTTTCCATCCATGATATCATTGTCTATATCTGGCTTGGATCCACTACCACCTGTAAGAATACCTTCAGAAGAAAATCAAATTAAATCCACTCAACAAGTGGCTGAGAGCCGTTTCAGGTATGTGCTCAACTCCTTGGCATTGCTTGTGAAAGTTATAGATAGCCTCCTTCACTAGTTTAACCAAATTATGTAGTATACGCCCTGCACCTGCAATGAAATGGTATTTAGTGAAAATCTGAAGAGATGAGAGAACTAAGCTTAAAACATTATAATAGCTGGAAGATGCTTTACTTATTTATTTTGTACATGGAGGAGAACCTCAGGGGTACTTTTGCTTTGCATTTTTTCTTCTTCCTCCATTAAATTAATTGCTCCATAGGTAGTTGGCACTTGGGACATGTTTTAATAAGAGTGAAATGATAGAGATAATTGGTAGTTGGGTGTGTTATTGAGAAAAAAAGTAGTAAGAAAAACGTACTTATTATAAAGGGATGGAGCAAATAATTAGAGACATCCCAAATGGAAAGAGAGTTAATATATTGAGATGGAGTATTTTGTAATGTCAGCAGAGAGGTACTCTTTATGCCATGCAATTGCAGAACAGTTTCAGGCTCCTGAAAATTTAGATTAATAAGTATATTTTATTGAATATAACATTTTGCAGGTCCTCCTCAAGTGCATGTCTTCGTGGTTCTTTTGGTTGGGCATCATCTGCGTTCCCAACAAGTGATCCCCGAAACCGTTTGTCAGTTAAATCATCCTCATCGGGGAAGCACAAGCTTGGTCCTGGTGAAACCGGCAGACCGTCCAAATCAAAGGTCAGAAAAGTAGCAGAAACTGCTGAGGTTCATCTCCCATTTGCAGAACCAATATTCCAGCTACCACCTATCATTACACCCAATACTCCAAGCTTCACCTCTGGTTCACATCCTTCTGGAATCTCAGATTGTTTATTTGAGGATCATTTAATTGACCCGCCTTGTGATCCGGAGGAGGAAACCCTTTTATGTACCAATAATCTTGAAATGTTCCCTCATTGCTATAGTCCCAGGTTCATTTCGGGCCTTGATGACTGTCCATTGAATGAATATACAGATATTGGGTAATCGAGAGCTGGTATTGGTATGTGTTGCATTGGGGTTAGTTTTCAGGTAATGCTTGACAGTTGAGCCCGAGTGTGAAGAATTACCGTGCTGGCACTCTGCAGTTTTGTGATCCAGTATCCGATTGTGCGCTTGAGGGCACCTTTGAGCTACTGGTTTCGTAACCTTTGTTAGAAGCCAATCATATGATAGCTGCTGTTGCTCTACCCTTTTACACAGGGGTTACACAGGGCTAAAAGACTAGCCCGCAGAGAACATTGGTGCGCACGGTTGTATAATCCTTGGCCATTGATGCCCATTGAATATGCAAAATTGCAGGTGCTTTGAGTAGGTCGCACATTTTTCCAAATGAGGCTTTGATGGGTATGTAGACTCGTTTCTTTGCGGCATTCTTTGGAAACTACTTAGTCCAGGATACACCATTTTGTATAGTAGTTAGGGAAACTGTAGTTCTAATGAATTAGATGAAACTTTTCATGTATATAGTAATTACATCTATTTATAATCAATGGTCGATTAGAGTCCAAGATGTAACCCCCCCCCTGTTTTTTTTCTTTTACATCTTTTTCTAAGAAACTTCCACATCTTGAGAATACGACCTTATAAGGTTGCGTGGGATTATTTCTCATTTTCTAGAGGCAAGTGCTCCCATCATCCTGGAGCTAAAATAGCATATACTCCCTTCGTTTTTTTTAGATGTAACATTGGACTTTTCACATTTGTCAAGACACAATTTTGACCGATAATATCTCTGATTGTATAAAAGTAAAAATTATAAAAAATATATATTTGGAAAGTGTATAACGTGACGAATCAAACAAGATCCCACATGACTGTATTTTTTCTTTTGTATAAATAACAATTAATGGTCAAAGTGTATTGGATGAATAGTGCCCAAAGTCAATATATTACATCTAAAAAAGACGGAGGGAGTATTGGAATATTCCAAAATTAAGGGCGTACTTAGTACACTAGAGTTTCTAGCTTTTGGCTTTAATTTTTTCCAGTCATATAATAATATGATACATATTGTATAGTGAATTTTTACTATTCATGTTTGTTTTGAAAAATGACATAAAAGAAGTTAAATGCTAATGCAAATTTCTTGGTTAAAATTCTATCCTACACATTCTAGTGATAGGATGCTATAACAATTCCTCAACTCTTAAAATCCGCGACTAATTCACTTAACACTACTTATAGGTTTTTTTCTTCTGGAAACAATATGTTGTATTTATGTACTCGTTTTGTGCATTGGTGTGTGCATGTGTGTGCACACCTGCATATATATAACATTTTTGTGCTTGAATGTATGTGGATATGGTCACACGTGCTTGTATTTGTTTATGCATGTATACGTAATTTCTTTTTTGTGTATGTATGTGAAAATGGAAAAGTGCAGATATTTATACCTTCTCATTAAGTCATTATATTTATCTTGTGCCTATATCTCTCTCTGTAGTAATAGAGCAACTACCCTCAAACATATATCATATAATGGTCTAGTGACTAGTAAGTAGTAACTATCTTGAGTACTATTGCTGAAGGATTTTGTCCTCGATCAAGTGTAATAAACTAAATGTATATGGACGAATTATAAAGATAATATATTCAATAATATTAGGTGACCGCAACGTTTTCTTTAGAAATTTAATTGCGGTTGGTTGGGCTTAGTATATTTAGGCCAACTACTAATATGTATTGGGTCCTATGAGGTCACACAATGTGACAACCCTTGGATATTACCCAAATCCATTTGTGAAATGGGTTGGGCGGTTTTAAAGATGGATGGAAGAGTTGTAACTCATGAGGTTATTAGGCTCATAATGTATGACATTATGAGGCAAAATAAAGCCTCATGAATCACCTCTTTGTAACCACCTTATATAATGATATGGGGGTTACAAAGGACAGGGGTGATTACATCATATTTGTAGAGAAAATTTGATTTTCTTTGCTCCTCTCTCTCTCCTCTTTTTCGGCCATCACACCTCAAAAGCAAGAGATTTATTCTCTCTTCCGTACTAGCATACGTGGTGATCTAAGGGTTGTTCGTGGACCAACACTAGAGGAACGGCGATTGACGTTCTAAAGGATCTCCACTAGAAGGCTCGAAGTGGAAGTGGAATTCACGCATCAAGAGGTATATTCTACACTCTTAGTTGATTCATGTTAATTTATGCAAAGATCTTGGTGTTAGATGTTTGAGTATGTGATACTCGTTTTCCGCATTAAGCATCTAAATTCCTTCAGTGGTATCAGTTAGCCTATTTGCATAGATTAATGTGATCATGTTGATGCATGTTTTCCTTTATTTTAATTCATTTAGGGGAGGGTATTAGCATGAGGATATTGTTTGCATGATTAAAATTGGATTTTAATCTAGTGGGAGTATAAAAGTTGTTTATACATTTTTTGATACATATATATATACATATATAATTGTTATATTATTTCATGTTTTAGTTAAGTTGTTAATTAGAATATGATGTATATATATATATGTATGATTCATGATTTGCATGCTTTGAAGTTTTTATGCTTAATTTGATTATGTATAATTTCGTGGCATGAATTCTTGAATATGAGGCCAAGTATGATTTAGTTATGCATAAAAGTGTTTTAGTGTATAAAGAAAATCATACGTATTTTGATTAAAATTGCCTGAATTGAAATCGGAAAAGTGGAAGCAGTGTGCTTCTCGCGAGTCGCGACCCTGGTCGCGAGTCGCGACCTGTCTCGCGAGTCGCGAGAGGTGGTCTGCCTCTTCGGCTCGTCTCTCCTTCAACGGATAAAAACTTTAAGATTCGTTTATCCCTTAATGCATATTAATAAGTTATTATGCATGGTATCCTATGTTAATACTTAAATGAATTAAAATTATGATGGGAGTTTCATTTTGTGACATTTAATTTTATGTTAGGATGTTAGTTTTAATAAGTTGATTAATTCTTGCATGCTAGTGTTTGTGATTAAATGTCATGCAATGCTTTTATGTTTTAATATGATTAAAATATATGTGGTACCTTAGAGTGCTTATGTATTTTTCTTTAAATTTAATAGTTGATTAAATTTGTTAGATTAATATTATAATGCCCTTGGGAGATAAATTCTAATACGATTAAATTTATCTAGAGGTACTAACCATTTAATTTA
This sequence comes from Beta corolliflora, assembly GCA_947648045.1. Classification (NCBI taxonomy): domain Eukaryota; kingdom Viridiplantae; phylum Streptophyta; class Magnoliopsida; order Caryophyllales; family Amaranthaceae; genus Beta; species Beta corolliflora. The sequence goes on along the minus strand of CANSZD010000253.1, from coordinate 582,528 downwards.
ATATGAGATTAAATTTGGTTGATGTTATTACGTTTTAAAGTTGTTGAAGCATAATAATTTATTTTAATAGTTGATTAAAATGCATGTTTTATATATATGATATTATGATTGCATGCGGTGACTAGTATGGCCCAAACTTGGATAGAAAATACGATCTGCGTATCGTTAATGTATTTTTGTAATCTAAATACGATCTGTGTATCGTTGGTATTTTTGTAATTTTAGTTTAAAATTCCAAAAATGATTATTCAAGTTGTCATAAGAAGAATGGTGATTCAATCTTATTCCATGAAGCACAAGGATGGAGATCCAAGGTGATTCAAGAATGGAGACCTTAAAGAGTAGTCTTTAGAGTTAGGGGCCATACTAGGATCACATTTCATTTTATGCATTTAAATATTGCTTTTGAATGCTTTCTAAGTTTTATTATGCATGTGATTTATTTTTGCAATGAGTTCACTAGTAATTAAATCACATAATAATTTACTTAGGTCCCTAAAGCTAATATTGGGTAATTGCTTTTCCAAATAAACATCTACTAAAATCTTGATCGTTAGTAATAGGTTACGCCAAAGCGAGTGTTACTTCCAATCTTGGGCTAAGTAAAGTAAATTTCCGAAATTTGCATGTTTAGTTTGGTTTGGCCCAACAAAATCATCAAAACGGTTTTGGATTTTGAAGCAAAGGGTTGGGTTTTTTTTTGTGTTTGGGTGACAAGTTCTGTCTAGGATTAGGAAGGCTCTCCCCAACGTTGTGGGTAACTTCCTTACCTGGGAGCTTTCGTCACCTTAGCAATCACCCAACATCTAAGAATTACAATTGTTGTAATTAGTAAAGGAGTTTACTTACCTTTTAAATTTGGTTTTAAGTTGAGGCCAAAGTCCACTTATAAATCATGTTTGATAGGATCTTAGAATCACTTGATTCAAAAGGGGACACATTGAAAATTGGTCAAGTGCATAGCTTTTATTTTAAAAGTGTTTAAAATTTGTTAAAAGCTATTATGATAAACATACTTATTACTTTTGCATCTTCTATGTAGATATCATGTCTGGTAACAACAATAATTCACCTTTTAACTTACGTTCAATCCTTGAGGATAAGTTGAACGGCAAAAACTTCCTTGATTGGGAAAGGAATCTAAGAATTGTTCTTAGATCCGAAGGTCGAGAGGATGTTCTTGAAACCCCGATCCCGGTTTTAACGACCACCTCTACCGAGCCGAAAAGGCGGCCCACAAGGCCATTGCGAAAGGTCGGTAATTGTTACCCGCCTTATGCTCGCGGCTATGGAACCAAGCCTTCAAAAGAGGTTTGCATGCTTGGATGCCTACGGTATTATCCGACGACCGAAAACCATGTTTCAAAGAACAAGCTCGGATAGAGAGGTATGAAACTCACAAGGCTATTCTTGAGTGTGCGTTAGTCGAAGGCAAGCCGGTCGCCACTCATGTCTTTGAAATGATTGGTTACTTCGAGGCAATGGAGAGGTTGGGCTTTCCTTATAGCCAAGAGTTGAGCTACGACATCATACTACACTCACTTCATGAAGGTTTGAACCGGTTTAGGTTGAACTTCAATATGAATGGGGTGTCGAAAACCCTTGCTTTGAGTTACATGGGATGCTCATGACTGCCGAGCAAAACATCTCTGTTGCACCTAAGAAGGAAGTTCTTATGGTTCAAAAGGGAAAGGGTTTTAAGAAGGAATGGGCTGGCAAGAAAAAGCAGGACAAGGGCAAGCAAGTTGCCACTAAGATTGCTGATAAGCCACAGGCAAAGGCAAAGCCAAAGGTGGCCGCAAATGCCAAGTGCTTCCATTGTGATCAAATTGGTCATTGGAGGCGTAACTGCCCGAAGTATCTGAAGGATAAGAAGTCTGGGGCTTCTTCTTCAGGTATCTATGTCATTGACATTAATTTAGCAACATCTACTTCTTGGGTATTTGATACCGGTTGTGTTTCTCACATTACTTCGAATGTGCAGGGACTAAGAAGGAGTAGAACCTTGGCTAAAGGGGAGGTAGAACTGCGCGTTGGAAATGGTGCAAGGGTTGCGGTCGTTGCAGTTGGGACTTATAGTCTACCTTTGCCTTCTGGTTTTATATTAGAGCTTAATAACTGTTATTATGTTCCTGCTATTACCAAAAACATTATTTACGCGATACTAATCCTACTTACTTATGGCATTGTCGTTTAGGACATATAAACGCGAAACGCATTCAGAAGTTACATAAAGATGGACTTCTAACATATTTTGACTTTGAGCCATTTGATGTATGTGAATCATGTTTAATGGGTAAAATGACGAAGTCACTTTTTACTGGAAAGGGTGAAAGGGCCAGTGATCTATTGGGTCTAATACATACTGATGTGTGTGGACCAATGAGCACAAAAGCTAGGGGAGGGTTTGGGTACTTCATTACTTTTACGGACGATTTAAGTAGATATGGATATGTCTATTTAATGAAGCATAAGTCGGAATCATTTGAAAAGTTCAAAGAATTCCAGAATGAAGTCCAAAACCAGCTTGGCAAAACAATTAAAGCACTACGATCCGATCGTGGTGGTGAATATTTGAGCCAAGAGTTTAGTGATCACTTGAAGAGTTGTGGAATTCTTTCACAACTCACTCCGCCTGGAACACCTCAATTGAATGGTGTATCCGAAAGGAGGAACCGAACTCTACTTGATATGGTTCGGTCTATGATGAGTTTTGCTGATCTTCCCATCTCCTTTTGGGGATATGCTCTCGAAACCTGCTACTTTCACACTTAATAGAACTCCATCAAAGGCAGTAGAAAAAACACCATATGAGATGTGGAGTGGAAAAACTCCAAGTTTGTCTTTTCTACGTATTTGGGGTTGTGAGGTTTATGTAAAACGTTTACTTTCAGATAAACTCGCCCCTAAATCAGATAAGTGTTTCTTTGTGGGTTATCCCAAAGAGACCAAGGGCTATTACTTCTACCACCGGACTGAGGGCAAAGTGTTTGTTGCTCGTCGTGGTGTCTTTTTGGAAAAAGATTTTATTTCCAAAAAGGCAAGTGGGAGTAATATATTTCTCGAAGAGGTTCGAGAAAAGCAACAAATGGACATAGTTCAACCTATGTTAGAGTCAGAAACACAAGTGCCAGCTGTGGAGCTTGAAGTAATTCCTCCTTTAGAGGAATCTTCTCCCATAACTGACCAAGTGTTGGAGGATGTGCATCCCGTACACGAACCTCCTCTTGTCCCACTCGAATCTAATTCGTGCGAAAATTCTCAAATTGTTGAGAATAAAATTTCTCTGTTGCGGCCCTCGTAGGACTAGTAGATCAAGAATACCAAACAAGAAGTTTGTTGATTTCTTGTTAACCGAAAGTTACGAGATAATGATCTTAGAATTTGAGGAACCTACTACCTACAAGCAAGCTTTGATGAGTGAAGACTCAGAAAAATGGCTTGAAGCCATGAGGTCCGAAATGGCATCTATGTCCGAAAATCAAGTATGGGACTTGATGGATTTGCACGATGGGGTTACACCTATTGGTTGCAAATGGGTTTTCAAAGTGAAAACAGGACAAGGATGGTAACGTTCGGGTTTACAAAGCAAGATTGGTTGCAAAAGGGTTCAAGCAAGTTCATGGTATAGACTATGACGAAACCTTTTCACCCGTAGCAATGCTTAAATCCATTCGGATACTCCTAGCGATTCTTTGCCTTTTATGATTATGAGATTTGGCAAATGGATGTCAAAACCGCTTTCTTGAATGGATTCTTGAAAGAGGATGTGTATATGACACAACCGGAAGGTTTTGTGGATCCAGAATATCCTAGGAGGGTATGTAAGCTTCAAAAGTCCATTTATGGATTGAAGCAAGCATCCCGGAGTTGGAATCTTCGTTTTGATGAGGCAATCAAACTGTTTGGTTTTCTCAAAAACGGAGAAGAGTCTTGTGTTTACAAGAAGGAAAGTGGGAGTAACATAGTTTTCTTGGTCTTATATGTAGATGACATACTTCTCATAGGAAACGACATTCCCATGCTTGAGTCAGTCAAGGAATGGTTGAAGAGTTGTTTTTCTATGAAAGACCTTGGAAACGCTGAGTACATTTTGGGGATCAAGATCTATAGGGATAGGTCTAAAAGGATGATTGGACTTAGCCAACGAACTTATATAGATAAAATCGTTACTAAGTTCAATATAGAAAATTCTAAGAGAGGTTTTCTACCCATGCAACATGGTGTTTCGCTTAGCAAGACTCAGTGTCCTTCTGGACCTGATGAGATCAAGCGAATGAGTAATGTTCCTTATGCGTCAGCTATAGGGTCCATTATGTACTCCATGATTTGTACTCGCCCAGATGTTTCATATGCCTTGAGCATGTGTAGCAGATTCCAATCAAATCTAGGTGATGCACACTAGAGTGCAGCTAAGAATATCCTAAAGTACTTACGAAGGACTAAGGATAATTTCTTAGTGTATGGAGGTGAAAGTGAGTTAATTGTTGAGGGTTACACAGATGCGAGCTTCCAAACTGACAAAGATGATTTCCGATCCCAATCTGGTTTCATCTTTTGTCTAAATGGAGGGGCAGTGAGCTGAAAAAGTTCAAAGCAAAGTACTGTCGCTAATTCTACAACGAAGAGCCGAGTACATTCTTTGCGGCGGATGCGATAAAGGAAGCCGTTTGGATGAAGAAGTTCATTCGGAGCTAGGAGTAGTGCCTAGTGTTGGAGATGGTATTGTTTTACATTGTGATAACAATGGTGCCATAGCTCGCCTAAGGAACCAAGATCACATCAAAGGTGTAAACATGTACTTAGGAAGTTTCATCTCATTCGAGAAATCGTTGAGAGAAAAGATGTAATAGTTAGCAAAGTTCATACGGATAGCAATGTCGCCGATCCTTTGATTAAACCATTGCCTCGGCCTAAGCATGAGAGTCATACTAGGGCTATAGGACTTAAGCATGTAGGAGAGTGGCTTTGATTGTGTACTATTTACTTTTAATTAGTTCACGAGTTATAGTTACTCCCGTGATATGTTTGGTTATGTTTATCAATAAAAGGTTATGTTCTTATTTAATCTTGGTTTAGTATTAAATAAAACGTTCAAAGTATTTTATAACGTTTGATAGGATTGTCAAATATGTGATTTGACGAATGAAACCCTATCCAAGTGAACGGGAGTTATAATTTACCTTTGTCCCTAGTTCGAATCATTAAAAATGAACGTAAATGATTACTGTTTGATGGACTAGATTGCAAGTTGATTGATAGCGCAGTTTCATGGGCTATAGGGACATCGAGATGTCTAGTCATTTGCATAGGCGTGTATAGTTGATACACGTTGGGCAGACCTAGTGGGAGTTCTCTAAAAGGTTTATGAGAATCTCATTAATATATTTAGTGGATTCCTTAGACATGAGTATGACACTATTCTTACTTAAGGATTAGTATGTTTTTGACACTGCAAAACGTCGTGCCGTAAAAGGAGGCTATAAAAGCGGTGATCGAAGCGCTACGAATTGAGTGGGAGTTTTGGTTATACAAGACTGGATAAAGTCCTCCTAAGAGTTAGGATTGGTGTCTTGGCCTCTTGAAGAGCGAGAACTGAAAATGCATGGTCGTGCTCAAATGGATTAAGGAGTTAATCATTTGTTTCGACAGTTCGAACTCGGATTTCAAGAAACAACTTGAATATTGGTATGGTTTACATACGATGTTACCATGTCATCAAGTTAGACATTAAGCGACTTAAGGAATTTGAAGGTTACACACTTGTTCTTAGACAAGTGGGAGATTGAAGGATTTTGTCCTCGATCAAGTGTAATAAACTAAATGTATATGGACGAATTATAAAGATAATATATTCAATAATATTAGGTGACCGCAACGTTTTGCTAGAAGCTAATTGCGGTTGGTTGGGCTAGTATATTTAGGCCAACTACTAATATGTATTGGGTCCTATGAGGTCACACAATGTGACAACCCTTGGATATTACCCAAATCCATTTGTGAAATGGGTTGGGCGGTTTTAAAGATGGATGGAAGAGTTGTAACTCATGAGGTTATTAGGCTCATAATGTATGACATTATGAGGCAAAATAAAGCCTCATGAATCACCTCTTTGTAACCACCTTATATAATGATATGGGGGTTACAAAGGACAGGGGTGATTACATCATATTTGTAGAGAAAATCTGATTTTCTTTGCTCCTCTCTCTCTCCTCTTTTTCGGCCATCACACCTCAAAAGCAAGAGATTTATTCTCTCTTCCGTACTAGCATACGTGGTGATCTAAGGGTTGTTCGTGGACCAACACTAGAGGAACGGCGATTGACGTTAAAGGATCTCCACTAGAAGGCTCGAAGTGGAAGTGGAATTCACGCATCAAGAGGTATATTCTACACTCTTAGTTGATTCATGTTAATTTATGCAAAGATCTTGGTGTTAGATGTTTGAGTATGTGATACTCGTTTTCCGCATTAAGCATCTAAATTCCTTCAATTGCGTCATCCTTAGTTGTCAAGCACATTATTATCTTAAACACATTATCGTGATAATTTTTGCATGAAAACCATGTACGTGTAGATGTATGCATAAGAACGAGGATATGAAAAACCAAGGAAGATATGAAACTTTCGTTTCTTATATTTCGAAAACTTGATTTTCTTCTTTTTTATACCCTCTTTTCTTAAAGAAAGATAAACCTAATAATGACAAAGGCGACATATATCATAAAAATGCTGCTCGCCTACCCCTCCCTATATATATCATGTAATGATGTATTGTTTCTTTTTTTTGTGAGCATGTATCTTTTTTTGTGCGTGAAGTGCAATGCCACATACGAAAACTTGATTTTCCTCTTATTATATTATCTTTTCTTATACTTCCTCTATTTTTTTTAGTTGCAACGATTTGACATAAAGTGTGAGTAGAAAATATCTAATCGTTGCAACTAAAAAAACAGAGGTAGTAGAAAACCTAACAATGACAAAGGCGACATATGACTTAATAATGCGGCTTATGCACTCCCCTATACATGCCATGTAATAATGTATTGTTTTTTTTTTAGCATGTATCATGTATTGGTGCGTGAGGTGCATGCCACATACTTCCGGATATAAGTATGCCAAAGATTAAGATAAATGTAGTGAAATGAAAGGAACCTAAATCCACACTTCAAATTCTAGCTAATCCTACTTCTTCTGCCGCACATATAATTTGTGGATCATAACAAAAGGCTTCAACCAAAATCATTCAATACAAATATGCAATGAGAAGTAACAAAATTTTTTGGTTGGTTTTTTGATGGGATTGTAAAGTGTAAAAAGGAAAGTGATGTTGATATGCAATGTAATGATCAGAGAGGCACATGCAATTTCCAACATTAACCGTCCACTTTTATATCCTATCTTTCTAAGATCCTTGAATTGGTTTATTTTCATCCTCCTCTTTTCCCACTATTTATGCCTTTTACTATATGCTTCCCCTTCTGACCTTATCTTTTCATTACCATACATATTGAAGGCCCCATATTTATTTTAGGGATTATTGCCCATGTTTCCTCACAAAACTTCATCAGAAAAAAAAATTGTGAAATTTGCTTGTAGCAATTCATGACCATCATAGTTTTCTTTGAGAGTTGCATGCTACCCACTAGATAAGAAAAAGATAAAAGAAAAGTTGGTGGAACCCTTTAGAAAACTTAAAATGGAAAAGTAGTAAGCCATGTTTATGTCTTTTCAACCGTTATTATTTCACACGGAACTAGTTCCCATAACAGCCATGTTCTTTTTGTTTCAATAATGTATGCATGGGTCTTTTTTTAGGGAATGTGTGCATGAAATTATGAACTCATGTTAAATTATCAAAGTAGTATTAAAACCATTTCTTTACATTGAAATTTGTCATATAAATGCACATAAATTGGACTGAGTGTGTTAAGGGAAGAAATAACATACATGATGGAGATGGTAGGAGATAATTTGATAGATGGATTTGTTTTGGGGTAATTTTTCACTTTCAGATTAACGTTTTTACATGTGATATCAAATATTTTGTGTTCCGACTTTATGAATATTTATTCAAACTTATTTTCATATAATTGTGTGGACGTGTGGTTGATTGGATTACTGAAGTTGGTCTTTTTGTTTTTTCTTAAATGTATATTTTTATCTTTTAATTTGTCCTTCTCTGAATTTTTTTTTGCATAGTTGGGAAGATAAAACAGATTAGGGTTAATCTTGCAAAGGGTTTCCAAATTGATATTTACATTCTTTTATAAAAATAAGGACATAAATTACAATCATCTATACAAATATATTAAAGCCGTGCCTAAGAAAGTTTATGTGCCACGTGGCACTCTCCTCAAACTTCTAATGCCAATGTCTTATGTCCATGTATAATCCTCATTTTTTAAAAAAACTTGTGTAATAGCAAGGTCTCGAACACGTGACATTTGAAATGAAAAGTAAGAGTTTAACCATTAATACACTATGACTTTATTGTCTAATGTCTGAAATAAAATATGATAAAGTCTTTTGTTGGACATTATTTTGTGTTTGGGCTTTGTTGTATTTAGGGCCTATTTTACACCTTTGTATAGCTTTGTGGGCTGTAGGCTTTGCCTTGTACTTGGTATATATATACCTTTATTGTTAAATGAGAGAGTCAAGGAAATCATTAACCTATTCCTTGTCATAGTATCAGAGCAATAACACTCAGCAAACCAACACTGCCGTCGTCTTCTTCGCGTCAAATTCACGAGCAACACCAGCGTGACTTAAGCAAGTGAATCCTCATGACAAACGAAGAGAAAATCGATGTTGCATCACTGTACTATCTCGGGTCCGGTGACCAGCTGGGAAATCTAATTACCCATGTGACACTTTCCGGCGAGAATTACATCGCTTGGGCGCGTGCTATCACTTTGTCTCTAAAGGCACGACATAAGTTCGTGTTTGTGGATGGAACAATCACTAAACCTTCTGAAAATCGCAAGCTTTTGAACTGGGAGATTGTTAACTCCATGATTGTGTCATGGATTCTCCGTATAGCATGGAACCAAAACTTGCGGGATCAATTCCATATTTTACCGAAGCCAAACCCTTATGGGATTACCTGGAGAAACGCTTATGTGTGGCCAATGGACCACGTTTACAGCAGTTGCGAAATGATATCGTCAATTGCAAACAATTGAAGGCGATGAGTATTGATGAATATTTCAATAAATTGATGAGTTTGTATGACGAGTTGAGTCGTCTTAAACCTCTCCCTTTTTGCTCGTGTGGTTCATGCACTTGTGATGTTGCAGGACGTCTTGCCGCTGACCGAGACGAAGAGAAACTTCACCAGTTTCTGATTGGTATTGATGATGACTTGTACTCACAAGTGCGTTCTAACTTGCTGTCACAAACTCCCCCTGCAGACCTGGATCGCGCTTATCAAGCGCTGCTTCAGGAGGAGAAATCTCGCTCCATCGCTCGTGGGAAAGTCATTCAAGAGGAGTCTCAAGCTTTCCATCTTCAATCGGACCGTGGTTTCAATCGCACCAACAATGCAGGTTTGTTTTGTAATCACTGCAAGAAACAAGGACATGATAGAAGTATGTGCTACAAACTTCATGGCTATCCCGAAGGAAAGGGACCTCGAGGTCGCGGATGCGGGTCGTCTAGTTCGAACTCTGTTGCAGTGACGTCGTCTGCACCTGCTGATGGTGCTGCTGGACGTGGGTAAGAAATCAACCCGCGCGCTAATGCGGTCATTGATGTGCCTCCCGTAGGTGGAAGGGGTACTTCCCTTGATGAGTTGAGTGCAGAACAGGTGCAGACCCTTTTAAACATGATTAATGCTGCGCCTCCCTCCGCCAACGCTGATCGAATGTCGGGTGAGTCATTTTTCTTAGAATGGATAATAGATACCGGGGCGTCTCATCACGTCACCGGTAGTGCTGATTGTTTGACTCAAACTCGACACTTGGAAGGATGGCCGGTTGGTTTACCAGACGGGCAGCGGGTCGTGGCTACCATGATTGGCAGTGTTCGCCTTTCTCCTACCTTGACTCTTGAAGATGTTTTGTTTGTGCCAAAGCTTAATTGCAATCTGATCTCTGTGTCCCAATTGATTGATGAAAATAATTGTCATGTACGATTCACTAATTCTTTATGTGCTATACAGGGCCAACTTTCGGGGAGCCTGATTGGAGCCGGTGAAAGACGGGACGGACTCTATTTTTTCAGACGGATTCCTACAATTCAAGCTGTCACAGTTCCTGGTTTGACTGAGTTTGAGTTATGGCATCGTCGTTTGGGTCACCCTTCTGATCGAGTGGTCAAGTTAGTTCCTGCTCTTAGTTCTAGTACAGCTCCGAAATGTTTAAATAAGGCTACTTGTGTTGCTTGTCCACTTGCCAAGAAAACTCGTGCTAGTTTCCCTGTTAGCGTTAATAAAGCTAGTCGTACCTTTGAACTTATTCATTGTGATTTATGGAGGCCTAATAGCACCCCCTCCACATGTGATGTTGTGTATTTTTTGACTTTAGTTGATGATTTTTCTAGAGCTGTGTGGGTTTATTTGTTACGAAATAAAACTGAAGTTCATAAAGTCTTTTGCTCCTTCATTTCGCTGGTTGAACGTCAATATGACACTACTGTGAAAATTGTTCGTAGTGATAACGGGACGAAATTCAATTGTATGCATGAATATTTTCTTTCTCATGGCATTTTGTTTCAAACTTCGTGTGTTGGTACTCCTCAACAAAATGGACGTGTTGAACGCAAGCATCAACACATTCTTAATGTTGGTCGTGCTCTCATGTTTCAAGCTCAATTACCTCTTCGTTTTTGGGGTGAATGTGTGCTTGGTGCTGTGTACCTCATAAATCGCACTCCTTCTGGCATCTTACATAACAAGACTCCTTTTGAAGTCCTTACCGGCTCCTCTCCTACTTTTGCTGCTATGCGTGTGTTTGGTTGCTTATGTTTCGCACACAATAAAAAATCCAAGGGTTCTAAGTTTGCTCCACGGGGTCGAAAATGTGTGTTTCTGGGGTACCCTCATGGGAAGAAAGGTTGGCGGCTTTTTGATCTTGACACGGAAGAATTTTTTGTGTCAAGGGATGTTACTTTTTATGAAAATGAATTCCCTTTTGCCTCTACTTCTAATCCTGAATTTGTTGATCCATTTGGTGAATTTGATGATTTGGGTTCTGGTAGCCCAGCTCATTTTGTGGAGGATTTTGACTTCCCTGGCCCAAATGAGGCGTGCCTCCCACCTGGGCCTCATTCTCTCGGCTCCTCTTGCGGGCCTGATCCACTCCTCCTGGCTTCTGGGTCTTCCGGCGCTCCTCCAGCCCCTCCTGGGCCTGCTGCTGCTTCTACTGAGCCTACCGCTACTGGCCTCGCTGCTCCCTTGTCTAGCGCTGCAGTTCTTGGGCCTGGGTCTTCTCACGCTGGGCCTGCTGCTGGCTCGCCCCCAGTCGCCCAACCGTCCGAGCCTGCTTCCTTTTCTTTGGAGCCTTCTGCTCCTATTTTGGGGCGTGGCCAACGTGAGAAAAAGTCGTCTGTATTACTTCGCGATTTTGTCATCAACCAAGTCAGCAATATGAGTCCCGTCCCCACTTCACCTACTCCGTCTCGCTCCTCAGGTACTCCCTATCCCTTAGCACATTATGTGAACTGTGATAATTTTTCTGCTCGGCATCGTCTTTTTATTGCAGCTGTTCTTAGTGGGGTTGAGCCCCACTCTTTCAGAGAAGCTATGCGTGATCCTGGTTGGCGCGCCGCTATGCAATCTGAAATTCGTGCTTTGGAGGATAATGATACTTTGGTTATGGAGGATCTTCCTCCTGGGAAAAAGGCTCTTGGTTGCAAATGGGTCTACAAGATCAAATATCGATCTGATTGCACTGTTGAACGCTTGAAAGCCCGGCTTGTTACTCTGGGTAATCATCAGGTTGCTGGTCTTGACTACAATGAGACCTTCGCTCCCGTTGCCAAAATGGTCACCGTTCGTGCTTTTCTTGCTGTGGCTGCTGCTAAAAATTGGGAATTACATCAGATGGATGTTCATAATGCATTTCTCCATGGTGATTTGGATGAAGAAGTTTATATGAAGTTACCTCCCGGCTTCTCTCCTGATAGTCCCGGTAAGGTTTGTCGGCTGAAAAAGTCTCTTTATGGTCTTCGTCAGGCTACGCGATGTTGGTTTGCTAAGTTAGCTACTTCTCTCCGCACTTATGGGTTTGAACAGTCTCACTCTGATTATTCTCTGTTCACTTATCAGAGGGGGGCTGTTCATCTCAATGTCCTGGTTTATGTGGATGATTTGATTATTTCTGGTAATGACTCTTCCACGCTTCTGTCTTTCAAACATTATTTAGGCCAGTGTTTTCATATGAAAGATTTGGGTGTCTTAAAATACTTTCTTGGCATTGAAGTTGCTCGTAGTTCAGAGGGTCTCTTTCTCTGCCAAAGGAAATACACTCTTGATATTGTGGAAGAAACTGGTCTTCTTGGTGCAAAGCCTTCTTCTTTCCCTATGGAGCAGAATCATTCCTTGGCTCTTGCTCGTGGTGAGTTACTTGCTGATCCTGAACCTTATCGCCGTCTTGTGGGTCGTCTCATCTACTTGTCCTTCACACGTCCTGATCTTGCACTACAAGAAAAGTGCCAATTAACGACGGCTTTTAGCCGTCGTTGGTAGCCTAAAAAGCCGTCGCTGAATAATCAACGACGGCTAACCGTTGTTAAATGGTCGTCGGTAAAAAGATGGTCGGTGATACAAGAATCAACGACCGTCAAGCCTTCGGTGATATATTCAACGACGGTTTAAGGACAATCAGCGACGGTTTATAAAAGCCGACGTTGATACCCAGTCAACGACTGTTTAAAGCAGACGGCAGGTCAGCGACGGTTTATAACAGTCGCTGGATCACCGACCGTTTTAAACCGTCGTTGTTCCAGCGACTGTTTTAAACCGTCGTTGTTCCAGCGACTGTTATAAACCGTCGTTGATTTCGAATAATCAACGTCTGTTTATAACGGTCGCTAAGATGTTAAAGCAGTCGTTGATTTCGTTTCAATGGGTGCATAGAGAACCTTACAGCGACTGCCTAGCCGTCGTTGATTTATTGTTTAACCGTCGCTGTTCTTACAAAATAATATTATTTACAATTCTATTGTTCTTAATAATAATTAAACCTGTACCTGCACAGTTGCACCTAAATATACCACGCTAAAGCTGTTTCTCCATCGCATTAAATTTTTTCAATTACAAAATTATGCAATTTTGATATATATTAAAATTTACATAGATACTTGTATAATTACATGAAATAGATTACATTTATGTACACAAAATAGATCCCGATGTCGGGAAATAAAGTAGATGTCGGTGTTTACAAAAAATATATATCGACAAAGCTAGAAAATAATAAGCTAGATGCCGATAAATATAGACACTAAATGTCTATAGTTAGACAAACTACCTAGATTAAATATATGTACGCAAAAAAGATCCCGGTGTCGGGAAATAAAGTAGAAGTCGGGTTGAAAAAAAAATAACCCGACACATCAAGAAACGAAGCGAGATGCCGATAAGTATTTACACTACAAGAAAATAGTTAGACTAACTATATCCAACTATAAGTTAGTTACCTAGTTGCCAAAACCAAAAAAAACTACACTGCCAAGGGTGGCTCTGTAGCACTACCGCCACCACCAAACCCTGGGTCATCTTCTGGTCTGCGTTGTGGAGTGGGGCCTGGGTTGCAACCTGAGAACATGTGGCCGATACTAGACATGTTCCTCATCATTTCCTCGATGAGGGCCCGACGTGACTCTTCCACCCGTACTGCGACCATTGCCTCCACCTCTCCCATCCGTGCAGCGACCTTTGCCTCCACTTGCGCCTCAATCTGAGAAAAAATGGACGGCTCATATGGTTGTGAAGAGCCACCATCTCCTCGCCCTGATGCAGAGTTGTAGTACAAATGATCTCCCTGACCCAACCCCTGAACTTTTCCTCTGTTCCTCCCCACAACTGTCTCCCAATACAACAGATCAGGGTTCGGCTGTGACCCCTGAGTGGTACAATGATCCAGCTTCTTATTGTATGTCTCCTGCATTTGGTTAAATATACTCATATTCAAATAATATAAAGTGCCAAAATGGCCTATATTTGGTTCTAACTTTCCTATTTTGTGTATTTTCAATCAAAACAACCTACAATCACATTAAACTAACTATATATATGATGTTTGAGGTGTTTATAACTTAAACTAGCATCAAACTACTCGTATTCATTCAATTTCAAGTGAAATGGCCTAAATTGGCCAAAATGGCCTATATTTGGTTCTAACTTTCCTATTTTGTGTATTTTCAATCAAAACAACTTACAATCACATTAAACTAACTATATATATGATGTTTGAGGTGTTTATAACTTAAACTAGCATCAAACTACTCGTATTCATTCAATTTCAAGTGAAATAGCCTAAAATGGCCTATATTAGCCTATATTTGGTTCTAACTTTCCTATTTTGTGTATTTTCAATCAAAACAACTTACAATCACATTAAGCTAACTATATATATGATGTTTGAGGTGTTTATAACTTAAACTAGCATCAAACTACTCGTATTCATTCAATTTCAAGTGAAATGGCCTAAATTGGCCAAAATGGCCTATATTTGGTTCTAACTTTCGTATTTTGTGTATTTTCAATCAAAACAACTTACAATCACATTAAACTAACTATATATATGATGTTTGAGGTGTTTATAACTTAAACTAGCATCAAACTACTCGTATTTATTCAATTTCAAGTGAAATAGCCTAAAATGACCTATATTAGCCTATATTTGGTTCTAACTTTCCTATTTTGTGTATTTTCAATCCAAACAACTTACAATCACATTAAACTAACTATATATATGATGTTTGAGGTGTTTATAACTTAAACTAGCATCAAACTACTCGTATTCATTCAATTTCAAGTGAAATGACCTAAATTGGCCAAAATGGCCTATATTTGGTTCTAACTTTCCTATTTTGTGTATTTTTAATCAAAACAACTTAGAATCACATTAAACTAACTATATATATGATGTTTGAGGTGTTTATAACTTAAACTAGCATCAAACTACTCGTATTCATTCAATTTCAAGTGAAATAGCCTAATTTGGCCTATATTTGGTTCTAACTTTCCTATTTTGTGTATTTTCAATCAAAACAACTTACAATCACATTAAACTAACTATATATATGATGTTTGAGGTGTTTATAACTTAAACTAGCATCAAACTACTCGTATTCATTCAATTTCAAGTGAAATGGCCTAAATTGGCCAAAGTGGCCTATATTTGGTTCTAACTTTCCTATTTTGTGTATTTTCAATCAAAACAACTTACAATCACATTAAACTAACTATATATATGATGTTTGAGGTGTTTATAACTTAAACTAGCATCAAACTACTCGTATTCATTCAATTTCAAGTGAAATGGCCTAAATTGGCCAAAATGGTCTAAATTGACCAAAATGACCTATATTTGGTTCTAACTTTCGTATTTTATGTATTTTCAATCAAAACAACTTACAATCACATTAAACTAACTATATATATGATGTTTGAGGTGTTTATAACTTAAACTAGCATCAAACTACTCGTATTCATTCAATTTCAAGTGAAATAGCCTAAAATGGCCTATATTAGCCTATATTTGGTTCTAACTTTCCTATTTTGTGTATTTTCAATCCAAACAACTTACAATCACATTAAACTAACTATATATATGATGTTTGAGGTGTTTATAACTTAAACTAGCATCAAACTACTCGTATTCATTCAATTTCAAGTGAAATAGCCTAAATTGGCCTATATTTGGTTCTAACTTTCCTATTTTGTGTATTTTCAATCAAAACAACTTAGAATCACATTAAACTAACTATATATATGATGTTTGAGGTGTTTATAACTTAAACTAGCATCAAACTACTCGTATTCATTCAATTTCAAGTGAAATAGCCTAAATTGGCCTATATCTGGTTCTAACTTTCCTATTTTGTGTATTTTCAATCAAAACAACTTACAATCACATTAAACTAACTATATATATGATGTTTGAGGTGTTTATAACTTAAACTAGCATCAAACTACTCGTATTCATTCAATTTCAAGTGAAATAGCCTAAATTGGCCAAAATGGCCTATATTTGGTTCTAACTTTCCTATTTTGCGTATTTTCAATCAAAACAACTTACAATCACATTAAACTAACTATATATATGATGTTTGAGGTGTTTATAACTTAAACTAGCATCAAACTATTCGTATTCATTCAATTTCAAGTGAAATAGCCTAAAATGGCCTATATTAGCCTATATTTGGTTCTAACTTTCCTATTTTGTGTATTTTGAATCAAAACAACTTACAATCACATTAAACTAACTATATATATGATGTTTGAGGTGTTTATAACTTAAACTAGCATCAAACTACTCGTATTCATTCAATTTCAAGTGAAATGGCCTAAATTGGCCAAAATGGCCTATATTTGGTTCTAACTTTCCTATTTTGTGTATTTTCAATCAAAACAACTTACAATCACATTAAACTAACTATATATATGATGTTTGAGGTGTTTATAACTTAAAATAGCATCAAACTACTCGTATTCATTCAATTTCAAGTGAAATAGCCTAAATTGGCCAAAATGGCCTATATTTGGTTCTAACTTTCCTATTTTATGTATTTTCAATCAAAACAACTTACAATCACATTAAACTAACTATATATATGATGTTTGAGGTGTTTATAACTTAAACTAGCATCAAACTACTCGTATTCATTCAATTTCAAGTGAAATAGCCTAAATTGGCCAAAATGGCCTATATTTGGTTCTAACTTTCCTATTTTGTGTATTTTCAATCAAAACAACTTACAATCACATTAAACTAACTATATATATGATGTTTGAGGTGTTTATAACTTAAACTAGCATCAAACTACTCGTATTCATTCAATTTCAAGTGAAATAGCCTAAATTGGCCAAAATGGCCTATATTTGGTTCTAACTTTCCTATTTTGTGTATTTTCAATCAAAACAACTTACAATCACATTAAACTAACTATATATATGATGTTTGAGGTGTTTATAACTTAAACTAGCATCAAACTACTCGTATTCATTCAATTTCAAGTGAAATGTCCTAAATTGGCCAAAATGACCTATATATGGTTCTAACTTTCCTATTTTGTGTATTTTCAATCATAACAACTTACAATCACATTAAACTAACTATATATATGATGTTTGAGGTGTTTATAACTTAAACTAGCATCAAACTACTCGTATTCATTCAATTTCAAGTGAAATGGCCTAAATTGGCCAAAATGGCCTATATTTGGTTCTAACTTTCCTATTTTGTGTATTTTCAATCAAAAAAACTTACAATCACATTAAACTAACTATATATATGATGTTTGAGGTGTTTATAACTTAAACTAGCATCAAACTACTCGTATTCATTCAATTTCAAGTGAAATAGCCTAAATTGACCAAAATATCCTATATTTGGTTCTAACTTTCCTATTTTGTGTATTTTCAATCAAAACAACTTATAATCACATTAAAATAACTATATATATGATGTTTGAGGTGTTTATAACTTAAACTAGCATCAAACTACTCGTATTCATTCAATTTCAAGTGAAATAGCCTAAATTGGCCTATATTTGGTTCTAACTTTCCTATTTTGTGTATTTTCAATCAAAACAACTTACAATCACATTAAACTAACTATATATATGATGTTTGAGGTGTTTATAACTTAAACTAGCATCAAACTACTCGTATTCATTCAATTTCAAGTGAAATAGCCTAAATTGGCCAAAATGGCCTATATTTGGTTCTAACTTTCCTATTTTGCGTATTTTCAATCAAAACAACTTACAATCACATTAAACTAACTATATATATGATGTTTGAGGTGTTTATAACTTAAACTAGCATCAAACTATTCGTATTCATTCAATTTCAAGTGAAATAGCCTAAAATGGCCTATATTAGCCTATATTTGGTTCTAACTTTCCTATTTTGTGTATTGTGAATCAAAACAACTTACAATCACATTAAACTAACTATATATATGATGTTTGAGGTGTTTATAACTTAAACTAGCTTTAAACTACTCGTATTCATTCAATTTCAAGTGAAATGGCCTAAATTGGTCAAAATGGCCTATATTTGGTTCTAACTTTCCTATTTTGTGTATTTTCAATCAAAACAACTTACAATCACATTAAATTAACTATATATATGATGTTTGAGGTGTTTATAACTTAAACTAGCATCAAACTACTCGTATTCATTCAATTTCAAGTGAAATAGCCTAAATTGGCCAAAATGGCCTATATTTGGTTCTAACTTTCCTATTTTGTGTATTTTCAATCAAAACAACTTACAATCACATTAAACTAACTATATATATGATGTTTGAGGTGTTTATAACTTAAACTAGCATCAAACTACTCGTATTCATTCAATTTCAAGTGAAATAACCTAAATTGGCCAAAATGGCCTATATTTGGTTCTAACTTTCCTATTTTGTGTATTTTCAATCAAAACAACTTAAAATCACATTAAACTAACTATATATATGATGTTTGAGGTGTTTATAACTTAAACTAGCATCAAACTAATCGTATTCATTCAATTTCAAGTGAAATAGCCTAAATTGGCCAAAATGGCCTATATTTGGTTCTAACTTTCCTATTTTGTGTATTTTCAATCAAAACAACTTACAATCACATTAAACTAACTATATATATGATGTTTGAGGTGTTTATAACTTAAACTAGCATCAAACTACTCGTATTCATTCAATTTCAAGTGAAATGGCCTAAATTGGCCAAAATTGCCTATATTTGGTTCTAACTTTCCTATTTTGTGTATTTTCAATCAAAAAAACTTACAATCACATTAAACTAACTATATATATGATGTTTGAGGTGTTTATAACTTAAACTAGCATCAAACTACTCGTATTCATTCAATTTCAAGTGAAATAGCCTAAATTGGCCAAAATGGCCTATATTTGGTTCTAACTTTCCTATTTTGTGTATTTTCAATCAAAACAACTTAGAATCACATTAAACTAACTATATATATGATGTTTGAGGTGTTTATAACTTAAACTAGCATCAAACTACTCGTATTCATTCAATTTCAAGTGAAATAGCCTAAATTGGCCTATATTTGGTTCTAACTTTCCTGTTTTGTGTATTTTCAATCAAAACAACTTACAATCACATTAAACTAACTATATATATGATGTTTGAGGTGTTTATAACTTAAACTAGCATCAAACTACTCGTATTCAGTCAATTTCAAGTGAAATAGCCTAAATTGGCCAAAATGGCCTATATTTGGTTCTAACTTTCCTATTTTGCGTATTTTTAATCAAAACAACTTACAATCACATTAAACTAACTATATATATGATGTTTGAGGTGTTTATAACTTAAACTAGCATCAAACTATTCGTATTCATTCAATTTCAAGTGAAATAGCCTAAAATGGCCTATATTAGCCTATATTTGGTTCTAACTTTCCTATTTTGTGTATTGTGAATCAAAACAACTTACAATCACATTAAACTAACTATATATATGATGTTTGAGGTGTTTATAACTTAAACTAGCTTTAAACTACTCGTATTCATTCAATTTCAAGTGAAATGGCCTAAATTGGTCAAAATGGCCTATATTTGGTTCTAACTTTCCTATTTTGTGTATTTTCAATCAAAACAACTTACAATCACATTAAATTAACTATATATATGATGTTTGAGGTGTTTATAACTTAAACTAGCATCAAACTATTCGTATTCATTCAATTTCAAGTGAAATAGCCTAAATTGGCCAAAATGGCCTATATTTGGTTCTAACTTTCCTATTTTGTGTATTTTCAATCAAAACAACTTACAATCACATTAAACTAACTATATATATGATGTTTGAGGTGTTTATAACTTAAACTAGCATCAAACTACTCGTATTCATTCAATTTCAAGTGAAACAACCTAAATTGGCCAAAATGGCCTATATTTGGTTCTAACTTTCCTATTTTGTGTATTTTCAATCAAAACAACTTAAAATCACATTAAACTAACTATATATATGATGTTTGAGGTGTTTATAACTTAAACTAGCATCAAACTAATCGTATTCATTCAATTTCAAGTGAAATAGCCTAAATTGGCCAAAATGGCCTATATTTGGTTCTAACTTTCCTATTTTGTGTATTTTCAATCAAAACAACTTACAATCACATTAAACTAACTATATATATGATGTTTGAGGTGTTTATAACTTAAACTAGCATCAAACTACTCGTATTCATTCAATTTCAAGTGAAATGGCCTAAATTGGCCAAAATTGCCTATATTTGGTTCTAACTTTCCTATTTTGTGTATTTTCAATCAAAAAAACTTACAATCACATTAAACTAACTATATATATGATGTTTGAGGTGTTTATAACTTAAACTAGCATCAAACTACTCGTATTCATTCAATTTCAAGTGAAATAGCCTAAATTGGCCAAAATGGCCTATATTTGGTTCTAACTTTCCTATTTTGTGTATTTTCAATCAAAACAACTTTGAATCACATTAAACTAACTATATATATGATGTTTGAGGTGTTTATAACTTAAACTAGCATCAAACTACTCGTATTCATTCAATTTCAAGTGAAATGGCCTAAATTGGCCAAAATGGCCTATATTTGGTTCTAACTTTCCTATTTTGTGTATTTTCAATCAAAACAACTTAGAATCACATTAAACTAACTATATATATGATCTTTGAGGTGTTTATAACTTAAACTAGCATCAAACTACTCGTATTCATTCAATTTCAAGTGAAATAGCCTAAAATGGCCTAGATTAGCCTATATTTGGTTCTAACTTTCCTATTTTGTGTATTTTCAATCAAAAAAACTTAGAATCACATTAAACTAACTATATATATGATGTTTGAGGTGTTTATAACTTAAACTAGCATCAAACTACTCGTATTCATTCAATTTCAAGTGAAATGACCTAAATTGACCAAAATGGCCTATATTTGGTTCTAACTTTCCTATTTTGTGTATTTTCAATCAAAACAACTTAGAATCACATTAAACTAACTATATATATGATGTTTGAGGTGTTTATAACTTAAACTAGCATCAAACTACTCGTATTCATTCAATTTCAAGTGAAATAGCCTAAATTGGCCAAAATGGCCTATATTTGGTTCTAACTTTCCTATTTTGTGTATTTTCAATCAAAACAACTTACAATCACATTAAACTAACTATATATATGATGTTTGAGGTGTTTATAACTTAAACTAGCATCAAACTACTCGTATTCATTCAATTTCAAGTGAAATGGCCTAAATTGGCCAAAATGGCCTATATTTGGTTCTAACTTTCCTATTTTGTGTATTTTCAATCAAAACAACTTACAATCACATTAAACTAACTATATATATGATGTTTGAGGTGTTTATAACTTAAACTAGCATCAAACTACTCGTATTTATTCAATTTCAAGTGAAATGACCTAAATTGGCCAAAATGGCCTATATTTGGTTCTAACTTTCCTATTTTGTGTATTTTCAATCAAAACAACTTACAATCACATTAAACTAACTATATATATGATGTTTGAGGTGTTTATAACTTAAACTAGTATCAAACTACTCGTATTCATTCAATTCATTAAACTAGCATCAAACTAGCATAATACTTTCCTTTGGGACTTGTCCAGTGCGAAAGGTGCTTTTGGTGGAGTTTCTTTTCCGTTTGCATCCTTGGTGACATGAAGTTGAGGCCTTTTGCACAATTTAGCAATGTCTTTTCTAGATGCAACGGTGTCTGCTGTCTGTTTTTTCACATCCATAACTGTGTGAATGAGTTGGTCGAAGA
Source organism: Beta corolliflora (assembly GCA_947648045.1). Classification (NCBI taxonomy): domain Eukaryota; kingdom Viridiplantae; phylum Streptophyta; class Magnoliopsida; order Caryophyllales; family Amaranthaceae; genus Beta; species Beta corolliflora. The sequence goes on along the minus strand of CANSZD010000253.1, from coordinate 560,561 downwards.
AGTTTTTCTCAATGTGCATGACGTCAAGGTTGTGACGAAGATGCAGATCTTTCCAGTATGGGAGCTCCCAATGACAGCTTTGTTTGAACCACCCATTTTTCAACTTCTTCAAAGCGTTAAGTGCATCTGGTCCATCTGTAGCCTTTGGCAAGTCTTTAACACATGACCACAACTCCTCCCCAGACATGATGTGTGGTGGAGACCCTTTTTCAACCTTAATTCTGCAAAAAGCTACTTTGTTTTTACGAAAAGGATGATCTTGAGGAAGGAATTGACGGTGACAATCAAACCAAGAAACTTTACCCCCATGCTCGAGCCAAAAAGCTTTGGATTTATCCATACAATAAGGACAAGCCTTTTTCCCCGGTGGACCGACCCGATAGCATACCGTAAGCGGGAAAATCATTTATTGTCCAAAGAATGGCGGCACGCATATTGAAATTTTGTTTCCTAGAAATGTCATAAGTAGTTGCTCCAACATCCCATAATTGCTTCAATTCCTCGATTAAGGGTTGCATGTACACATCCAAGTTTCCCTTCGGATTTTTAGGACCAGGAACGAGCAACGAAAGGAACATGAAGGGTTTTTTCATGCACATCGATGGCGGCAAGTTGTACGGGGTTAAGATGACCGGCCAACATGAATATTGACCCCCAAACATTCCATGTGGACCAAACCCATCTCGTACACAAACCGAGCCGAACATTCCTAGGCTCGGATGCAAATTCGCCAAAGGATCTATCCAAATGCTTCCAAGCTTCACTGCCGCTAGGGTGAGCCATTTTGTCTTCGGCTCTTGGATTTTTGGCATGCCATGTCATTTCTTCAAGAACGTTCTTTGTTGCATACAACCTCTCGCAATCTCGGTGTGATTGGGAAATAAATCGAACTTTCATTGGAACTAAAGACCCCTTAGAAGTCCTCTTGTATTCATCGCCGCAATCGCACACTCTACATCCGTCCAAGTGTGCATCGGTTCTCCAAAATAACATACAACCTTTCGGGCAAGCATGAATCTTTTCGTGGGGAAGCTCTAATCCCTCCAAGATCTTCTTCGTATCGTAAAATGTGTCACTCATGTTGTTGTTGTTAGGTATTGCTTCTTTCATTAATGAAGCAAAAGCATCAACACACCTATGTGGCAAATTGTACTCACACTTCAAAGATACTATTCTAGATGCCATTTCCAACACAGACATGGAGCTCCCGTCGTACAACGGTTCCTCAGAAGCCTTTAATAGGTCAAGAAACACCTTTGCTTGAGGATTAGGCTCCTCCTCCATTCCACTAGGCTCTTCACAAGTGGACGGTTCCTGGATTATTCCCAAGAGCATCGAAAACCATTTCACGGTATGGATTAGATAGCTCTTCTGCGGGTTGAGGTAACTCTTCACCATGAGAATACCAACCGTAGTAATCAGGTATAAAGCCCTTGCTATACAAATGCACTTTAACCGTGTTCTGCGGCATGCATACGTCCTGTTCTTGCATTTCGGACACGGACATCTAACTTCATCCTTACCTGGGCTTTCGGGATTTACTTTGCAAAAGTCAATGAATTCATCAACCCCCCCTCAAGAACTCGGACCTCAAGTTACGCACATTGTCATATCTATCATACATCCACCAACGCTCCTTCCGTTTCATGGTGACCAATTCTACAATTCTAAAGCATTTCAACCACACTACTCATTAACAACCATCATACGTACAATTAAAACATTTGTGTGAAATACATATAGGGCCTAAAATGATGTCCAAAGGTCCTTATCACTCCAACCTAACCCATTCTTCGACGTCTAACCCCACTAGTGAATGTATGCCAACTATTCGCTTCTACGTAAATTCCGGCAAAGATTTCCCATGAGTTCTCCAAGTACACAATGTGAGCTTCGTAAAAGCTTACATATGTACCCAGAGAACAAAGACATAGAGAAACAACATGACCGGAAATTACATAGAATAGAACAAAAGGCATACATTCACCACCTAAGTGGGGTCAAACGTCGAAGAACAGTCCCAACCGGGGACTATTCAAGATATACTCCTAATGAGTATACCTTGAACGGGTATCTAGGCACATGACGATGCAAACATATTTATTTAAACACTTAAATTAAATTTATAACATCATCCAAACTATTTCCACGAAAACAAATATGTCAAAAACAATATAAACAATTTAAATAGTGTAAACTAAATAAAGGAATGTGCAATAAATAAATTATTGTGATAATTATATAGTTTATAACTTTTATAACCTTTAATAAACGAACCACTATAAAAACTATTGTGATAATTATATAGTAACTTAAACTTATACAATTAAAGTAACTTAATCTTCAAAGTAATATAAACTAAAAAATTATATAGTTTTTAACATTCTCTAAACAAAAGTTTTTTTAATACATTATATTTCATGATGAAAAACTTACACAAAAATTAAAATATAGAATTTACATGAACAAAAACAATATAAATTGAAGACAAAATATGGTAAACAATTGCTACTAACCTTACAATTAAGCCAAAGAGAAACACCAAAGTGCTACGTAATCCTACATCATGTAGAAAATCAATTATTAAACGGCACCTTTAAGCATTTAGCAAAATTTATACTAAAATTAAGCAATTAACCATATAAAATACCCATTCTACCAGATGCGGAATCATCAGTCCATGAGAAACATCATAACCAACCTCTATATTAACCCAATTTCCTAGCAAAAACTCTAACAACCTAACAAAATGAAACTCTCCTTAAGAACATAAAGCATACCCAATTCCTCGTAAGTACATCGGAACGAATTCACCAACGGAACCAATCAACTTATATTGTTCCTCTAACATTCTACAAACAACATTCAAACAAACCGTATTCGCCTTCTCACTCATAGACGGTACAAAACAAATAGCACCAACAAGAAGAACACCTTCACTAAATACTCACCCAAACACCCCTCACATGAATCTACTAAAATTTTGTGCATAAACGAAATGTAGCAAGTGAAAAGACCGAAAGCGGTGACTTTCGAAAGCAAAGCTAAGCACATCATTAGCTAGATATAGCAACAAGTAAGCATCACTCGCAATCAAAAACCATTAAATTCACCATCATCTTAGAAATCATCAATCATCAGAAAATTAACACAATAGAATAACAAGTAATTACCCATTTAGCACAAAATTAGTTGGAGAAATGAAACTCAAATCAAGAAATGAATAAAAGGCAGATCCAAAAACATATATGAAGAGAGAGAAAAGTAAGGAATGTACCGGTCGGCGGGGCTCCAGGCACAGGAGGACGACAGTCGGGTGTTTAGGGTTTGGCCACCTACATTGACAAAGCCGAATGACGTTAAGGGTTTGGTTTCATTAACAAAAAAAAAATGACGCAGTGCTAACCGGCGGCAAAGACACGGTCCGGCAGGTGGAGAGAAAATGAGGGTATCGCCGTTCGTTGGTTGGAGGTCGGCGAATAACCGGCGGCAAAGACTCTAATGCGCCGATGAAACACGATTGACACACGGAGGAGAGAGAAAGTCGCCGATGAACGGAGATTGGGGTGAAACACGACTGCAACACGGAGGAGAGAGAAATTAAGGCGGGGTTTTGGTGGGAGTGAGGAGAGAGAAAGTGGAAGAGGAGCGACGGGAAATTGGAAAAAGAGGAGTGAAAGGGGCTTTACTTAAAAAAATAACCGACCGCTAAAGACCGTCGCTAAACTTTAAAAAATAATAGTCTGCTTTTAAAGAAATCAACGACGGCTTTAAACCGTCGTAGTATATCAACGACTGCTAAACCGTCGTTAATTTCTTAAAAAGCAGTCGGTATTCACCGACGGCTTGGAGCCGTAGCTATTTTACAATTACCGACCGTTTTTTAAACCGTCGCTGGTATGCAGTCGTTGTTTTAGCGTTTTCTTGTAGTGTTGCTTACTCTGTGCATATCTTGGCTCAATTCATGCATTCTCCGCGTCAGGATCATTGGGACACAACTCTTCGTGTGGTTCGGTATTTAAAGGGAAGCCATGGCCAAGGCATTCTTCTTGCTTCGTCGTGTGATTTGCACTTATCTGGTTGGTGTGATTCTGACTGGGCTAGTTGCCCTCTCACTCGTCGTTCCTTGACGGGTTGGTTGGTTTTCTTGGGTCACTCTCCCATCTCTTGGAAGACTAAGAAACAACACACTGTTTCTCGCTCTTCCGCTGAGGTCGAGTATCGATCTATGGCATCTGTTACATCTGAGCTCAAATGGCTCAAGGCTCTTCTCCTTAGTCTTGGTGTTACTCATCCTCGTGCCATGAGCCTTTATTGTGATAGTCAATCTGCTCTTCACATCGCTCAGAATCCTGTGTTCCATGAGCGTACGAAGCACATTGAAGTTGATTGTCACTATGTACGCGATGCTGTTCAAGCGGGTATCATTGTTCCTAGTCATGTTTCGACTACTGAACAACTTGCCGATTTTTTTACTAAAGCCTTGGGCAAGCGTCAATTTTTGTATCTTCTTCGCAAGTTGGGCATTTGTGATCCGCACGCTCCAACTTGAGGGGGGGTGTTGGACATTATTTTGTGTTTGGGCTTTGTTGTATTTAGGGCCTATTTTACACCTTTGTATAGCTTTGTGGGCTGTAGGCTTTGCCTTGTACTTGGTATATATATACCTTTATTGTTAAATGAGAGAGTCAAGGAAATCATTAACCTATTCCTTGTCATCTTTAATAAATATACTTGACTAAAAAGACTTAAACAAGTATATACATCTCTAACACTCTTATTACGTAACTAACAAGAGACTATTGATGTCATATTCATATTCTCTTACCACAATTCCTTTTAAGCTATTATTTTCAAACTTAAACCTTTCAGATTTTTTTACTTATCACGTCATGACGTAAACTTTTAAATATGAAAAGTGACAAAATTATGAAATTTAAGAATAATAACATATTTGTTTATTGTAACTGACCCGAGGCATCGCCCGGGCCAAAATACTAGTTCTAGATTAAAGTGTGGGTGTAGAGTTTGCGACATAAGTTCTTTCATAAGGAAATTTCGTTTTCAATAGAAGGGAAAATTATAGACTACATTTTTATAGATTAACATACCACTAGCTAAATCAAGTTATTTATACCTAGATGATCAAAACGAGCCGCCTATTCTCTTTTCGTTCTTCCTCTCTGAGCTACAGTCTCTGAAAAAAACATTTTAGACTGGGAGTGTTTGATTTGGTCTTTCACAACCTGTAGTTGTTTCTATATTAATGTTATTATTATTACTCCTTGTTAGTTTCTTTTAGCCTAATTGACCTATTTCAAAATCTTCTCTATTGGTATGACTTATAAAATTAATTATGTAGTTTCTTTATATTGGGAATTATTGTTTCTTCAAGTTTGATAGCATTATGTATGTGCGTGTGCGCCATGCGCACACTCACATGCACTAAAATAAAAGATGTAACCATTATATACAATATGGACCTCCTTTAGAAAAGAGGTCATGAAATTGACCATATATCTCCACTCGTACTGATGCTACATTTTATAGCTATAATTTAAATTTTATATTTCTATCATTTTCCCCCCTTTTTCATTTACATGATTACAATTTGCTCATAACATCATATTTGGATATTTCACCTCCCTAGCTAAAAACATATCATAACAACTCTTCTTAATCAGAAAAATTCTCTCCCTAACTCAAAATATCTCACACCCTCTGAAACCCTATAGCAGAGAACTATTATTGATTAGGCCCCTACCGAAAACTTTCGCTCACTTAACTTTTCTTGTGACGAGGTGACTCTAACCACACCTATAGCAATTATTGAAGAGACGCTGTTATTTAAGAGTTTATGCCGCCACTTAATAGTTTTCTCATAATATGTCTGTTGCCAAAAAAAAACTCATAATTTGTCAAAGTGCTTATATGGTAATCAATCCGTCTTGCGTGGACCCGGTTCACATTAAAAATAGTGTGGACCAGGCCCAGACACGTGCCCCACTACAAACTAGTCACTTCCGCTTTCCAAAATCCGCGCGATTTTCTCTCTCTTCAATAATATTCTCTCGCCCTAAAATTTTAACAAAAACAGTTGTTCTGAACAAACATACACTATATCATTTTAAAATACACTATATCATATCAAAATACACTATCATGTCAAACACTATAACGATCGATTATGATAATTTTGTGTAATATACAAATAAACTACACTATAACATTTTAAAATACACTATATCATGTCAAAACACACTATATCATGCAACTCTATCATGTCAAAAAACACAGCAAAACACTATCATGTCAAAATACACTATATCATTTCAAAATACACTATATAATGTCAATATACACTATAACATGCAACACTATCATGCCAAAAAACTCAGCAAAACACTATCATTTTAAAATACACTATATCATTTTAAAGTACACTATATCATTTCAAAATATACTATATTGTTTCAAACATACACTATCAGGAGAGTGAAGTTATCAGAGGAGAGAGAAGTTATCAGGAGAGAGAAAATAGGGGAAGACTGAACGCGGCAAAAACGGAAAGTTGTAATCATTAAAACTTACGTGAGATGGATAAGGTGCACATTAAGTTAGTGTGCACCAGGTCCATATTAGTTTTTTTATATGGTAATATGATACTATAGGGTCGGATTACCGCGAGAACAATCCTTATATAAGAATTTGAGAACATTTGTAGTAATTCTTTAGTTCTTAACCAATATGTAATCTATAGAAAAAATTGAATGTTATTTCAATGTTCTCACGTTCTCATATAAGAAGTGTTCTCATGTAATCCAATTTGGCTAAATTGTACAAACCTTTTTTTTCCTTGCGGAGTCAATCTTTCAAAAGGATTACATTTTAAGGAAAAATTTATTATGCAATATTTTCAAAATAGTATTACATCTTCACTAAAATGAATTACTATTCCGTTGTATTCGCGTTCTCATATAAAGAATGTTCTCATGAGAACTTTATTATGTCTACATTATTTTTCTTATGATTTTTATACGCCAAAGAAAGAAAAAACTCATCATGCTTAGTTTAGTTTTCTTGTCATGAAAAAAAATATCAACAATTTTTTTTGTCTGCCATCACTTTTGTATTTTTTGGGGGAGCCATCATTCTGAGTTGTCAATCATGTAATTGAGCCTCACCAGTCACCACAATAATCAATACGATAATTTGGACCCTTTATAAGCTCAAAGAAGGTTTCAACTTGGAGTTACTATGTGAGATAATTCACTAGTCTGATCAGACATGGCAACGGGTGACATCAAATCAGATTTACAAAACTCCATAGCCGATCTAACTCTATTTGGATTCAAATCCTTCCAATTGAATCCAGATTTTTATTTCTCAGATTCGGATAAATTTTTTATTTCGTGAATCAAATTGGACTTCAGTCATATTCAGATTATATCATCATTCAAAAATAAAATAAAATTCAGATGGTTAATTAGAAAACAATACTTTCGTTATAAAGTATACTACTTCCTCCGTAACATAATAATTGCAACAAATGAATATTTTATACCTCACAAATAATACCCATTTGTTGCAGTTATTATGTTAGGGAGGAAGTATATATATAATGTTATGTTTTGAAGAAAAATAATTGTTAAGATGTGGACTGAGGAACCTACTTTTGGTTGCCCTACTAGATGTCTCTCAAACTGATAATCAAAGTCCAATCTCATGTTTGGAAAGTTTAGGCTGTAAGGAAACTACTGTTTCGTCCCCCAATTTCAAAAAAAAAGAGAAAACGAAGGTAGAGAGGTTGGGCTAACTATCTAGTAATTAGGAAAACATATGCAGCAATCTTAAAAGGTGTGTCTAAACAAGAAACGGTGCCACGTGGCGCTCTTCCTAAGGGAGTTTTACTCCATGCAATCCACAACAATAAAAAAAATTAGAAATTGCGTAGTATAGGGCTTGATCCCGTGACCTCAAGAACATATATTAAAGTCTTAACCACTAGACCAAATAACATTTAGTGTTATCATTTTAAAGTATAATATTAATAAATAAAAATTTTCCTTACCTAATAACTAGTATTACACCAAAAAGAACAAACTATGTTAGGAAAACATATGCATCATGTTATTTAATTTTCTTATTATTAACATGAATAACATCTTATCATTTAGAAAAAGACAGTCGTACAAACTACACATACACGCTCAATGATAAATTAAACATTCCGTGGAACAAAAGACTAAGCTTCCTATGTTAGGAAATTTTGTTCCCTAGATTAGGGATTTAGAAATTAGACCTTCACCCAATTTAACGTGTTAACAATTTTTCTTTTTTCTGGTGGACCTAAAACAAAATTTTCATTTCCTTTCATTTTGTATGGGATTTGTCGCTATCGTATTCTACCATCTTCAATATTTTCTTGGAGAAATGCCTAAATCCTCTCATGCGGGAACAAATTATGTTCCTACCATAATATTTTTGTAAATGAAACTTTATATTGTTTTCCAGGAATAGTAGTATTATAGTATAAAAAAACAAATGTTGTATACAAAGTTACAAAGCTATGACCCCATTTTAGAAGCTTTTATAATGAATCAATGACATGATAACGATATAATAGAGGCTTTGCAAAAGTGTTAATTTTCAATTACATACTATGATTGTAGTTTAGCTGGCCGGAGGGTACTTTTAATTTATTTGATTCAATTTGATTTGTATTTGTTAAAAGCCCCAAGCTAAACTACAATCTGAAACATACTATGTTTGACTTCCCATTAATAAATTTATTTGAAGTGAAAAAAAGTTAAGCCGCAATAACATCATGCAAAAGTGGATGTCATCTATTTTATTAATAAATTCTTGAGGATGCGGTACCAAATACCTGAGATTGAATTTCATCTACATCATCGCGATAATTATTCGCTCTCTTAAAAAAATCATGCAAATTCGCTCTCTTAAAAAAATCATGCAAATAAAGTAGAAGTATTAAGGAAACCAAACGAGTTATAAGTACTGAAAAGGTATACGTCAGTGTCCTGTAGATCTTATTATATTTATCGGAATATAGTCCTCACAATCACATACCTTAAATTACATAAACTATGAGACGATCATTAGCTTCTACATAAGTAATCATATCACCAATCAACAAATTAAAGATGAACATTCTTTAATTTTAATTAATTAAAAGAACCCCGAACAAAGAAAATACTCAACTCAGGGCCTTCAGTATGATCAGGATTAATCATATACAACGCCTCAGAATCCTTAGACCCTACAACCCTTTCAAACCTTGCTCTTAAATAAGTGAACTGATCTCCATCATCTTTCTCCTTCTTTTGATCATCATCATTATCATGATCATGATGATCATGAGCATGACCATGATGATCATGAACATGACCATGATGATAGTTATTATGTGGTGATGGTGGCAAAACTCCAGCACCCATTGATACACCATGTAGCATATGCATAACATGTACCTCATCCTCAGACAATTGTTTCCTTCTAATGGAGTAACCCATCTTCCTACCATTACAATAAACAGCCCATACAAACTCTTCCATCACCTTCTTTTTATGTGTTTTATTCTCACTTTCTAGGGCAACTCTTAGAATATCACAAGCCATTTCTTTGTAGAAGATGGAAGAAAGGATAGGTAGCTCGGCGACGAATATAGGGATGCTATGAGGGTTCTCTTGGATGGCTAAGGTTATCCGCCCTCGCCGCGTCCCAAAGAGGGTGATAATGGTTGCATGGTCCGATATCAACGGCCGCCGAAGGTGGTGGGACTTGGCTAGTAGAGCCACCACCTTGCAACCTGAGGTTAGGAGTGGGAAGAGCTTGAACATCTTAAAGAGGCCACCTTTTGAGGAAGAGGAGGGTTTTGAGGTTGATTTTTTGGATTTTGAGTCATAATTAGGGTTTGAGTTACGTAGAAGAGATATCAAGGAAGATGGGTGTTGAAGTTTTTTGAATGGGATTGAGTGTATGGATGGCATTTTTTTTGGGTGTTTTTGAAACTTTGAAAGATGAGTAGGGTTTTTGGTGTTTTTGATGAAGGGAGAAATATGGTAGTTGTAGGAGAGTTTGTTGTAGTGGTTTTTTTTTTGAATGAAATAAAGGAGGGATTTAATAGATTTGTGGATCTTGTAATAAGATTTATAAGTTTGTTTTTGGGAAGAAGCTAGGGGGGAGGTACCAAGGAGGCAAGGATGATTGAATGTGCCTTTCAATTAATTGGGATCTTTTTGTGTAGTTGGATAAAATTGAGGACCCCTCCCCTTGAATTAGTAATGGAAGGACTAAAAAAGGTGGCATTTTTTTGGAAGTGGGGGTGGAGGTGGGGGACAGGATTTATACCATGAAACTAAGATTGATCATTTTTATTTATTTTGAGGACAAAACATTAAGAAAGATAACTTGGTAGTAATACATAGTATGAAATTGCATGAGATATATGAGGAGCATGTATGATATATCCTCCTTATTAATCAATCACTTCTTTCTTTAATTTTTTTTGTTGTTTATGTCTTTTCACTCACGATTGTAAGACCTCTACGTATACTATTCACATCGTGAGCGATATAACTTTAATTTCTTACGATCCTTAGAAAATATTTATGAGGTCAGGTCGTGGAAGTCAAATCGAAAGTTTAAGATTTTAAAATTTTTAATTAGTTGAAAGATATGTACTATACAATAGTTGCATTTAGAGGTCTTGGCACCATTTTTAAATTGTCATAGATTACATTTGTACTAACTCCTCCTCCACCTGCGCACAAAGTTATCAACATGTGCAAGGATCTGCTTACTTACATTTCAAAAATTTCCTCTATAGGTTGAGTGTTACATCAAGCTACTCTAAAGAAGAACTCAAAGTTCCTATCTACTTCATTTATAAACAACTAGGAACAAATATAATCCTTCTAATACTAGCAATTAGGAATTGAGAATCTGTGCACTCTTACAATTGTTACAAAGATCCACTTCTTAGATAATAACTTAATTAATTAGGTGGGTTTAAGATACATGCAAATTTAAAGTACGAGATGTTACTTTCAAGTCATATGCAATATACTGCTTCAACTAGCTAATGACACCCTGTAAAGCTTAATTTCTTCTGGTATGAGATTAGTTCTTGTAACGAGAGAAGCCCAATTTCACTCAACAAACAGACCATGCATGTGCCTAGGTAGTGACCACTTCCTTTAATTTATATGCATGGGACCTTAATTATGTACTTGATAGTTCCTACTTCCTTACTTCCTTTATATATTTACCTATTGCACATTTGCACTACCTATTATTAACTTTAACATATGACATATCTCTGTTGATGATCAAGTTGAATGACTATGACATGCTTTCTTTTTTGGGGGTTAGTCGGTAAAGCTTGTGCCAAAGTCTTATGTATCACTATTCAATAGAGTCTTACTACTTGATAATATATTTTTCTATTATTGGAAATAGTTTAATTATCTTTTTTCAATAACAACTTTTCATACATATTGAAATTATCTGCAAAACCCCTTCCATCGATGAAAATTTATGATCAAAATCCTAGATGAAGTTACTGAGTTAAGTAACGGGAACTTGACACGACAAAGACGCAAATCAATCCATATATTATTAGTTTCGATCAGTTATTGATCATTGTGCAGCTTTTCCACATTCTATATAGTTTTTCTGATAGAGTTTGCAAATAATTCTAAATTGACACAAAACAAAATAGATACCGTATATGCTACTTGTATATTTGACTAGATTACCAATTATACACTATAAATTAAAAATATTGGATAAAAAAACCATACAATATTCTTGTATTATTGTCTTTTTCATTTGACATAAAAAAGTGCACATATATACCGCCTAGTTTCTTGTGATCTCATTCATTAACAGTTAACACTCTGTCAAATTTTTTATAGAATAACAAAGCCCTTGCTAGTCCCTTTCTTTCCTTTACCCTGTAATATCTCATCTTCCACGTCCTTAAGTTCATACTTTAGATACCTAAGGCTATAACTAATTAAGCATAAAAGGCTAGAACTAAAGCTTTTCTTTTGAACTTATTGGAACTTATTACAAATAAATTATCTGTGCTTATCCTTACTTATCAGTATTTATATACATTTTTATGCAAACTAAGCCAAAATAAGTCAAAGGAAACCTTGCCTCTTTGCAATTGAGATACTAATTTCACCTTGACAAATCTTCAAAATCCTCAGACTACACATTTAGGACAACAAGTCTTGATCTTTCGAAATTTCTCTCTTGCTTGCCCCATCGAAGGACAATCGTCTAAATCCCGAGCAGATCGTGCCTACATGTCAATCCACGGGATAAATGCAGTTCGTGCTCAATATTTATAGTCATTTTTTTAATCCACGGTCCGCAACCCGTGCAACATGTCTTGTGCTAGGTTCGGCTCGTGCCTGGTCATACTCATCTCACGCTCGGCTCATGTCCAACTCTACTTCAATTGACCTTACTTACCAAGTACTACCAACCAAATTCGGGCCTATCCAAGTAAAATCAACCTGGGCCTTAATAAACCCTAATTCATATCAACCTCATTTTTTAACCTGCTAAAACTCAGAAGAAGAAAAAGAAAACTCGAACTTTACAAGTTAAAAAACCCTAGCCGGCGCAATCTAGGAGAGAGAAACTGCGAAGAATCAACCAACATCCGAACAACATCACTCACCAGCCATGGGTAATCTACCGATTCATCTTCTTCTTCTCCAAATTCTTCATCAATTACATTTCTTCAATCGAAATCTCTGAATTTTTTGAGTTTTTTTGAGTTTTAATGGCGGATAATTTGATGATGTTAATCATGTTACAGGTAAGGTACACGGATCATTGGCACGTGCCGGAAAGGTGAGAGGTCAAACTCCGAAAGTTGCTTCTCAAGATAAGAAGAAGAAGCCACGTGGACGCGCTCACAAGCGTATGCAATACAATCGCCGTTTCGTTACCGCCGGTACGTTTTTTTTTGTCTTCTGATAAATCATTGATTTGTTGTTTATATGTTTTATTGAAGTTTTTGATTTGAGTTAATTTTGGTGATTTATTTGATTTTAAGGACAAATTGATTTCATGTGTTTATACATCACTGAAGTTGAGGATTATATATGTTTATAGTTAGGTTTGGTGACAAATGAATCATAAAGTATTTATTTATGTTAGATTATGTTGAAGGTTATGTTGAGATTTAAGCCTATATGGAATTACTTTTGGTTGGAAATCGCCAATTAGCAGAGTAAGATCATGAAATTTAGAATGATGGAATTTTGTATTGAAGGTTGGCAATATGAAATATAGGATGATTCTACGTGCCTTTCGAACTCTGCTTTGTGTCGATTGTGGTCTCGAACAAATTAGCTACATGTTTGTTTGGTTCTTTTCACAAATGTTTCCATATGCACGTTTGAAGGTGATAGGTTGTCGTACACCTGTCAAAAATAATTCCTACAAAACCTTCTAACAATGTAATCCACAGAGAGATGGTTGTTCTAATCTACTCCCTCCGGTCTTTATTAGTTTACCCCTTTCTATGGGGCACATTTGCCGATACACTAATTTGAACCTTAATATCTCTAATTATCAATAAGCAAAAATTACAAAAAGTTGATATTTGGATACTACACATTGAGATGAATCTAACAAGATCTCACATGACTATATTTTTCCTTAAGTACAAATCACAAGAGATAGTCAAAGTCATGTATGTGAATAGTGTCAAAAGTCAAAAGGGGTAAACTAATAAAGACCGGAGGGAGTAGCTTCTAAGGTATGGAGAAACTAAATAAGATCAGAAATATGTGTACTAAGGTTCTAAACTAATAAATAAAGAAAATCAAACTAAAAAGGATTTAGGGCAATGGTTTACCATGTTTATAACTATAATCTATCAAAATATTATCAATGGTTCAATTAATCAGATATCTAGAGCACATGTTAATTCTACGGTCGGGCTTTAACGCTCTCAAATCAACATATGCTAGTACGGTCGTTCAACATAATCAGATTTGCTAATTGTAGGTAAGCATCTAAAGAGTACTATCTCTCGATCTATGACTCGATATTAGCAATATTTAATCAGACAATTGATCAAATTGCAAGATTAATAATATAAACACTAATCAATTAGAAATATCAAGACTAATCAAACCATGAATAAATATCAATCAATAATCATATCATATAAACATGGATTCCCAAACCCTAGAAAATACGACTACTTAATCATGAAACAAAGAATAAAAACTAAAACTATAAAAGAAAACATAATTAAACAAATCAATAAATGAAACTAATCATCATGATGTTGAAGGCGAAGCGATGATTGAAACAATCATCATCAAACTCGACTGCCAAGTTTGCATATGCTTCGTAATCCATTTTAATTTTTTGAAATGAAAATGTGATGGTGGGGTGCTATGGCCAAATCCCTTTAAATAACCAAGTCATTTTAATTAACGGCTATTTTCATAATAACTTCTAGGGTCAGTGAGTAATTGAGTACTTTGACATCTGTTTTCGAGAAGTTTATGGATTTTTTATTGATTATTATTTATTTTAAGATTACCAATTTGTTGATAAGTCCTAAAATTAATATGTCACTTTTTAGGCATTTGGGCTTAAACTTATTTCCTTAGATTCATTATTCATTTTATGAACAACAACCAAGTCTATAATTGGTACATGATATGGAAGTAGAAAAAAATGTCATAAAATAAGATTTATTTCATAAATGAAGTAAATCATGACAAATAACTATCAATGACATTAAAGCTAAGTACATAGTTTATTAAAGAAGATTTAAACTTAATGCTATGACTAGGATTACTGAGCCTTTATCTTGTTACTTGATCTATCAAGCACGAAGATGGGCGAAACTGATGGTGATTTGTGGTTCCTCATGTTCATCCACATCAGGATCATCATCAGAGTAATCGTCATCTAGTAACATAGGGATGCCTTCTCCCGATAGGAGCTCTTGCCATAAGAGACATGTACATTTGTATTGTATGAGTTTTTCGAAACTCATATTCTCGTCCACTTGGACTACCCTATACTTTCTGGTGAACAAACCCAAACGGCTTTCACCTATTATGGACCTTTGATATTTGAATGCAATTTTAGGAGGAAAATACTGTTTTATAATGCCTTCCCCCCATGCCTTGCAAACGCTCAAGAGTTTAAATAAATCTTCCTTTTTCCATCCTCGGCTATAGATTTAGTGCTAGGAGGTCTATATCACTTCCCATTATGGTTGTACTAGACCTTTGCTCCTTGAGATCCCCAGATTGGACCTTTGGGTCCTTTCCAAAGAATCTTGTGATTTTGAGTTGCCATTTCTTCATCTCCTCTTCTCTAAATTCCTCCCAGTCCTCTTTTGTGATGTCCTTATTGAACCGGTGCCTCCAACATTCACCAGGAAATGGTAGGGGGGCAACTTGCTGATCAGCCATGTTCACGGACTTTGGGGTTTTGTGAAGGTAGAGTAAAGATATTGTGGATGAAAAATTCTTCAAGTTAAGGTAACATATTTATAACATGATCATCATAACCGTTGTCCCTATTTGTTAGGGGTATATGAGGCGATTAGTATCATCCTTTTAGATAATCATATCACGTTATATTCTTTAGAATGGATTTTTAATCCCCTCAAGTTATTTTGATAATTGATTTTAAGTCATGGCCTTAGTGGATAAGTTTACCCATTAACTCTCCAATGTGTCATGTCACTACTTAGAAGTTGGCCATTAGTGGCGTGTGAAGTAAGATGGTAATAATTACTTTTTGAAGTAACTTCCTTTCATGTTATTAATATTTTTCAGAGTTAGTATCCCAAGAGTCGTTTTATTTCTTTTTAATCTCAACCGTGGATTTTGCATTATTCGATTTGACAGTTATTTTTGAATAACATAATATAATTTATTTTGCACAATTTGGATTGAATCAAAATAAATGTATAATGCAACTGAAATAAAAAATTTAGACCAACTTGAGGAAATTTTAAATTTCATTAATGAAAATAAAATTTACAACCTAGGGCTAAAATTTCTATTTTAAAATAAAAATTACAACCTATTTAGAATTTTGAAATTCTAAATTTTAGGCCTAAACTAGTCCCTTGGAGAACGAGGCTTGAAGGCGTCAGAGTCCAGTGAGGACTCTTTCCTGTCCTTCTTCTTTTTCTCTCTCCCTCTTCTCTAGAATTTCTAGAGGGGGAAAGAACGGTTGGTCAACCTCGTGGGGGTTGACCTCATGAGTCCCTGTGATGCAGGACTCGGTAGATGGCTGAGGCGCATCCATGTTTGGCGAAGAAAGTTTTTTGGGAAGGTTAAGAGATGAGAGGGTTTTTTTGGAGATGATGTTTCAAGAGATGAGTAGTGTGAAGATTTCCTTACACTTGCCCCTTTTTATAAAGAGATTTAGCGTCTCTTGAAAAACGGAAAGTTACGCCCTTTGGGAATTGGCTTTTAGAGTAACTGACTCTAGAAATGGGCCTTTAAATCATGCGCCCTTTAAAAATGAGTTTTTTGGATGACTTCAGATTCTTATGTTTTAATTTATTAAAATTAGGCCTTATCATGACCCAATTACACATGATCCAAAATAAAACGTATCACGTATTGTGCACGTGTTCTCTTTTATATTTTTATTTTAGTTGTTTTCTCCATTAATACACTTTTCAAGGATTTTAGGAAGATCGGAGAGTTTCAAACAAATTTAATTCTCTTTCTAAAAATTCACAACCATCACCAAATTTCAATTCATCTTTCAATTCACCATGTCTAATGAAATAATTCGTGATGATGAAATTCGTGAAACACTGGCCAAGAAACGTGATGCCATGCAATCTGAGGCAGCCCGTCAATTATGCAACGCCATTAGAGTGAATCTTGGGACTTATAAGTCTCAAGTGTTCTGGTATGTGAATAAAAACTCTGACTCTAATACTCCTTTGGAGGAGAGGATTGCCACTATTGGTCCTTGTTTTCTTTTCAAGATTCAAAAACCAAAGCACCAACTTGTCTTAGAGCAACCGTGCTACCCATTCTTGGATATTATTCTAGAAGATAATAAGCCTAGAATGCTTCCGTTTGCCTCAAAATCCCTTCAACATCTGCATTGGCCTTTGACCAACAAACCTTTTAAGGGTTGGATTTCAGGAGTGGATTCAAGAGCATGATTTTTGCGAATGAAACCTTTTCATCACAAAGGGTCCAAAAACAAAATATTGCCCTTCTTAAGACTAGCTTCATATGAAGCCATCTCTTTTGACGGAGCTATATCTACTGCCTTGTTGGCATGTTGGGACCCTGCCATCAACTGCTTCTTGTTCCGATGGGGACCAATGACTGTTACATTAGCTGATATTGCTTTTATTACTGGAACTTCTCCAAAAGGTAAATATGAAATTGAACTTCCTATTTTTCACCATGTTAAAGAACATAATCAGCTGTACAGTCAATGCTTATTAACTTTTCGCCAAATTGCTAGTCCTTCTGCTAGTGCTAGCAAGTGTGGCTTTCAGAAATTTGTTGATTTCTTCCTCAGTAAGGATACTAGTGAATAAATAGGTTTATTATCTTGATATTTAAAACTAGAGTTTTCCGATATTCATGAATTTGTTGATTTGTTGGTTTGACTAGGGCGCGTGATTTAAAGGCTCATTTCTAGAGGTCAGTTACTCTAAAATCCCATTCCCAAAGGGCGTAACTTTCCGTTTTTCAAGAGACTGTAAATCTTTTTATAAAAAGGGGCAAGTATAAGGAAATCTTCACACTAATCTTTTGAAACATCATCTCCAAAAAACCCTCTCATCTCCTACCCTTCCCAAAAAACTTTCTTCGCCAAACATGGATGCGCCTTAGCCATCTACCGAGTCCTACATCACAGGGACTCATGAGGTCAACCTCCAAGAGGTTGACCAACCGTTCTTTCCCCCTCCAGAATTCTTGAGGAGAGGGGTAGAGAAGATGAAGAAAAAGAAGAAGAGGAAAATACCCCTCCACCATCAGATGAATCTGATGGTGATGATGATGAGGATGAAGATGATGAACCCCCTGCTCAAAGGAGGAGGGTGGATTATTTTTCGGAAGAGTTTTCTAGCGGTGAAGACCGCCCTTACTCTCCTGAAGATGGCTCCGGGGAGGGTGCTGCTGGAGACGACGATGAGTCCTCACTGGACTCTGACGCCTTCAAGCCTCGTTCTCCAAGGGACTAGTTTAAGCCTAGAATTTAGAATTTCAAAATTCTAAATAGGTTGTAATTTTTATTCTAAAATAGAAATTTCAGCCCTAGGTTGTAAATTTTATTTTCATTAATGAAATTTAAAATTTCCTCAAGTTGGTCTAATTTTTTTTATATTTTAGTTTCATTATACATTTATTTTGATTCAATCCAAATTGTGCAAAATAAATTATATTAGGTTGTTCCACTGACCCTTCGGGTTGGATGTCTTTGGAAGCAGAGAGACAATCATAATCTCTTTTCCTTGCTGCTCTTTTGAAAGGGTCAATCTGCTCCAGTGGTCCCATGGATTGAATGTCATCCACAGACTGAACATCTCCATAGGAGATCCCTTGTTCACAAGCAGCATCATCTTCATCCTCTGAAGAGGTATGAGGAGGAACCCTTTTGTCTATGATATTCCAATAGAGCTTGTCATATCTAGAGTCCGTCGTCATATCATCAGGCACCCTTTGCTTCTTCTTGCCAGCTTTTGCTAAAATGTCAGAAGTAGAGCATAAAAAAGGATTAGTAATATTCACTCCTACAAAAAGTTATAAAATAACTAAGGAGAGAAAATTACTTACAGCTTAAGAAGAGCTGATCTTCAAAGTTCGCCAAAGCATCATAACACATTGAGTCATTTGGGAAGACATGATCCCACCACAGATGGAATCCTCTAACAGCTTTATTAATCCATTTCCAAGGAGATATGGACATGGAAGTAAGGCCAAGAGTTCTGCTCTGAAGGGCTCTACCTTCTTCAAAACGACTCCTTGAAGTCCAAGGATCATTACGGGTCAAGAAGTAAGGAATAACTAGTGTTTGAACCAATCCAAAATACCTAGATAAATATCAATCAATAATCATATCATATAAACATGGATTCCCAAACCCTAGAAAATAAGACTACTCAATCATGAAACAAAGAATAAAAACTAAAACTATAAAAGAAAACATAATTCAACAAATCAATAAAAGAAACTAATAGAATTCATGAATTAATGAAGAAGAATAAAAACTAGGGTTTACAACTAAAACTAGAGAGAAACAGAAGAAACTAAACCTAAAAACTAAAACTAAGAAATAACGTCAAAAGGAGTCGCGGCTGGAAAAAGTGAGAAGACCTATTTATAGTTTTTACAAAACGGGCTAAAAAAAACAAAAATTAAAGCTCCCGAAAAGCCGCCCGGTCGCGTGACGGTGTTCTGAATTTACGAGCAAAGTGGAGATTCCGCCCGGTCAACCGGGCCAGGCCGCCCGATCGGGCGCGTTAACAGTTTTGGCGCCTCTTTCGCCCGGTTGACCGGGCGAACAAGTCTTGTGCTCTGATGAAGATTTTTTCTCGCCCGGTCGGGCGGGAAAACTGCTATTTTGCCTCAACTTGCGAAGGTTGTATCTCTCGAACCAGAAGTCCATTTGGGGCGTGTGACCTATCGTTGGAAAGCCCTTCAAGTCTAGTTTTCAACCCAACTGGAATTTCTTGATTATCAATTTTGTATCAAAAGTTATGATCAAAATAGTGAACAGGTGTCAGTTTTGACACTTCTTTCACGAACTTTTTGCTTCATTCTAACTCGAAATTATCCCAAACGGATGCATTGTGATCCTTGTGCAAGCTATCTTCATCCTCAATGATTAATAGGCTTGATCTTAGATAAACATAATCAATTTGCATCAAAATAACCTGAAAATCATCGAAACACGCAAACGGGGAGTAGTAGAGCAGAACTTACGTAATTCATGCCATTATGCACCCAAATTCTCTAAAAGGAGTTCTAAATGCAATCAAAATGTATCTAAAAACTATATATAAAAGTGACACATCAGAAGGGTATCGTGTTCTATGTGTTTGAACGATGATTTGTTGGTTGTTCTAGCGACCCTTTCTTGGCGTTTGATAGTAGTATAATAGGGAGAATCTCAGTTGGAGAGCACATTGTTTGGTTGCAAATTGCTGTGTATGCCCATCTAATCATTAAGTTGATTTGTTAACTTTTGCTGAAGTTTATTGTTATAAGTAAATTTGTTTTTCGGGTTTGTTACTCGTGGTTGAAATTAGCCAATTAACGGAGCAAGGTCATGAAATGTAGAATGATGGAATCTTGCGTTGAAGGTTTGCAATATGAAACATAGGACGATTCTCTGTGCCTTTTGAACTCTGCTTTGTGTCTATTGTGGCCTCGAACAAATCGCTACATTTTTTCTGGTTCTTTTCACAAATGTTTTCTATATTCACATTTGGAGGGTGTCGTGTTCTGTGTGTTTGAATGATGATTCGTTGGCTTTCTAGTCACCCTTTCGTGGCATTTGATAGGAGTTTAATGGGGATAATCTCAGTTAAAGAGCGGATACTTTTGGTAGCAAATTGCTGTATATGCCCATCTAAATTGTTAAGTTCATTTGTTAACTTTTGCTGAAGTTTATTGTTATAACTTAATAAGTAAATCTGTTTTTCGGGTTTGTTACTCGCGGTTGAAATTAGCCATTTAGCAGAGCAAGGTCATTAAAATTTAGAATGATGGAATCTTTCATTGAAGGTTTGCAATATGAAAAATAGGACGATTCTCTGTGCCTTTTGAACTCTGTGCTTGTGTCGGTTGTGGACTCGAACAAATTGCTACATTATGCCTGTCTCTCTTATTGCTATTAGTATCACTGTCACACTTGAGAGAATTCATTCTCTGTGTCTTTAAAGATGTATCCTTTTCTGAGTTCTAGCTAGCCCTTTAAGGCATATCGCTGAAGCTCTCTAAACAAATTTGTTACTTTTGGTTAGAAATTACCAATTAACAGAGCAAGGTCATTAAATATAAATTATAGAACCCTGCATTGAATGTTGGCAATATGAAACATAGGCTGATTCTCCATGCCTTTTGAACTCTGTACTCGTGTCGATTATGAACTCCAAAATATCGCTGCATATCATGTGTTTCTTATTGACATTTTATAGAACTTGGGTTTTTTTTGTGTGTTTGTACTTTGTAGTTTGTATAAATGCTTTTGTTGTTTGTTTTAGGCTGCCATTATATAGTGAAAAGAGTGTTGAACTCAATGCGTCAAAACAAAACTATTGTCTGAAAGGATAGTGATATGTGATAACATTCTACATAAAGTTGAATATACTTTATACTTTATAGTACTTGTTTGGACTTGCATATTTCTGGTGTCCCCCCCCCAAAAAAAAGGTAAGTGAAGTGTTTTCTTATGGAACTAGGTTACTACTTACGAGATCCTGCTACTATATTGCTGGTGCTAAATTTAGATTGTTTGCTTGAATATTTTGTTCTGGTTCTCATCTTGTTACTTTTGATCTCAGTTGTTGGATTCGGCAAGAAGAGAGGACCAAACTCATCCGAGAAGTAAAAGATTATAAACAACAAAATGTGAAAGCTCGCTACAACAATGACATTTCTAGGATTCTAAAGTTCCTCTTCTATTTTTTTTTTAGTATCGATGGTTTCTTATAATTATTGTACTTTGTGTATTCTCAAATCACTACTACTTTTTGATGTTCGTAACCCTATGCTGTTGTTGGAACCTGTCGTTTTCTTTTCCTATCATAGTGACAATTTTGCCTCAATCTCATAGTCACCATTCCACTTGGAAGTATGCTTTGATTTTCTTGCTGTTGAATGGAAATCTACCAGGTTTATTATATAGATCTCTTCATTCTGCAGTCTGCATTTTGCATTCTGCATAGAGTTCAGATTTAAGAAGCTTCGTTACCGATGCAACAGTATGACTCAAGTCCGATATGAAATTCTTTGAGAAATCTTTGTCAATGTCATGCGTGAATTGATGCTTCTTTGAGAAAATTTCGTCTCTCACGACAACAACCGTGGATTGATGGTTCTTTGAGAAATCTTTGTCCATCACGACGCCTGTGAATTGAGGATGATGTATGGAGGGGGTAATAGAAGGAAATGAGGGTGATATATGAGATGAAATATTGATAATTGTATATGAAGGGCTTAATTACTTTCATAATGTGGTCATAGCTACCCACCATCTGTAGGGTAATACATTAATCCCAAAATGAGAAATAACAGTTTTCCCTATCAGTTATTCCCCATTACACGATCTACATTCTCTCTTTTACTAACTTAGATTCATCTTTACATTTTGTCGTCAATATTTGTTAATGTTTCACCCATAACATTTTCGAGAGAGGGGTGACATATGGCTACCTAGGCGCTTACATAGGCTATATTTCTTGCCCATGCTTTGTAATAATAATAGATTTTGTTGCTTATTTGATTTTTCTGTTGTAATTTTATCATCGAGATTTGGAAATTTATAAGGATTTCAGTTGAATTTTGGTTGCATGTAAAAAGAATAAAAGATGTCGGTTGTGGTGGTGAAATTATAACATTATTTGAAGTAAAAGGTCAAAGTTTTGAAACCTCTTTCGCTAATTTTTTGATGATTTTTTAGCGGAATGTCATGTCAAAGATAAAGTGGCACCATGTGAGCATATACATGTCATGTCAGTCGTCAGAGACGATGTGAAACCATGTCAATGTATGAGATGGGGAGACACATGATGGACTACAATGTTTACCTGTGCGTTTTAATAATATATATTGATAATTGGCCGCTCATAAATTTTAGGCCCAAAATGTTTCATCAACTAGAGTATGAAACAACCATAAGATAACAAAAAGAGTATGGAAACCAACAGTAGAGAACAATTATAAAAAGAAGTTAGTGTTTTTGCAATGGTTGGGGAACAATATAAACAAAAATGGTGGGTGAGCAAAAAATTCTAGGTACCCATTTAGTAACTGGATTCCGTTGTACTAGAACTGGAATCAGATCAAGGGGTTTTGGTTCCGAATAAGCGACTGCATAGGACCTCTAAATTATCGAGGCCCCCAAAATATTTTTTTTTTGTAGTTACATTGCTACAAGTTTTTTTTTTTTAAATTAAAAATTAATTCATTGATTCAAAGTCATACGACATCTACAATAAAAGTCAAAACTAAATAAATACATATCAAAATGAAATAAATACACTAATATGACAAAACCACGATCGTTGAGTAGATCTAACACTTCTGAAAACCCTCGTCTTTCACATCGCTGTCTGATGCAGCCTTCTGCAAGGGAGTCTATCGATCTTTTGTAGTTTTGAAGTAGAACTGGATTCAATTCAAGTGATTGTAAACGAAGTACTGACATCTGTTGCAACCCCGCACAAATTTCAATCAACAAATCAACCTCTTGAATTACACAAAAACCCAAAAACAAAGTCTCCAAACTCTCACATGGAGAGAGATAAAACCCAATATATGGGTAGATATAACCCAATAAATGGGTAGAAAAACTCTCTATTAGAGAGAGACTGAAGTTTATTAGAAACATTAATATAAAAAACTAGTAATAAAAGGAGAAAAGGGGCTTACCACCGCCCAAAAGGGTGGCGGTAGCCCCTAAGTTGAAAATTAGGGTTTTGTTGGAGAGGAGAGAGGAGAGAGAAGAGAGAAAAATAGGGAGAGGAGGCGTAGGTTTTTTCCCAATAGCCAATGAACATAACAGTCATATTGCTACAAGTTTTTCCTTAGCTTGTTAGGATTTGTCTCCATATTTGAATATTTTTTATTGTATATTGGTCATGTGATTATGTTGTTATTTCAAAAAAATTACATACTTCAAATTAGATTTCTTCAAATTTTTTTAGGTTTAAGTTACAAATTAGAAGGCCCAATTTTCATTTACGTTGCAGAGGACCACTATAATAATTGAACTGTCCTGTTTAATTGAAGCCATATCGAATTTGCTCCTCTGACTCAAGTCATAAAAATGAGCTTCATGTGCACAAATGTCTTGCGTTCTTTCCACAATCTCTATATATAGTAGGAAAGCATATTGCACACACCATAAGTGGGAGGATCACTATTTATTGGGTGGAGGATGGGACCTAAAAAGGTTTTATACTTTGAACTACAGAAATTATAGGCTACATTCAACTTTTATGGTCAATTTATATCACCTATGACAATTAGTTACCATCATAAAAAAAAATTAGAAATCTATAGTTTAGCATTAAAATGTCTTAAGATGAATTTTCTAAAATGATCACGGTTATAAATGGTGGTAATGGTAATGTAATCTAGTGTAAATTTTTAAATAATTTATAATATCAATACTCATGGTTATGAAATTTCATTACAGAACATGAGTTTTCCTATATAAATTTCCATTACCACGTACTTAATACCACCTTCCCAATCGATAATGAATATGGTAACATAATTTTAGGAAGAAATGGATATTTGAGGATGAGATAGCATTATCATGGGTAATGAGTAATGACTTTTCTTACAACTTATATTACAATGCAAAACCATTACTACTATTATGACCACTAACCAAATGAGCCGTTTGGGATAAGGCAACTATAGAAACTACTAACCTCCGTTTCTAAATAAGTGCAACGGTTTGACTTTTACGTTTGCCAATGCACAACTTTGACCATCGTTATCTCTAATTATGTATTTGTAAAAGTTAGAAAAAGTTGATATTATGAAAATATTCATTTAGAAAAATACAATGCCATCTTATATGATCATTTTTGTTTCGATTTTTCACCATATACCCTCGAGAAATCACGAAATTCACCATATACCCTCAATGTTTCAGATATTCACCATATACCCCTGAGTTTTCGAAAACGTTCACCAAATGCCCTTTTTCTAACGGAAGTTAACTTGCCGTTAACTTTATTTACAATTTTGCCATTATTAACCCCCTAACCCCTAAAACCCTAACCCTAATTCTAACCCCTAACCCTAACTCGCCCACCCCTCCACCCCAGCCGACCCCCGCCCCCCCCCCCTCCCATCCACCCCAACCCAGCCCCCTCCACCCTCCCTCCACCCCGGCCCAGGCTCCCCCCCCTCTCCCTCCCCTCCACCCCACCCGGCGCCTATTGGTGGCAAACGGGTCATACGGGTCGGGTCATTACGGGTCGGTTCATAATCGGGTCAACTTTGTGTTTGGGTTACGTTCGGGCCGGGTCCGTTCGTGTCGGGTCAATCTCGGGTCCATTCAATTTCGAGCCACTTCGGATCGGGTTAAATCGGATTTTTAATCTAGTAAATAAAAAACACATATAAGACTAATAAAACTAAGTGAAATAATAAATGGGAGGTGGCTAAGTCGGAGATAATCTCGGTGAAATTCGGCATCCTTGTAATCGGAGAATCGAGGGGGAGGGGTGGGGGATGCGTCTGCCGCGGAAATCGAGGAGGAGGGGAGGGGCCGCCGCGAAAAGGGGGAGGGGGACGGGCCGCCGCGGAATTCGAGGGGGAGGGGGGGGGCCGGGTTGGCAGTGGGCTTGGGCTGGGTTGGGGTGGAGGGGTGGGTGAGTTAGGGTTTAGGGGATTAGGTGTTAGGGTTAGTGGTTAATAATGGCAAAATTGTAAATAAAGCAAACGTCAACTTAACGTCTGTTAGAAAAGGGGCATTTGGTGAACGTTTTTGGAAACTCAGGGGTATATGGTGAATATTTGAAACATTGAGGGTATATGGTGAATTTCGTGATTTGTCAGGGGTATTTGGTGAAATAACCGTTTTTGTTTTTATACATTAGTAGAAAAATATGGTCAAAGAGAGGTGTGAATAGTGTAAAAGTTAAACGGTTGCATTTAAAAAAAAACAGAGGAAGTATATAATATATACACACATGCAACTATGCAAGTGTTCGTATAGTGAAGTCCTGAAAAAAATGGGTTTGTAATCGAGCAAAATTAATGGGCCTACTTTGCTTGAGATAACTAACAAGCCCGCGGCCTACTTTCTCTCTGTTTCACGAGGCTGGGTTTTGCAATCTGGAGACAAAGAAAAGAGCTCATTTTCCAAATTCTATTATTTCATTATTATTTTTGTAATTTTGTTGATTATTGGCACTTGAAAGTTGAAACTCATGTGAAAGAAGGAGATAATTCTAGATGCCAATAAAATTCAGGAATAGTTGATTATTGGTTTGATTGTCTTGCCCTGCTGACCACGCAATTGAATTAATTGCACAATAGACCAATCCTTAACATAAACATCCAATCCTTCACTCTCACTCATTCTAGAAAAAGAAAAACAAAAGAAGTGTTTGACAACAAATATCAATTAATCAATCAAACTTGATGAATAATCTAGCTACAATAATCTCTCATAGTTTCTCCCTGGGCCTTGATTGATAATGACTTATTTTTAGTGTTTACAATATGCAAATAATTTGTGTATCCTATATGTGCATTTATTAGTATTTCCTCGTCCCAAAATAGATACAATAAATTGACTTTTAAACTACTTTTTTTTTTACGATTAAGATCCCTTGTCAGTCAATAATCGAACACCTATCACATGGTAGTAGGACCTCCAATCAACTAAATCGACCATAATTTTTATACATCTGAACCAGGGGTAAAGTTAGGCTTAGTTGTGGATGGGAGTCGGTTTAACAAAGAATACTAAACATGGTTGTGTAGGGGACCCAATTTACCAATAAAACAACTTTTGTTTTCACTTTTTTAATCTTCTTACTCTATTATAATCAGTACAACTAGGCCTTTAGCAGGGGTCATGACCGTCTTATGCATCTACTATGCCTCGCCCCTGCTTTGAACTACTTATATGTGCATAGAGCCTCTATAAGATATAAATATACATAGTTCACCTATTCTTATAAAAATATGTTAAATATCCCTTTTGTGTATGCATGAAAGTAGACTGATATTTTTGTTTTTAAACTTTAAAGGCAATTAGAAGTACAATGTCGCGTCGAGATGGTGGTCCACATTAACTTTCGTCAACGGGAAACCGAAAGACTTCCGAGTGCTGGACCAGCCAATTGGGTTAGGTGATCAGTAGGTAATCAATTTCAATACCAAACACAATCACCATTAAAAATACATTAAACTTTACACCATAAACCATTACTTCTATATATTACAGTCCATTACTATGTCATTGTGTTTTATTTTAAGGTAAGACAAAAGGGTTCATTTAAGACATTAAGGGAAATTGCTCAAATGAGTCTCATTAGGTTTGATTCTAGACCTGAGGGATACGAGGTAGGAAGTGACGCACTACACCACCGCCTCAACCTCACTGTGTCATTATGTGTTCATGAAGTAGTAGTAGTTGGTATGAATTTTACCTTGTAATTTTTATGTTATAAGTTTAATTGTGATACGAGTTGAGAAAGATTTTAGGCTAAAATTCAAAGATTATTTTCATCATCATATAAAAAGAATATAGTGTAGTTTATTACATTATAGGTTTATTTTTTTTTTTTTTTTTTTTTTTTTGGGCCCTTCCGAACCCGTGGTAGCAAGAAATTCCTCCAGGCCGCCTGCACAGCGCCACTCACCCAGAGGCCCAACAAGCCCCAAACCCCCCTCCCCCCCAACAATATTGAAATTTACTTCCACCAAGATTTGAACCTTGGTCTCCCATGTGGGAGATAGGAAGTCGTACCATTGGACCCAAGGGTCCTTGGTATTACATTATAGGTTTATATATCGTGATATATAGTATGTGCGGTTGATCATGTGCCAATAATATCGTACTATGGCGTATAATAGATGCGTTGCTATTTTTTTTTAAAAGAAAGATATATGATCTCTCGTACATGCTATATAGGATTTCTTATTCGATAATGACACCATGTGTGTAGTATAACCTTAGCTCATGCTGCTCATCACTTATAACTATAAGAGCGGCCATAACGATTGACTGACTGTGAACACACACAAATTTATTGAATGGCTAAATATTGGTTGGCCGTATACCACCAAGACAGAACATTATTAGTCGCAAATGTTTTTTTTTTGGCCTTACCTTACCTGTATACGTTCTAGACATTATAATTGAGCATTGTTTGGTTTAGCGGTAAATGTGGTATCATAAAATTATATTTCTTTTATTTCCTAAAGATCTTCTTGTTTGTAATAGCAACATATACAAAGGCAAGAGGAAAGAGTGAATGCGTGTTTTTTTTGTTTAAATAGAAAGATGTTTTGAAAACAGACTAAAATGAAAAGTAGAGAAATCTTTAAACAATAGAACGAGTAAGATTGTGGAATAAAATCTCATTAGAGGCACCCTAAGGTAAGGGTTTTCCTTGCTCTTTTCTGTACCTTCCACTATATTCAGTAACGGATTTGCCATAGGCGATTTCCTTCAACTCACATTATTTTCTTTTCATTATTCATCTCTTAATTACCTTATTTTGTCCTAGTATATCTATAAATTAATAATCATCGGTGCAATCATCCTAAGTAAAATTATGTTTCATTGCTATGATTTTAACTAGTATATAAACCATATATTTTTAGTACATATACATTTTTTTTGAAAAAACATTTAGTATAGAAATTAGGAAAAATTGACAAGAGCGGTCCCAACTATGGTCGGTCCGCCATAAAAGGTCCCAACTATGAACTATTTCATAGCAGGCCCAACTATTGCATGTATTTGACACACGTGGTCCTTCCAGGTTACTCACCGGTAGAAACCGGTAGAACCTATCACGTGATTGTTACTGTTGCTGCACGTGTTTTGTCAATAAAAACCCCATATTCCCCTGTTCTTCCATTTTCTTCTTCTCCTTCTTTCTGCAATTTCCTCTGCAATTTCCTCTTCTGAAATCTCCAAATTCCTCTTCTGCAATTTCCATTTTCTTCTTCTCCTTCTTCCCCTCCTCTCGCGCACCTCCAACTCTCCATTCTCCAATCCAAATGCGATTCCACTTCCTCGACGATTTTCAGACAAAACCCAGTTGCTTAAGCCTTGAGGGTCCATTAATGGCGTCATATCAGGAAGTAGCAATGATACATCTTCTAAACACAGTAATTTTTGGAGTAGCAGCAATGATAATGTTATTGTTATTCAAATCTTCATTAAAAAAATTGTAATTGCCGTCTTTGAAGAAATCCAGCGTGGGAGTAGCCCAATTGTCGTCAAACATGTCTCTGCTACAATTACAATCTTCATTCTTTATATTTCTCCATAATATTACAGGGTTGGTTTTGATTTCGTTCTTTGATTTTTGGAATTTGATTGGTTTTTTTTACCGACTTGTATTATTATTTTGGATATAGAGTTTATTTAGTTGTTAGAAGCATCAGGTTTGCTTGTTGATGGATCAAGTACCAGATTGCTTGTTAATGGTGATGTAATCCAAAAACCTATTGCATCAGGTTTGAAGAGGATGTTGAGTTCTATTGCATTACTTCTCTCCAATCATAATTTCGTTGCATTGGGTTCACCCAATTTCTTGAAGATTTAATTTTTCAGGTTGTAAAATCTAACAATTGAAATGGGTTTTTTTGGATTTTGACAATTTGGTGCAGGGAAGAGAGATAATTATGGATAAGGAAAAAAGTGGAGATGAAGATGGTGATGGGCGTGGTCTGTTTACCGTGTAGGAGGTTTGAAGAATAGGGGAGGGAGAGGGGGGTGACACGGGAAGAAGAAGGGAGGTGAGAGAATTAGGAGGAAGAAGAGGCAAAAACAGGCAAAAAAAATGTTTTAAGAAATTTTTAACCGGTAAAATCGGTTGCTAGTCAACAAGGACCACGTGTGTCAAATACATGCAATAGTTGGGTCTGCTATGAAATAGTCCATAGTTGGGACCTTTTATGGCGGACCGGCCATAGTTAGGACCGCTCTTGTCAATTTTTCCTAGAAATTAAGCAACACATCTATTATACACTTGACTACTTGAGTGTATGTACACTCAAGAAGCATGTGCAATGTGATTCTAGGCTCATGATCGTGCTAAGCATTTTAGTCCATGAATACACGATACACTCCATGGACTTGTAAACGCAAAAGCCTACTGCAAATAAGAATGCACATTTATAGTAGAATTTATAGGAATGAAGCCAAAATCATTTGCAAAATGCAAATATGACAATTTCTAATCTATAGATTTTAAATCCCTACTATAGTGGACATAAGAAATAATTCAATGAACCACTCATTTAACATCCCAACTAATAGTAGATATCAACTAGTTTAATTGATTAAAGTTTTGAGAAACAACGCCCAAGACCTGGAATTAAATCCCGTCTACATCAATTGCCTTGTGGTTCTCTCTACACTAAAAAAAACATCCCAAGTCCCAACTAATAACAAAAACCATTTTTTTATAGTTACATAACACAATAAGGGTCTGTTCTCCCCAACTTATTTTCAGTTCAGTTCAGTTCAATTCAGTTCAGTTCAGTTCCTAAATTATTATCATTACTATTAATTAGTTATAATTTAATTCAGTTCAGTTCAGTTCAGTTCAATTCAGTTCAGTTCAGTTCAGTTCAATTCAGTTCAGTTGTTTTATGCCGAATAGAACAGACCCTAACACAATTAGTATAATTTTATTTAGCTTCCAAAATATTCTATTCCACAAAGTTGACTGAGTAAGCATAGTTGATCTTCAAGTAGGAAACTACCCCACCAGAGTCAACAATCCAATAGTGGGTCCCACAACTGTCCCCCCTTAAAATTCAATAGTTGAACTAAGACTTTCTTTTTTAAAATTTCCCCAATTTTAATTCTTTCTTTCTTCCTTCTTTCCTTCCAACAATTCTCTGTCTTTTTTTGCTTTATTCATCCACAATAACATCATAGTCAAAAATGGCGAACTAAACTTCATCAATTTTGACCTTTTTTTTCCTTTTCAAATTTTCAGTCTCAATCAAAAAGTCATACAATTAATCGATTTTCATCTAAATTATTAAATTCCATAGACTCATTTTTTCTCAATCAACAAAAACAATGGAGGATTTTGGGGAGGAGAGAGAAAATAAACCGATAGAATTAAGAGCAGTTGAAGCGTTAGGGTTAGGGTTTGATCTAACATCGGATTTTAGGTTGAGATTTGCTAAAAAAGAGAGACTTGTTGTTTTAGATGAAGCTCATAAAAGAAACGTTGTAATTCCTGGTGGAAACGTTTCGATTCCTGGCGTTTCTGTTGATATTCGTTGCGATAAAGGCGAACAATTGCGGTTTAAGTCTGATGTTCTTCAATTTAATCAGGTTGTTTATCTTTTCTCTACTTTTTTTTTTAATTTTATTGGAATTTTTGTGACTTATTAGTGTAAATTTAGTGTTATATCTGTAATTTTGAAGTATATTTTTATGGAATTGATTGGGGATTAATATATGTTGTTTAAGGTTATAATTTGTGAATTATGAGAATTAAATTAAGGAACAATCTAATTTAAGAAAATCTAAGCTAAAATTGGAGGGTGTATAAATAGTGAAATTATCTATTTGTGTATTTTGTTTATGTTATTGGGGATGAAGTGTATAATTGGAAAACTTTATTATATGGTTATGTTTTTGAAGGAATGATATTGCCTTAAAAAAATGGAGGGAGTAAAATTGCATTGGTATGTTTTAATGTTGTGCACAAAATAATTTAAGGATGGTAAATAAAATGAAGCAATACCCCCTTTTTTTATTTTTGTAAAATTAAGGTTAAAAGATCAATGTGTTAGAAAGATAATACTTTGATAACAATTAATTTAGTGCTGTTAAGTAAGGTAAGAGAATAATAGTAATAATCAATTTTTTTGTATTATTATAAAATTTAAAACTTCTTGTAGCAAAGAAATTTTTGCTGAAATGATAGTAAGATACTAGTTGGAAATTAGATTGAATACCCGTTTTGTTTACGGAAGGCGTGACATTTGAGGTCATTGTTGGCTTCTTGAAGGTAAGCACAACATTTTTCAAAGATTACTAACTTCCCTATATTAATTTGTTTTCAAAATGTTGTAAAAGTCGTTCATATTATTGATGGGTCATTATTTGTCATAAGGTAAAATTAGAGTTCTTTCTTTTTTCGGCATTGGATTGCTAAAGTGACATGTTTATTTGTGAATAGGAATATCTCCTTTCTTACTTGTGGCTTACATGTGAATACAAAGAGTAGTATTTGGTACATTAGCTATTGAATAATTTAGCTGTTATATTCCTTCAAAGTGGTATATAAGTCCCGTAAAAAACTTATATAAGTGAATCATAACATTAAATGCGAAATTCAATATCATCCATGACATGCAATTCCTTTCTCTGGCATTGGTGAGATTACTTCAGCTGGTTCTTAACTTCTTGTATCTAGGATGATGAAGTCTTCTTGTAATTGATTTCATTGTCTTATGAGTCATGATACCCTGATCTGTTATTATCAGTGAAGTTGCTCACTGCAGCTGCTGAAGGGGAGTTACTAAAGTGTTCTCTGTAATGGAGATTTGGAGTGTGTCCACAATAAATACAACATCAAGATAGTGAGAGATGTTTGAGTGCCCTTTTCTCTCTCATTTGATTTTCCTTAGAAGTAAATGCTTTGATCATGGCCTTTTCTAATTTGTAGGATATGCCAATGTTAGAGACTGAACATGCAGGGTATCTCAAGTGCAACAGATATTATTAGAAGTATATGCCACCCACAAAGATAGAGATAAGAGTGGTAGAGTTTTTATGGAGTATTTTTGTTAGGGTTTTGTTTGTTTGTACTCTTAATGAAATGAGCCTTTTAAAGAGAGCTTGTGCAATAGCTCATGGAAAGTACTAATAGTGCTAGTTGAACAATTTAGGCATACATGGTGACTGGTGTCCCGAAATAGAAAAACCTCTTTGGGGTGAAAAGTCTTGTTCTTTAGAATCTAGTGCCTTAATAGCGACTAGTGAAATTTTAAATTTCCTACTGTTTTATGATGTGCAAGTCTAAGAACTGCCATGCAATTGGCTTAAATCTATACTATGGGTGTGTTTTCACCACCTTTAAAAAAAAAGTTTCAGGTCCATTTATGTCTAATCGGGTTTGATCAGGTCCAACTAGGTGTAAAAATAAGGTGAAATAATGGGTAAATATGTCCAATCAATTTTAATAAGTTCTATTCATATAAGATAAGGCGAAGAGACTGCAACCCTATATATACAAATGATGTAGCCTTTCATAAGACTCCACCACATGGTTGTCTCGACATGAGACTGCAGCATGTCATACATAATCTGGCTATATCTTTTTAAGAGTGTCACCAATGCTTGAACCTAAGAAATTCTACTTCTTATTACATGTTATAATCATCAATTCAATGAAAGAAGCTATGCCTTCTGCAGCAAATAAATGTTAATAT
The DNA here is from genome assembly GCA_947648045.1 of Beta corolliflora. NCBI lineage: Eukaryota > Viridiplantae > Streptophyta > Magnoliopsida > Caryophyllales > Amaranthaceae > Beta > Beta corolliflora. Next base: position 527,148 of record CANSZD010000253.1, on the reverse strand, counting down.
ACTAATTTATCCATAAGAGAGAATGAATAGTAAAACCATTATTGTGACATCATTTCTTTCACAACCAATTTGATACAACAATATATCCTCACATTCCCTCATCTTTGTGACCACCACGACCACTAGGTTACTATGTTCTAGCCCGCATAATCATATATCAATCTGACTATCATGTCAATCTCACCCCACTTTCTCTTGCTACAAACCCATGACATGATAACAGAATCTCTTACATGTAACAAGTGATATTTAAGAAGAACAACGTGCATTGCACGGGATCAAACACTAGTTAACGAAAAACTGAATTGGCAATCTATTGTGTTTGCATAGACCAAAAACGAATATTGTAGTTATTTAATATTTTACAAAAGTCAATTGTGATTCTTTGCCTACTCTGATAATTACCTAAAGGAAAGACTTAACATTATCTTTCTGGAACTGCAGATGTCAGAGTTACTAAATCAAAGATCTTCTGTGCAAGGAAAAGTTCCTTCTGGCTACTTCAATGCTATCTTTAATTTTAGTGGAGCTTGGCTAAATGATGCTGCAGAAAGCAAACATCTTGCTTTTGATGGTTACTTTGTTGCTTTGTACCACTTGCACTTAATGGCATCTGCCATTGTCCTCCATGACAAAGTGAAGAAGTCTGTTCCTTCACATTGGGATCCTGCATCATTGTCAAGGTAGCTTCTCCTTTGCAGTTACTTTGATTAGCAGGTGGAATTTATATGTTAGATGTGTATTCATTTGACTCCGTATATGTTATGGGATACCGATGCATGACATATCTAGTTGTGACTGGTTACTGGTTAGGGGTGAAGTTGCATGTAGACCCTTATTATACCCACTAATGGCGGGATAATTACTCGGTGTTTCCTTTTGTCCAAGTGCGACATTAATTAAAATCCCCAAATTGGATGGTGCTTAGGATTCACTATTCAGCTTTAGCTTAGCATGCTGAACCAAACTTCTCATCCATTTCTTCAGTTCCCATTTCCTTTGTTTATCTCTCTCTCTTTCTTTTCCTTTGTTTCTGTCCCCCACCTTACTAAATCAATGAGTGATTGAGGTGAGCTTATAACAGTTTCTGCATAGAAGATCACTGATCTCTTTCCACTTCTATGCAATTTCACATAGACAGTTCTTGCCACTTATTATTCACCCTGATCTTGAATTTTGAGTAGTACGTGACCTTCAGAGTCCATTTATGATTGATCTCACTTTTCTTGGCCAAAACTTAATTGCGTGAACCAAGAAATTATGTGCTATTGTGAACCCATTATCATCATATCCTTTTTAACTCTTTCCATTCAAGTCATCTTTGGTCTCCCTCTGGCTTCTTCTAAATTCCTTATTAATCCCACCTCTCTTATCAAAGTTAAATATATCTCGGAACAAACAAACATTAATATTTTGTTTGCTTCCATGGTTTTGTGGTTTTGTGGTTTTAGTTTTTATTTTTATTTTTTTATGTTTGTTTAGTTTGCTGCACCAGTTCCTGATCTCACTTGTTAGGCAGGTTTATCCAGAAATACGGGACACACATTATTGTCGGCTTGGCTGTTGGAGGTCAAGATTTAATTTGTGTCAGACAGACCCCTTCATCAGAAATCCCACCTGCTGAACTCAGAGCGCATCTGGAAGATCTTGGAGATGCGCTATTCTCTGATGAAAAAGATTCACTATTACAGCGAAAAGCTAGGGACGGAAACCAAAAGGTACAGGCTCTAGTTGAAATGCTTATCGGCATTTTTCATTTTTGAAAGGTTCATTTTTGCTATATGACCTGACTTTCCTTTATCATATAGGCTCCCGAGGTCTTCAGTCGGATCCTGCAGACCAATAGCATACAGTTGACGAGTGTTGTAGAAACATCAAATAAGGATGTAAGTATGTATATATAAGCTTGAGTTATAAGCTCCCATTATACAATTATCACATAGTAGTTTCTGATAACATTGTCATCTGTGGTCAGGGACTCTCTGTTATACGTTCACGAAGAGGAGGAAATGTGTATCTGCATAGTCACTCCCAATGGCTCCAGACAGTGCCTAGCCACCCTGATGCAATTCTCTTTAAGTTTGTTCCTATTACTTCTCTCCTTACTGGAATCCCAGGGAGTGGTTATCTTAGCCATGCTATTAATTTGTATTTAAGATGTAAGTTTTCTTTCCACTCTGTACCCCAAGAAATTTCATTTTTAGTTAATGCTTGACTGATAACAACAAGCCCCTCTAGAAATAAGAAGAGGAAATTTTCCGACCTGCATTCTTGTGCCTACTAGTCATTTGATATCCTGATGGATTTTACTTTTGTTTGATCTGAAATATACTCTCTCATTGCAGACAAACCTGCTCCAGAAGATCTTCAGTGCTTTTTGGAATTCCAAGTTCCAAGACAATGGGCACCAATGTACAACGAGCTCCCCCTTCAGCATCAAAGAATAACATCCTCGTCATCTATCCTTCAATTTAGCCTAATGGGTCCCAAAATACATGTTAATTCCACCAAGGTACTCCATTGTCCACACTTTCCCTTTTCTTCTGTAATCTTCTGCCTTATTTATTTCTGAATCACGTTTTAACTCGTTCCTGTTATATATCTCTCTGGTTTAGGTCTCGAGTAGTGTGAAACCAATAGTAGGTCTTCGCCTGTACTTGGAAGGCAAGCGCTGCAATCAACTAGCCATTCATGCTCAGCATCTAACAACCCTACCTAATTCTATGACATTTTCATCACCTCATGATCATTGTCAATGGCGAGGTTCTGATGATTTTGATCCCCAAGGCCAATTCTTAGAACGGATTAGATGGAAGAGTTTCTCAAAAGTCTGTACATCTGCGGTGAAGCATGACCCGAACTGGCTCCAGGGTAAAACAACTGGGGTTTTCTTTGTCACTGGAGCACAACTCCTCACGAAAGGGAGGTGGCCAAAGACAGTACTTCACCTTCGATTGCTCTTCAGTCACCTACCTAACTGCTTGATCAGAAAAACTGAATGGGCTGCTGCCCCACAATCTTCTCACAAGTCGAGCATCCTCATGACATTAAGCACAACTTTCACCTTCACTCAGAAGCAAAACAACAGCCCACCTAAAAAGTTACCAGCTGCACTGAACTCAGGTGTTTACCCAAATGGCCCTCCAGTTCCCGTCAGCAGCCAGAAGCTGCTCAAATATGTCGATACTTCTGAGGTGCTACGTGGTCCTCATGATGCTCCAGGACATTGGCTGGTCACAGCTGCTAAACTAGTGACAGAGGGAGGTAAAATAGGTTTACATGTAAAGTTTGCTTTAATAGATTATACAAATGATGTGTAAATTTTTGTTGTACATATATGTCATTCGATATGGTATTTGCAATTATATTGTACGTCTTGAGGTTCTCTTTATAAGAAGTGGTGATTGTGTGAGGGAAATAGTACCATAAGCTCAGTGTACAGAGAAAAATTAGAAATTGTGAAATTTTGTCCCTTCTTTTTTTCTTTTTTATTGAGAATAATAAATCTTTAATTATTGCAATAAGTTCCAGTTTGCCAATCTTCCCTAATTTCGTCGACTAAATTCTTAGTTCTCCTATTACCCAAGACGCCGCGAGCCATTGATTTGGGGAAAGAAAGGGGCCGTGTTGGAGCAATCTTGGAGATAATTGGTGTTTGATTGACAGGGGAAAAAAACAGTATTAGTCTTTGGGAAGAAGTGCTTTTAAGTGTTTAGGCTGACGATTTGGCATAAGTGCGAGAAGTGGAACTTCTAATTTCATTCCCCTAACGTAAGATGAAGGATACCATCTTGGGGGAGTTAAGGAAAACCCCAAGATTGAGCGTTGGCCTCCTGTATGGAATTCGACAACTTCGCCAACTGCTCCAAGTTGCTTCTTGAGTAGATCTTCTATATAGAGAAAGTTATTTAGTACTTCCTCAGTTCGTTTTTAGATGTAACACGTTGACTTTGAGTAATATTCATCCACCTCCCTTTGACCATCAATTGTTATTTATATATAATGAAAAATATAGTCATTTGGAATCTTGTTGGATTTGTCTTGATATGCGCTTTCCAAATATGTATTTCTTATAATTTTTACATTTACAAAATTAGAGATATTGTGGGTTAAAGTTGCGACTAATTAGTGTGAAAAGTCAAATGTTACATCTATTAAAAAACGGAGGGAGTAGTATTTACCCATTTCTAAAGTCTTGTTTGCATTTCATCAAATGAAGATGTGCAATTAGGGGTTCAAGCTATCTACATCAATCACAGAAAAGTCTCTACTTTTGTGTAGAACTTCCACAGAAAGAAAGTTATTTAGTAGTATTACCCATTTATAGTCTTATTTGCATTCAAACTTCAAAGTTCCAAACAAATGACGACGTGCAATAAGGGACATGTAATACATGTTCTAATTGACGCGCAAACTCTAGTATTAACTATTACCCATTTCATGCGGCATATGATTTTCATAGATAAGTCTATACTTTTGTGTTGTTCGTTCGTTAGGCCATTCATTTCCCTTGCTGGTGGGTAGGGTTTGATTTTTATTGCTCCTTCTCCTCTGCCGAAAATTTTAAAGTGAGTATCGATCACCGTTAATCACCACTAATTATATTAAATCTAAACCATAACTTTACAAAAGGAAATATGTACCGTAGGATCAAAAACAGTGAACTTATACCAAAATGTTAAATTAGCCAAACTATTCAGTCTCAAGAAAAAATCAAGGACATATGGATTTTAATAATTTTTGCTCTAAACTGCGCGTCACATATGATTCAAAATTGAGGTTTAGTCATCGCTATCACTTAATCTGAGACTGGAAACTGGATTTTCTCTCAATTGTTTGTTTTCATTTATTTCTTTCGGTTGGATGAAAACTTGGTTAATCCTTTTGCCTTTCATCTTGTTGCTTCCTTCGTATAAATTATGTCTATATGCACCAACCTAGGTAGTTCCTAGAATTGATGGGGAGATAGCTAGGGTTTGAGAGAAGAGGTAAATTGAAATTATAATACATGTTCTAATTAATGAAAAAAATCTTCTTCTTTTTTATTTGTTGGCAGTTTTTTAATTACAAATAAAAAATTATACTGTATTAAACATAGAAGTTAATTAGTATCCTACCATTGTGATGCATATCTGATATCAATGACCTATATTTGTTAGTAGTGGTGATAAGCAATGGTCGACACTCGCTATAAACTATTTGCCTCCTCTAATATGAAGTTATAGGATAAGACAATTGTTGTTGATGTACGTAACTAACAAAATAATTATAAAATGATGTATTGATTGCATATGCCAAAACTTGATTGCATATGCCAAAACTCGAAATTTTGACTGATTTTCAGAATTATATATAATCCGAGTCCCAAATTTTGTGTTGGAAAATATATTTTGAGTTGAAAAAGTATCATTATGAACTACTTAAAATGAACTTAAATTTGAAGTTGACCTAAAATTTTGCGTAACTTAAAGCATCCGACCCCATAGGTCTACTATTGGAGATGATTTGGTGCTCCATGCTCAATGCTAGGTTCATTGCATGGACAAGGGAACTTGATTTATGGATATCATTTGCATGCATGTCTTGTACGGGATCACTAGTGATTTTCTTATGGATGATGTTTTTCTCACTTTTTGAGGAAAAAAAGAAGATTTCAGCAATTTGCCAGCTTTGTATGGATTAGAATCTACTTTCAAGTAAGAATAGTTCGGAGATTACTTTTTTTTCTTCAGTATATTAGTGATTTTACACTCTGATCTGATTTTCAAGGTGTAGCTTTTGGTCAAAAAGCAATTAAAAAGAGAAACATTGCTGTAGAAAGAAAAAATATATACTTATTTGCTGATATTGACATTTCTTTTTATCATATACTATGTCACATATCAAAGAAAGAACATAGCAAAACTTGAAAACTTTGGCATGCTGATGTTGCATGCTCAAATAGTAAACATAGTAACTTTTGAGTTATTTATGGTTGCATGCTGTATGATGATGTATTGATGCATGATATGTTGTCTGCATGCTTATGGCTGAGCATCATTGCAAGCATGGTCTTAAGAGGAAGAAGACATTGTGAATTTGTGTTGTTTAAATAATGTTGAGCTCTAGAGTTGCGTTTTGTCCAATTCTACGCCGTTTAACGTTATAAAAAATGGCTGTCCTTTTGTTTTATCTTTAAGCATGCAAATTGGAAAAATTGTATTCTATTCAAATATCATGGTGCATGACATGATAATTTATTGGTTTTTTTTTTTTTTTAAATTAAAAATTAATTCATTGATTCAAAGTCATACGACATCTACAATAGAAGTCAAAACTAAACAAATACATATCAAAATGAAATAAATACATTTCTAATATGACAAAAACACGATCGTTGAGTAGATCTAACACTTCTGAAAACCCTCGTCTTTCACATCGCTGTCTGATGCAGCCTTCTGCAAGGGGGTCTATCGATCTTTTGTAGTTTTGAAGTAGAACTGGATTCAATTCAAGTGATTGTAAACGAAATCTTGACATCTGTTGCTAACCCCGCACAAATTTCAATCAACAAATCAACCTCTTGAATTACACAAAAACCCAAAAACAAAGTCTCCAAACTCTCACATGGAGAGAGATAAAACCCAATATATGGGTAGATATAACCCAATAAATGGGTAGAAAAACTCTCCATTAGAGAGAGACTGAAGTTTATTAGAAACATTAATATAAAAAACTAGTAACAAAAGGAGAAAAAGGGCTTACCACCGCCCAAAAGGGTGGCGGTAGCCCTAGGTTGAAAATTAGGGTTTTGTGGGAGAGGAGAGAGAAGAGATAATTTATTGGTATCTTGTATTTAGAAAACTGACTATAAAAAACTGAAACTACTACTTTTTTTGGTTTTCATATTTTTCTTTTTAGGTTTAAAAAAACTGAAATGTAAAAACAGAAAACGATAGCGAAAGCCTATATTATGGAGCTTTATCAAGGGAGGCCGAGGCTCGGAGGGGTACAGTTGGATGGTTACACTATTGACATACTGATCTACAAAGTGTAAAAAGGTTTCAGGAGTTTGGATTACTAATGCTAATTATTACTCTTGAACCTTTTTTCTTTTTCTCCCTTGGTAGACCTAGCAAGCTTGAAAAAAGCTAGTTTAACAGTTTTTCTCTGTATTATTGCAGGGGTTAGAATCCCACATTCCCATGCTATCTTCATGATTATTAAGGCCAGGCAGGTCCACTTTTTTGGATGTAAATATGATTGCTAGTTCTAATTATTGGACATGAGATTTCTTGTCATAACTTTGAATTCTTAGGTTTGGAGTTTTGGACCATGAAAATTTTAGAGGAATTTTTATTTTCCAGATAATCCTGATGGAGGAGTGATAAAACACTAACTACTGTTTGGTTAGTGTGCTTAAATTGTAGTAATGGTAATGGTTTTAGTATAAATTTGTGAAGGCATTCCCACGTCCAACATCCACAGTAATCTTCTTTATCCCAAAACACCTATTTTCTTCCTAAAATTTCATTACTATCCATTACCACTTAGGAGGTGGTATTAAGTGGTAATGACAATTTATGAAGGAAAACCCATGTTTTGACATCAAGTTTCATTACCATGGATATTAACTTGGAAATATCTTCACAAATTTACACTAAAAAGCATTACTATTACCTCTATTTAGTACCACTTACCAAACGGGCCGTAATTGTTAGTGGGCACCTATGTTGGACAAAATAATTTAATTAGTTTAGTGGGGATTATAGTTCCCTGTCCACCTTTGTAGAAACCGATTTTCGCTTTTTTTTTCACCACAATTTGATTTGGGTCCCCAAAATTGAGGAGATACAAATGGGTGTACAGAGAAAATATTACACAACAATAATGAAGCAAAACAAAGCAAGGATTTGCAATTATTTTTTCCTTGATAGATTAAAAGCAATACACAACTAGTACACAGATTAGAACATTAGCCTTAACACTTCTCTCTGGCTCCCCAATCCTTTCTTATGTCAAAATAGTAAGTGGTGTCCAAGTAACAGTTGCCATCATCATCCACAAACTGCAAATACATACACCAAAATTAGGTGAAACTAATCCAACATCTTTGTTGTAAAAAAATGAGACCATGTCAAAGATTTAGATAGATTTGGCAAACAAGTCACTTGGATCGAGTTAAAATAGGTTGGATCATATTCAAGTGGTGAATCATTCAATTTGATTAGGTCAAATTCTAGTTACTTTAGATTCGAGTAAAAATTGGGTTATTTGATTTTGAGTATTATTCGAGTTTGAGTCGCGTTATTTGGTTCATCCATTCGGATATGAGTCAATTTTGCCAATTTTGGAGGTAAGCTTACCTTAGATCGGACAAGAAAAGGACCCCTTGCAAAGAATCCAGAAGGAGTAGTTCCTTCTTCTAACTCAAATGTATATTGCTCTTGTCGCGGGCTAAATGTGCCTATCAACTTCTTTGTGTGGTGCACTGCGAAATTTCCAACAGCTAAATCAACATATATAAACCGAAATAATAATAACAAACGAATAAAATCATTCTACTTAATGTACATGAATTTTAATATAAACAATCCTTATACTTTTGTGGTATTCAATTTGTATATTTGACCATCAATAACTTTAATTAATATTAGTAGAAAATCTAAAAAGTCAAAAATCTTAAAAATGCACATTAAAATATATGTAACATCTTATGTTATGATACAATTTTTTTTATATATATTAGTGTAAAATATCTAGTTAAAATTTGTGAAGTTTGACTAGAAAAGTCAAAGTCTTGCATTTATTTGGAACGGAAAGGTTACCCTTTAACCAGAATGTTATAAATTGGATGTAAAGTAAACTACAGAGTAATTTACCTCTGATTCCAGACTTCCAAACCATGTACGTGTACGTAAGGTTTTTAACAGTCTTTTTGGTCACAGTAAAAAGAAATTTGATGCGGTATTTGCTTCCTTCCTTGAGGGTAAAAAAGAGTGGCCTTAGAAGTTGTAGGAAGAAAAGGAATTGTCAACACTACATCAGTGCGGCCAGGAGAAAGAACCGATAAGCTCAAAATCCGCACTTCGGGGCTGCTGTTCTTATCTGTTAATACATGTAACAGGAAAAGGTCAAACAAAAAGACCAGATTTTTAGCATAACATTTTGTATTAATTTCACTTATTTCAGTTTAGTTCAACCTATGAAGCATGAAAACTTTTGTTTTGGAAACTCTAGCACATTTTGATACTAAAAAAAGTCCGAAAATGGCTAGAACTAGAGATTTTTCCGTTCATGAAACCCCAGTTGTTTCCGTGCTATATAGGGGTTGATTTATGTTAAAAAATGTTTAGCATAGTAAATTCTTCTCAAAGATTTTAAAATAATAAGGTAAAATTAATTAGTAAATTTTGATAATGAGAACAAAGTAAAGCTTAGTTTAAAGTTGTTTATTACCTCCAATATCTAAAAGGTCATTGCTTTCTACAAGCTGTTGCTTCTGATTGCTTGAGCTTTCATCACCCTTCACAATAGCAACACAGAAAAAGTAAGCAATAGATTCAGCACACAAAAATCCATTGTATGTGCACTTGTGCAGTGTTTAACTTCTTGTGTGTTTATTGCATGAAAACAATTTGAAAATTATATTTGTGTGGAATTTTAATTTCGAACTATAGGAAGGAAATTGTACCATTTATTCGAATAAAGAAAATAGGCAAAATAGCCCCAACACCCGTAAAATACCACCAACTATGTGGTTAGGTGCATTCCGTACTATAAATGAGGCCGAGCAAGACGGTGGGTTTTATGGTACACCCCACCCCAGTAGTTGGTGGTATTGGCACCCCACCCCTAGTGGGGTATTCGAGTACTAAGACAATTTTGCTAAGAAAATACTTTCCACCCTTTTGTTTAGTTTATTTTCTACTAAAGAACAAACCAAAAACAACTTTAAAGACGGGTGAATTAATGGTTGCTTGTTTTTTCCATGTAATTTCCTCTTCTAGGAAGTAAAAAGAAAGTTTGGTCGATCACAACAAGTAACACTTTCGAAGTTCTACTAACTTAGAAGAACCGGATAAGCAAATGTCTCTATTTGTGGGAAATTGTCAGCTAAACAAATCCACGGTTTTAAAATTTCCTAAAACTTCTATTTTCAATGTTTTTTTTTCATATCAACTAAACACGCACTTAATTAATTTTCTAAAAAAATGATTTCTTTCCAACCAAACACAACGTTAAACATGAGGAGATAGACTCTAACCTTATCATCTTTGTTAAGCTCTTTGTTGTTTGTACTATCTTCAGACTTCAAACAGGCAGCATCATCTTGCTTTATTGCACAATTATCTTCACTATTACCAGTTCTTTTGCTGATTTCTTTGATCAAATCTTTGCAAATAATGTCGGCATTTTCGGCCTTTAACTTGGAACTTATGCTCTCTATGTTATCATCAGCTTTATGCTCAACTTCTTTGTTAATGTTAGAAGAGAGAATAATCCCAGGATTTTGGGAGGAACAGATAGTTCCTACAACAGCTGACATTGTTTTTGAACTTTTAAGAGTTATAACTCACACTTAGAAACACAAATATGATGGAGTGATGTTTTTGTGTTATGGAGCTTAAGGTTGAAGTTGGCTTGTATTTAAAACAGTAGGAAATAATAAATTTAATAGTGCACAAGTTATGATCATGATGAAAGCATATGACATGTGGGTTCAAAAGTTAGGGAAATATGGTAGCTTTGGAACAAAGGCAATTAAGCGGCTAAAGCATCTAACATGGGATGTGTAAATGATTTTTCCTGTGGAAATTTTTTACTAAAATAGACTGCATTACCAAAGATTCAACAACCGGCCAGTTGGTCTTGTACGAGACCGCCTATTTTTAATTCAAAATTAGGTAAAGGCTCAAGCTATGCCTAATATTAAGAAGAGAACCGACCACCTTTCTCAATATATTGGTTAGTTTAATCTATTTAGTAACTAGTTTAATATATTTAGTGACCAATTTAATCCAATTCTTACATTTTTAACCCATTTAGTGACTAGTTTAATCCCTTTAGTGACTAGTTTAATCCATTTGATAAGACTGTCGGGTTATTTTTTAAAATTGTTTGCTGTAGTTCGAGATTCAAAGGGAAACAAAGAAATTAAGGAGACGAGAAGGGACGACTAGGTTAGTTTGAGATGTCTAGGGATAGTATTGACTGTTGGGTTAGAGTGAGATGAAGTGGGCTTGTTAGGAGAATGTAGGCTTGAGTTTGTCTAATTTTATGTTAAAATTAGACCATCTATTATAATAGTTTGTGTTCAACCAAATAGAATAAATTAAGGAATTGTACAAAAATAAGATTGAACTATGCATCATGCTAACAATAATAAGATTAAACTATGCATCATGCTAACAATAATACAAACTTTAGCATGTAGGATGTTGTTGGATTTATCTCAATATATATAGGAAAAATTTCATAAAACTACCTTTTATAATAATTTTTTTACAAAAAACTACCTTTTAAAAATTTTCTTTCAAGAAACTACCTTATATAACAAGTTTCTTTCGATATACTACCATTTTACCGTAAATGGGGTTTAATCACTAATAATTGAGTCACCGTAAATTGCTTTTCTTTCTTCCCCTCTCGTTTCTCTCCTCTTTTCTCACTACCCCACTGGCAGCAACACCTAAGACGATTGTCATATATTGATAAGTATTAAATATACACATAAAATGGTAATATATTGAAAGAAATTTGTCATCTAAGGTAGTTTTTTAAAAGAAAATTTTTAAAAGGTAGTTTTTTTGAAAAAAATTGGTTATAGAAGGTAGTTTTTTGAAAATTTTCCATATATATTTACAAGATTTCAACTTTTTATGATTTTATCATATAAATAATTAGTTATATTAATAGTCAAAGTTGTATATTGACGTCATACAAACGAGTACTAACGTTCCATTTATTGAAAAACAGAGGTGGTAAAATTTGAAGGCAACACATATCAGAAGTACGGAGGATCATGAGTAGCATAGAGTGTGCTGCAGAAAAATGAAAAGTTAGGTAGCAATCCCAACACATAGAATATCCAGTACAAATTCCCCTCCTTAGTTATTATGGTGATTGATCAATGACAGGTTACCAGTGACCAAGTGACCCTAATGATGATGGAAAACCCCAAATTAAAGAAAGTTTATAGGGGGTCCATTTCCTCATTAACTTAAATTATGTCATCCAATTGTTCTTAAAAACTAACCTCTTATTATCTTTACTTCTAAATGGATTTGGAGATCTTACATTTTTTGCATAAATATTCCACATGAGTGGTTGGGGCTTGGAGGTATACTTTAAGATGCATTGTATAGTATTAAGTGGATTTTGCTTTACTTGTGTAGCTATAAGACAATAATTATTGGACAATTAGGTTCTTATTAAAAATTGCATTTGCTAAGGAGGGTTCTAATTAGCTAGTCAAGAGAGGATTCTCTTCCTAGATCATCAATGATTAATTTGATGGGTATTAAAATCCAAGTAAATGATAAGTTATATTGATATGTTATTGCTTTACTATTTACATAACCATAATGGCAACATATAAGCGATTTTTAACTGTGGTAAATGAATGTTTTTTTTCTTTTTAGAGAAACAAGTGAAATTTTGTTTTGTTTCGAGAAGTTGTACTTCTTGTCTTTCACAATAAGTTTTACGTTTTAGTTGGCATAGAAAATAAGAATAAGGAGGGTGTGAAGGTCGTTGTAAAGCGTCCCATTTTTACTAAGTATTTTTGAGAAATAGTTGAAGTAGCCCCAAAATCCTCCCTTTGATCTCCCACTAACTATACTACTTGTTCCCTATGTATTATCGGACGCCTTTATCCATTTGATTAATGCACTATTGGAGTTTTCCTTTCAAAAAAAAAAAAAACTATACTACTGTCCAATTATTGGAAAGAATCCCAATCCTTTTTATCCCCTACAAAAAGCTACTAAGGGTATTACAAAGAATACTCCCATCATAGATTTCTCTCTTTATTTAAAAAGTTTGTAAAGACTAAGGAGAAATAGGAAGATCGACTTTAAGTTGGTAATGAAGGACTAAGAAAAATATGTACATTTTGTAAATATTTTCTTATATACTTATTTGTTTTAAATTAAAATATATACAACATTTTGATTTTTGCATTATTAATTAGTATATTAACTTTGACTATAATATTTTTTTATACTTATATGTAAAATGTTGTTGGATTAGTTTTAATATATATTTAATAAAAAAGATATAAACTTTATATAATATTAACTAATAGATAGTTAAAAAGATCAACAATCAAATATGTTCTTTCGTAAGTATTATAGGTATTTTAGACGGAGGAAATATGTGTAAATTTAGATCGTCAAAAAAGTGATCAGTTTTCTCACTGTCTATCTCTTTCAACTTGTAACTATAATGCTCAAACCCAAAGGGCAAAGGCAAGTATTTAATTGGCTGGATGTTTCCCTGGAAGATTTTGTATTCACAATATTTTAGCTTGGATTATAGTGGAGTTAATCATATTGGCTGATTGAGCTCCTTGTACTTACTTTCTGTGAATAAGTAGAGTACAACTACCTCAATTTAGTTAGATCAAAGATTTAACCGAAATCAATTCTTTGTATGTTCTCCAGTAAAGTTTCATAGGAGTATATATGTATATCTTATCTCCTTTGACGACAACAAAAAATTGAGCTCTATATAAAGATAAGCGCAAATTTTATTTTACATTTATTAGCAAAAGAATATAGTGAAAATACGATTAAATACAAATACTATATTGATGTTATGAAACTATTATCTTATGTGCTTATGTCGAAATGCTGATAAAACGAACGACTTATATTTTTGAATGAAAGGAAGTAAAACTTACACCTTGGAACATTTACAATAAGATGGTGCTGATAGAAATTGTTGACGCGCATTCGGAAGGTTAATGGGCCAATTTTGTAATTTATGAATTTTCATTGATTGGAATAATTTGTTCTGAGCTTTGGGGAGATACATATGATATGTGATATGCGAGGTTGCCCATGAAGCTATAACTTCGTGGTAGGAAGTACATATGACTCCACACTCCTACGTACAATGCTGACACATATTTATAGGAGTGGGTGGTATAACTTAATCTACAATATTCTACACTAATCTTATATGATCTAATAATATCTAATGCTAGATTATTCTAGATTCTTCATTCCTAGATTTTTCTATAATATGCCTTAATTACAATAGATATTTCCTTAGATAACTCTAGATTAATCTTGATTTTTACACTAGATTTTTCTAGATTACTATTTCTAACAGGTGCCTCTTTTACTACCATTTTTAGCCCCATCAGCATCATGTTCTCTCTAGCTAATATTTCCATTTGAGATTGAAGAGTGGAAGTTGAAAATTTTACTTCAACTTGTGTTATTGTTTTCAGTTCACATCATCGAATAAAGATAGATTAATTAATTGTATATAAATCTTGATATGCATCATTTAGACTTTAGAGTAACATTCGCATGGCACTACAATTCAAAGCCCGTTGACCGTTGTGGCCCTCATCAATGGTTATTATGACTATAGGGTCCAGGCTTCAGAAATCGAATCTCAATTAGACAGTAAGCACGAATATGGGAAGTCAACAGCCTGGACTGTGGGACACAACGGCCATCATCCCCCGCCCTAGGAAATTCGATCGTGTACATGGGACTTGGGAGTATGGGACCATAATATACATCATGCTCTTGAAAAAGCAAAAAATTCAAAATAAAAGAATATATTGTTTAGAATAAAATATTAAAATATTTCATGTTCATTAAAAAAAAAAAAAGAATATGCAATAAAAAAACATAGTTGTATGATGATAAAGCATGGTAATGTAATGGAAACATTAATCAAGAGCAACATGTCTTGGGTAGATCGAGTTCACAATAATTTATTGTACATCCAAACTGACTTTATCGCACAAAAACTAACTATATTAGAAAAAAACCGACTATATCATATAAAACTGACTATATCGCAAAAATAAAAGGTAATTATATCATATAAAAGCGAATATATCAAACGAAAACGATTATATCAAATGAAAAACCGACTATATCATATGGTTTCCGGTGCGCACAATAAGTTATTGTAACCCTATCCATTCATTTTTTTTTTTTGAATAAAGAGTATATTGCACAAATACACCCGACTCCCGAGTGTATAATCTGCCAATAAGAAAGGGTAAGCAAACAAACAGTACTTATAACGTGAAAAAGAAAAACAATTTACTCCAAGAGTGAAGAAAGAGGACTGGCCATTTTATTATCAAACAAACTTCCATTTTGTTATTGTAGTTTGAAGTTTACAGAAAACGGGGGCTTATGAGGATCCCTCCATAGGCCATAGTACTATTTAGCAACATAAATACATACTACATCAGATACCATGCAAGATAGATGGTCTGAGTAGATATTGCCTGTTTATAGAGGTTGAGGGCGCGTCTGAACAATGTAAACATCATTGCCAACCAAGCATCCTTCCACATCCTGAGGGCACCCGAATTTCCTCTCTAGGAAAAAACCTACAGCACAGAGACGCTGACCAAGCTGCCTTCTATAAATAGGATCAATGGTCAGCGGTTTCTTGCTATAGTCTACAGTCAAACGAATAACTTCGCCATCAGCAGGTCCCGCTCTGCCCACCAGCATTTCTTCACTGAAGTTCGCAAACGCCAATGTCTTCACAGACCCGTCAAATTTTCCGGAAGATAGGCGCCATGGAGTGCCTCGGGTGCCCGAAGCTAGTGTTTCACCAAGACCAGGAGCTATCTCAGCCTCAACCACATTTCTGTCATTGTCAGTTGGGGATAGTGTGTGAAGTACAAATGACAAATTTGGAGAGAGCATTTCTTGGACTAAAACTGCCATTTGGGCCTTCTTTTGGGCTACCCCGGCAGCCCGCCGACTCAGAACTGCTCGTCGAGTGTATAATGAAGCCCAAACCCTACATACGGCACTGTCAAAGACTGCAGGATTTGACGGGCTGACATTTGGAATAGATTCGTAGAGCCCAGCAGCTGACATTCCAGCCAAATCCTCTACATTAGCACTAGACCGGACAATTAAACGAGTAGTGCTTGGAAAGATATCTGCTATGCTCTGAATGATGTCTTTTGAGAGCTTTAATGAACATATCAGTTCTTGAAGCTCGGCACACAGCTTATCAAGGGCTCCATCTGCAACCTGTGCAGTTTCTATCTGTTCTATATAGGACTTGTATTTTTCCAAAGACTGGTTAGCCTCTAATGCCAATTCCATAGAGCCAAAAGGGATAACTGCTCCTGCAGGGGCTTTGAAAGAAGCTGGAACTCCTTGCTCATTGTGAACTGCCATAAGAGTGCATACAAGTTAGAAGCAATTATATGCAAACGCGTTTATAAGGGTATTCCACAGCATAGGGCCCCAAGACTTGGAGGGCAATTTCACAACGATGCAAACAGCAAAGCTAGAGTCTAAACCTGTTAGTTTTCTCTTTCATTTCACAAGGTCTACTCGTTGAAGCTTTTGATTGAGAAATTAGCATGGAGTATATAATGTAATCATAAGGTAGTGTTCAGTTCAACTTATTTTGACTTATTTCATCAAATAGGTTCCAATAAGGTCCAATAAGTTTTCACAAGTTCCAATAAGTTGACTTAAGTTATAACAAGTCCAATAAGTTCAAATAATTAATAAGAAGTTCAATAGGTCGAGATAAGTTTAGATGTCAAATTCCCGTCAAAAAAAGTTAAGAAGTCAAATTGAGTTCAGTAGAAAAGTGTATCAATTCTCATATTATTTGAGGTTCCAATAATAAACATTAGCACAAGGCCACCAAAGTTTTTGAGGAGACCCTGCTTACAATACTATAATGTTCCAGATGAATGGAATTTTGTTCTTCAATCCAATGATGGAAAACATGTCGGAAAAATGTGGTTGACTATAAGAAGAAACAAACTACACCTTTAGCAGAGGCTTCTGACAGAGAAGACAGACGTCCACAAGCAGCAGCTTTAGCCCCACAAGTATGTGACACTGCGTCAGCAAGCAGAACGACAGCTTCAGATGGATTTACCTGAACCAAAATTTTGGCACTAATCAATAAAATTATTTGGCAAAGCAAAATGATGGTGGAAATCACCTGAAGCAAAATGATGGTGGAAGTCACCTGAAGCAAAATTATCTCCACTTTATCAACATTTTTACAAAGAAAACTGCAAGTCCTTCACTCAAAGCTTAGGAATACAGACACTAAGCAAAATAAGGAACACGGTTAGACCCTGTTTACCTGTGGAGCTATGCTCAGGGAGGAGGAAGAATCATCAGACTCAACAGCCCCTTCTGTAGTTGGATCCCGATTCGGAGGAATGTCTACGGTGGGCTCGTGCTGTGTTTCACCTGGAGTACATGGCTGTACATCCACCCCTCCTGCGGACGCTTCCATCCTAGATGGCATTACAAGGACCCTTTAAATTACAGAGTACTATAAAATAAAAATCCTTTAGTTTTTAGTTTTCGCACGTTGAAATTTAAAAAATCATCAGTGGGAAATTTTCATAGACAAAATTTATACTAAAGAATAATTCCCTTCATCCCACATTACTCTTTACACTTATCATGATACACATATAAGAAACTAGTAGTTGTTTCCGTATCAATTGTTAGTTTGTCGAAATAGATGTGATAGGAATTAGTGGGGTATGTTCTGTTGAAAAAGTTGATTTGATAAGAGATAATGGATATTTTTTTATTTGAATGAGAGAGTGAGTGAGACCTAAGTTTGAGGAAGAAATGCATTAAAATATTAGTGGGTTCTTTTCAAAAATGGAAGTGTATAGAGTAATGTGGGTGAATGAACACGTAAAGTGTAAAGAGTAATGTAGGAAGCTGAACCATTCGAACTGAGGAAGTTAAAAAATAAACAGTTTGTTAAGGGCCAATTTCCGGATGGTATTACCTGACATACTGTCCACTAAGTTTCTCAATATAAGAAGCTGAATCATCATCTTCGCAGGTCACAAAGGTAACCTTCTCCTGTGTATGAATATTTGTGTTGTTACAACCACACTCAAACATCTGCTGCTAAATAGAAGATGAACAAAAATACAGCGCAACTCACTTGTCGAGCTCGGACACCAAGATGGGATAAATGTGGTAGCTCTTGCAGGAGTATCACACCAACTATATTAGTCCCTGCAGCCGTCACCTGCCAAATATCCCTCACGTTACATATACAGTTCAGGCTCTTCAATACTATGTGCTAAATACATTCAGATATCTTTCATACCTCTTCATCTCCATCAGCTCTGCGAACCACAAGAATTACAGGACCTGTTACAGATGAAGGAAGTGACCCAGGTATTATGCTGTCAACCTGTGTTCGAAATTATAACACACAAAGAGATCCACGGTTATATAAATAAAATAGCAGTAAATGCGAAACCCAATTTCAGGGAAAATGTTACGTTACAAAATTAATGAAAGATCTTCAAGGTATAGTACAAAGACAGCATTCTACTTAAAAGTTTGAGAACCTGTATATTCTGTATGTTGTGTATGGGCCAATTGTAAATTCACATGTTTAAGATGAACTTGGGCAAAAACAGCAAAAGGTGGGTTATTTATCTTCTGTCCATCAAAACATCCAAATTGAACTTATAAAACTATTTCAGCACAATCATCATCCCTCGTCATTAGGATTCAGGCTTGGTTGGTTTGGTTAAACTGCTTAGTTGTCGTGAAAAGATCCCAGATCACTTGTAGAGTAGAACAACAGGAAGTAGGAGGTCAGCTTTAGAATGAAGCTGATTCTTATGCATTAGCAAAAGCACTGATCTGTAAAGAGTTGTCCTAAGAGGTGAAAATCCATAGGAAAGATGCCACAAGGGCAAAGACAGAAATATTAGAGAGCCACAGTTCCATATCTCAGCAAGAGAAAGAAAAAAGACTCGACAAAATCAACAGTCTTCTAATGCGGATTTCTGTCATTCCGTCAATTCATAAACAGAAACAAAAAATTTAGGTTAAGGTGCTTCCATACGTTAGTGACAGGGGTTCAATTTCAGTTCTTGAGCTCTCAGCATTTACGGAGCTGTGTCCTTTTTTGTTTTCTAGTTCTATCATTCAGCCAATAATTTTGAACTAAGGGTATTCTATTCTCACTGCAGTGCAGTTGTAATATCAGTTGATGGGCTCTCACCTTCAACCAAGAGCCAGAGATACCTCGCTTCCTTATTCTTCTTACTTATTCTAAAACTAATGATTCCATATTTGAACCCATGTTTTACTCCAGCACTCATAATAATTTACAAAAGCACTCTACTAAGTAAATGATATAAATACAATATAAGCCTGTCTTACCGCACCTGAACAATCGTTCCATAAGCAGATCCGGGAACAATAACATCCCAACCTTGAGATGCCAAAGACTGTCTGACCGCTTTCAGAAGAATGGTACAAATTTTAGAGACCTGAAAAATTACACTGGGGCGTAACATTGAAGGGGAAGTCAGTAACATAGCAATCTTCAAAGAAAAAGAAAGAATACGATTGGGCCTTGGGGGGTGGGAGTCTTTCTTGCATTGATTCCCCCCAAAGTTGCTAAGTCGATCAATTATTGATTCCCGACGTGATAAATTATCTATTGCTACTGAAAAGGTTCATCTTACCCAGCACGAATCTCAGCCTCTGTGTATGTCCTCACACTATTTTCAGCAATTCCTAGAGCTCTTCCTAGCATCTGTGAGACCCAAAACCTTGTCACTATCAGAAACTTCACTTAGCACTTTAGCAATATATATAAACGTTTATTGTCTCTATTTCACTTTAGCATGTTTCGAGAGTTACAAACACAATGCCAGGAGGTGCATCATTTCTCTCTACCTGAACTTTTTGTGGAAATATCTCTAGAAGGGAATCAGAATATTCTTCAGTCAGCCTCCGTGATCTATCAAGGGTCGCTTTGAGCCTTAAAGCCCAAATCCTTTTACTTTCTTCATTTCCTTTAATAAGATGTTCAGAGAAGCTTATCATACAAACATGAAAAACTTGCATCTTATGACTCACAGAAAAACAGAAGACAGAAAAGGTAACAAACCTTCCTTCTCAGAAAGACCTTTATCCTTCCATGCAAGGAGTTCATTCCCAATGGCAACACATTCCTCCGATTTCCAGCCTGAGAGTCCCAGCTGACGGATTCCGATAGTAAGGGCATCAAGCGGTTCATTCCATGAAGTAACATTCTTTGACTCCGCTCTTGCAGCGAGCCAACTTGCTCCTCCCAAAGCCTCAAGTGCGTTGAGAAATCTGGAATGGAAGAGGCCCAAAAGTCACTGTACGACTCGGTAAGGAGGTTTGGAAGAGGTGGGAGGGAGCAAGGTACTCAAGAAACTTAAGATAGAAAGAATTTCCAGCTTTGTTTCCTACCCCGACATACCATCTCAGAATTTCAGACATATATTACCATCACCATTGCTTGGTTAAAAGATTGCCCATATACTGCTCTTAGAATAACATCAAGTAACAACCTAAGCCTCTTTGTATTTGACCACTCAGTTACCAGTCCTTTTCATTTTTTTGGGGAGTGGGGGAGGAAGAAGCCTTAAGCAAGTTTAAAGGGCCCTGCAACAGGTGGAATTTCATTTTATGTTCGACCCTTAAGAATCTTTTTCTTTCCACCTACTTGTTCCAGAAGACAACAGAGATTGGAACTTAAGATGATGAATGTATGTAACTAAATGAAGTATGTATCCAACTGCAGCATTTTCCAATCTAATCTCCACACTATTGTTAAACCATATGCACCATAGGCAGGGCCATAAAAATATAAAACATAATCCCTAAACCCATAGCGATGTTCGTCAATAGCACAAATAACTGGAGTACAGAAAGAGGATACCTGCTCAAAAGAACAAATGAATAGTCCTCAAGGCCAATCTCACAAAGACGCCACTGCACAGGCAAAAAAAAATCACAGAAAGAAGAACCATCAGATACTATCCCTGGATATAAAACCGAACATGAACAGAATTGATAAAATTTAACCTTTTGACGAATAGCAATTGATGCATCAGGGGCATCATTCCGAAGGCCACTTTCAAGACCCTTCATCAGTACATCCCTAAGAGAATTTAGGGATTGCATGACCTTCATTAGTTTATCTACTTTAATATCTGACCCTTCCAAATCATCCAAACTCTGGAAAGGGGAAACAGAAAGATATTTTATCACCAGAATCGCAAAAGAATTTAAAGAGCACGTCATTGACAACTAACAGAGATGCTTACATTAACTCATCATTTTAGCTCTATTAGCATGAAGAAGACAGTATAATAATATAGTACATCAGTTCTGAAGAAATCTCCAAAAATAAGATATTGCATCTTCTAAAGTTGGGACTAAAAAAGTGCACCTCATTTTATCTTCCCATAAAATCAATTTACATCAAACTCAACAACTACCTGATATTTATCCATGAAATCATGATACTCTAGTTCCAGCCTTCAAAATAGTAGTACTCTTGTTTCTACTCACAATACTAAACATCTTGAACGATTAAGAATCTATGGTTAATCAAAGTGAGATCATTCTGACTCATTTGCATATAACTGCCATAGGCCCAAAGCCCCAAACTCCCAACAAGCAAATAAAATGTGACTAGTATCAGAAAAAGGGGAAAGGAAAGGTACCTCAAACACCAAATAGGTACTTCCTCAATACATTGGTTATACCTAAAATGAGATTTGTTACTTGACCTTGGAAAGCTTTCTCACTTTGCAAGAAATAAGAGTGTCAATGCAAGTGAAACAGATTCCTGTGAGAAGACTCTCCATCAAGCATGAAAGAAGAATTTTGTTGGTTGTCATGGTATAAGATCTCATTTTGGTTTAACGAATTTCTCTGAATTTATCTTATTTCAGTTTGACGGGACTATTTCTTTGAAATTAATATGTGCCAAAAAAAAAAAATTGTCCACTTCTCTTTTCTTCAAGTTGGAGAACAGAACTCATAGTAAGATAAGCTATATCCAGAAAAGACACAATAATAATACAGTATTATTTCATAGAAGAAAAGAAATCCTCATCAGCTACATGTTCTCTGGTGCTTTGACAACAGAGAAATAGTTGACGTAAAGCTCCATATATTAAATGCTCAATACCTTAGCATCTAATAATGTGGAACCACAAGCTATTTCAGCTAATACGAGTGACGATGGACCAGTTAGAAATTCTCATGTCCATGATAATTATAAAATATCTGAGCCAACTAGTCACTTCTAGAACCAATTTTCAATTTACACTCATACAAGCACTAATCACAGGTCCATAATCTAATTGGGCAGGTGAGGGCTAAATATTAAAAAGGATGGAACCAATATCCAAGGAAAATTACAAGTCGGATGCTGAAATGAAGAATTAAATCACACCCATGTATCATAGTGAGTAAATAAAGGTTCTTTTTAAAGAAAATCTTAAGATGGAACATACCTTCTTCTGCTGCAAAAACAAAGTGAGAGCAGACAAGCCTTTTTCATCCAAAGACTCTTTAATTGAGTCCAGCTGTTCAACAAGGCTGCAAAGTCAAGAAGGCTACATTAGGATGCTTTCTAACTCGAAGTATCCAAAAGGCTTTTATGTTCTAATGGCCATGGTGGTGCATGGAGAGAAGAGAGTTCAGAAATGTAGGAGGGAACACTCAATCTAACTAACGATTTCAATAAAGTTAAAAAAACCAAACTACAAAGACTGTAACCTGTAAGAAAAAACCTAGTGTTCTGTCATGTGAGATTGCTGGAAATCTCAAATGCATGTGAGAAACTGAGAAGAACATTAGACGCACAACATTCCTCAAAAAAAGAAAGAATCAGCAGACTGAAACGAATCTTTTCTTATCAAATGCTAATTATCATGATTCCATTGAAATGCTGAAAATGAGAGAAATGGTTGGGGGGCTTGGGGTACTCCTAACACAATGAAATCAACATTTACAGCACCGAAAGCAAAATGGTTTACTTTAAAAAACATGAGGTAAGAGTAAATGAGTGCATGCAAAACCAAAAATCATAAGCCAGACTAGACATAAAATAGACCTTCCAGCATTAAAGAAATCCTTCAATTCTTCATGAAAAATCTTAAATTGCTCCACAAATGCATCATTAAACTCTCCAGGATTTTTGGTAATTCTTGCCAGCATAGCTTCTGTAGCAACCAAATCCTCAGGTCCAGCATTTCTGTGGAGCTTGTTCTGTATTGTATGTTTAATTTCTTGCTGGAAGGAAGAAAAAGAAAAGATAAAAAATAGGGTCACCATGTACAATCTTGAGCAAGATCAGTGTGGTACAGAACAAAGTTGAACCTTGAAGTCATGAGGGATATCATTACGATGAGCAATATCTCTAATTCGAGTCAAAGGAACAGAAGCAGTAAATTCAGCTTTAAAAGATGGCAAGGAGGGGTGAATCTTGCGAATAACCAGCCTTTCCTGCACATTAAGATGAAGCAACGAATAAGCATCACTGCACACAAAAGGCTAAAGGAGCACTTGCCAGAGCATATACACCCAGGGCAGGTAAGTTAGACAGTATTCAGAAGGGATGAGGCAAACTGGACCAAACAGAAAATAACTGAGTGTGAACTTCATACAATAGGCCTCACAGCTCATCTATCCAGGGCTATGATTCTGAATTTATGTTCTCACTCTTCTTTGCCTAGGTTTCAGCTTTATTAATGTTACCATTTTAGCTACATTTAAAGACTTACGTAACCAAAGGCCTTTTTTGTGTGTTACTGTAGATCAAAGGTTGATGATGCAGGGATCAGAAAAAGGATCTTCTGAGGTTTGAGTAGCAAAAGTAACAAGTATTTTGAGATGAGAGAAAGAATGGTCAAAGTTCAATGTTGAGGAGCAAAAGCAACAAGTATCTTGAGATGGAGTACAAGAAAATGAATGCATTAGAAGTGGGATACTGGGATTATGTGATGTGCCAAGCGCCAATACATGAATAAGCACTTAAGCATAAGTCGACCAATACAAAACATAACATTAATATTTTACATTAAATTTCTATGTATTGTGCAATAAAGATTACCCAAAAGTATATACAACAAAATTTCCAAATAAGTGAAATCTTATAGTCCCTCCGTTTCACTAAAATAGTTACACTTTGACTTTTCATGCTTGCCAACGTAAAGCTTTGAGCACTACTTTTTTTTATTATGTATTTGTCAAAATTATTAAAGGTTGATATTTCGAAAATACATATTAAGAAGAATCTAGCAAGATCCTAAACGACTATATATTTCTTTACACATAAATCACAAGCGATGGTCAAAGTGGAATATAATACGAAGAGTAACAATTTTAGTGAGACGGAGGGAGCATCTTGTTAGACAAAAACTTGTACTTCCTCCGTTCCATAATAAGTGAAACATAGGAATTGGGCACAAGATTTAATAAACATCACTTTCAAAAGTCAAAAAGTCATAAAATACCCTTTACATTATCAAAAGGAGGAGAGAGAAAAGCAAACCACACAAGTTTGTGATGGGTACTCTTGTCATTTTGTCACTTTCTTTTTTCCATTTAAAGTATGTTTCACTTATTTTGAAACGTTCTAAAATAGTAAGTGTTTCACTTATTATGGAACGGAGGAAGTATATAATTAATTGAGACTTGCAAGTCGGAAGTTTATTGCATTCACAATCAATATGATCCTTATGAGATATCTCAACCCAGATCCACATAAGAGGTTTATCCAAAAAGAAAAAGAAAATGGAAGTAGATAATAGAATTTATCTTTTGAACATATGAATATATGATCAACCTCACCAAGTAGGAAGATGACCATGATGGTAAGGGGAAGAAAGGATTTCAACACTTCAGCATTATAGCATAAAATCAACTACCTGCGGTGAGGTATCTCTCCTGCAGTAAATTCTTTCCAGCTCACGAAAAATGAGCCTTGAGATCTCAGCATGCCTATTTGGTCGATGATGGCCTCCATCTTCAAAGCACGGGATTTGACCAGTGTTTATCCACTGCATGACGAGATAACAATTGATTACAAATTCTACAAGGCGGAATAAGACTATATGATGTTAGCCAATGGAATCATGTGACATACCTTAAGATATATAGCTGAAAGAGTAAGAGCCTCTAAGTGGTCATTGTTATCCAAACTTCCAACTACTAGCTCACGAACTACTTCAAGCTTGCAAACAAAAAGACATGCAATATTAGTAAAACTCATTGACATAAATTGAATTTAGTTCTACATGCATCAGTTTCTAAAATCATTATAGTCCTAGTTCATTGAAAAAATCAAATGCTGAAAGAGATATATTGATTATCTACATATACAGTCAAAGAACAGAAAGACAAATCTTCCTCGTGTACTCAGCAGTCAATGATTCAAAGGCTTCATTATAATTAAATTCTCTAAGAAAGTGCATCCTGTTAATTAGTCCAACGGATAGCTGCCTCAATGATGCCCTGGTGCGCATTGGAACATTTAATGCGGAAGCATCGATCTAGATAAATAATGACACTTCTAAAGCAACGGCAAAAGGTTTCCTTTGCAACTTCTTTGGTTCTGTTGGTAACGGTGGTTGTTCACGTGATCAAACATTTGGTTTGATCATTCTCTGCAGCAGCCAACAGATCAGTCTGGCCATAATTTACGACCTTAGCCATGAACATTTTGCACTACAACACCATTGCAGCACATGTTTAAATACTTTTTTAAGATAACTTGTACAATAACCTTAACCAGTTCACCAAAAACGTAATCTAAATGGCCTAGATTTGAGGATGATCAGGGACACATCAGCTACCGTATATGGATATATTGTGAGGAGCAAAAACCATTAGTGTATGCCATTGAATAAAAATTTCAAACCCCTAAACTTTGGTGGCTATTCTCCTTTGCAAATTACTTGAATCTTCCATTGATATTTGCTTAGTATGTGGATTCATGGCTAGTTCTTTGAATCAAATAGCTTAGTGCTTTAATTTTTCCTTCATATTCATGCCACCAATTCATGATATCCAAAACCCACAAAGACAATCGTCTTTAATTTTTTGATGAAGATCATGACAATCCGTCATCTGAGCCACATGGATCAACATCCTACACAAATATTATTAAAATAAGGCGACTGCTGTTTCTCTCAATCTGTTGAAGCAGGGAGGATGGGGTTCTGGAGGTTTACAAGTTCACACAGAACGAACAGTATATATAGTTCAAACAATGGGAAGACAAAATCCATTAGCTCACCAACAAAATATCAGTCCTACAGCACAGTACTTATGCTTCTATGCCATCACTCCCCTTGGGCACACTCAACTAATGGGATGTCATAGGTGTCCTACTAGAGAGAAGAAAAACAAGGGCACATTACAGGAAAGAGAGATCTCGCCCTATATTCACTTTGTAGCGTACGAATGATAGCCTCCTGTACACCAGAAGGCAATACTCCCTCCTTTCCAATATATAGGCCTTTTAAATTGTAGCTCGCTATTAAGGACCCCAGAGATCCAGAAAAAGGGAAGGTCAATACACTAAAGATATTGCACTAAGTGCTTATAAAGGAAATAAAGGGTGAATTATGAAAATTTGTATTAAAATACTGCATGACTTCTAAAATTTATACATAGGCCTTCTATTATGAGTCAAGGGAGTAAATAATTTATATGTGACCTTACTAATCACATCATCTATTATACGCATCTGTTCAGCAAGTCTACCTTAATAAAAGTTCTCAAAAGTAGGCTATGTTCATCAAGTAGAGTGTCTCTGAGCCACACACCTTGGTGGATCTTGACACTGGTAAAAACACATGATAAAAAGAGTTGCATTTGAGACTTAAACACATCGACGTGACCAGATGCTTGTCAAAAGGATATTGTACACTATGGGATATGTGTTAGACTGAATCAATCCCATACAAGAGTCACTCAACTAAAAGTTGTTATATATATGCACTTAATCAAATATTTCTAAGAGACACTCAGGACACACAGAATAGAAAGTGGAAGCAGTGAATTATAGTACCTTCCGCCACCAATTTCTGGCATTCTGGTCATCTTGAACCAATTTTAGAGCCAAACCTTCAAGACCAGAAGTGTCCCATCTTCGGTCACTTTCTCTATTGTGATGCTCATTGGATCGCATGAATGAGGCAGCCTTCCCCTGCCACTGCTCTACAAAAGGACTCGTTTGGGCTTCTGAATCTGTAGCAGTAGCATCACTAATTGGAGACCGGTTATCACCCAAAACCTCAGGCAAGCCCTGGTCATCCTCGGATTCAGCAGGCAGGATCTCAAGAGTCTCAGCTGTCATGTTCCAGTGACAAAACAATGTGAATTTTCCTCCCCCTGGAATTTGGAGCTTGCGGTTGTCACCAGATTCCCAGGTCAAACTTTTATCCTTCCCCATGATTACAAATTTGAACTCCCCAGAGTCTCCTCCTTTCAGTTCCAAATCTAGAACCCATCCATTATCTGTCCAATTCATCGTCACTGGTTTCTCCCATGATCCCATTTCTTTGCACGACCCAAAAATTACAACACTCTCTCCAAACTGCACTTGATGCTTCAACAAGATACTTAACTGCACCTTTCCATGTTCCCGTCTTGACCTTGTTTTGTTATTGCTCATTATCTCTTCCTCCTCTCTGCCACCACAGGCAATTTCAACTTAAATAAGTTATATTACATATAAGACATATGAAAAAGAGGAATAAGACGAAAGCATATCACCAACTTTGGCATCAAATTATAATTTTAGTTTAGTCCTTGAGCTTAGAGTTACAAACTAGAGGGGAAAAACCCCCTCAAGCAATTGAAACTTCAATGCCAAAAGGCTTATAACTGAATCTAGTTCAACTTCTATCTTATAAAATCTTTATTTCCTTTCTATATCCTTCATTTAGTGCAGTATAGCCACAAGGGGTTACGGTATATTTTACTGATTGAGACTATTCCTTCATCACACCCATGGTCTACCAGCAAATATTCAAAATGAGGCAGATTTGCGCTTATTTGTTAAAAGAAACAGCTCTAAACTAGTATAACTCTAAAAGCTTAAGAGTTTCAGTACACAATCAGCTCAATAACTCAACAGTCAACACCCAACATACAGGATACCAATTCAGTATACCATAATCCCAAAATTTCATCAATTCAAAAATGTTATCCCTCTTACAAACACCAGATACACCACTTTTCTACATATACTGCATACATAATAATTCAAAGTAAAGTAGTTTTTTTTGTTTTTTTTTTTTTTGGGGGGGGGGTGTTTGTATAGAGAGCCAAGTAGGACAAAGATGTAGACGGGATTCGATCCCATGCCTCATATACCACTCATAAGACTTACCTAAGCTAGCTAACATTCACAATGAAAAATGCTAGTAAAAGTTCTAATCTTTCGACAGAAAAAATGAGTTATCTTGTTAGTTGTGGAAGTAAAACAAAATCAAGTACATTACTTCCAAATTAATAACAAAAGACACTTCTTTTCTTATTAACATATATAACATTATCAACCAATATTTAATCAATGTACACTCCACAGACCACAGTATCTCCATTTCAGAAAACCTTATTAATAAATTCAATATGACATAAACCCAGGATGTCCACACTTCTTTAAGACTTTCCAAAGTTACTATAAATAGTAAATTCACTTCATCACCTAAGCTAACACTTAAATGGGTAATAAAAATTACTACTTTTAGTAACTTCAATGAAATACCCAACTAAAAAAAGAACAAATTAAAGACAATAAAAGTAATAATTGAAGTAATATACAATTAAATGCTCACCGAGTTTGAACAGAGGAAATTCCACAGAAAATTCGAGAACAAGAAGTTGTTGAAGAAGGAAACTTGAAATACAAAGGTCTCAAAAATCTGAAATTAGGGTTATGAAAAGAGGTGAATTGGCGTTGAATTTGCTGCTGAATTTGGAAATTATTGCTGTAACGAAGACCCTTCATCACACCAACAGCATCCATCTTTTTTTGCTAAAAATAGAAACTTTTCCTAGAAATAATAGTGAGTGAGTGAAGTGAGTGAAGTGAGTGAAGAAGAAAAACAGAGAAGTTTAAATCATTGAATTATGAAAGTGATGAAATGAAGAAGAAGAAGACGACGTAAGGAAGACGGTGAAGAACAAATCTCAAGAACATTGATAGAGTTATTATTGTGGAGAAATTGCTAAAATTACGCACCATTCAAATATCATTAATGTTTTTGAGGTAAAGTTTTTTAGGGGACCATTTCTTCATTTTTTTGTGTCTTTTTCTTTATAATATCTACATTAATCGACTTTATTGTCAAAAAAAGATCTAAGTATATTTTTATAAGTACCACTTTTGTTCCCAAGTAGGAAAAAGGTGGAATCTCAATCTCACTCACATTGATGTTTAAGTCATACTCACTAGTCACTACTAGTATCATGTCGACCAAAGGGAGTGGAATGAAGCTCAATGGTAGAAATTTTTTCTTCTTCTCATTTTCAGTTAAATAAGTGTCGGTAGTTCTTTTCAACTTATTTTTGTTTATCTGGACTCATTCGAATTTATTATAATTTTTTAGTCCTTATTAAATTTTATCTGAATTTATTACTTTATTTTGTGTATGTGTCAAATCTTATATTTTGAACTGGGCTTATTTAAAACTTATTTGTCCTTATTTGACCTTATCTAAACTTATTTTTTCTTACAAGGACTATAAATAAGGTGAACATAACATACCCGAAGTTGGTCGACTCAAGTTCTAATAAGATGTTTTTAAGTTCTGATCATCTTAGAGACTATCAATTTCAAATTTGAGTCATACAGTATGTGTTTACTGTTTAATACCCAACACATTTGGTTTGAAGATGCTACTTTTAATCAATTTTTTTTTGGCTATATATGAAACAAAATACACACCATGTACACTACGAATAGAAAAACATATTAATATAATCATTCATAATTAAACTGAACCATAAAAACGTTGTCTAAATCCAATTAAAAAAATTCTAATACCAACATTATACTCCGTCATTGATATTTTTGGCATGAAAGTTCTCATAATTTATACGGTTGAGTTGGTTTTGATTCAAAAATTTTGTGGTTGTTTGGGTTTGAATACACAATTTTTTGTTCGATATCTATTTTTTCAGGTCGGTTTTTAATTATATTGATTATTCACATGTCTAATATTATGGTCTCAAGTAATCTATATAGTTGTTAAAATTTTATACATAGTAAATTCTTTTTGATATATTATGTTTATTGTCTGATATCTTGATATATTAACGTACAGATAAACTTGGTCTCATTTCAGCAATACTTATCTGCCTTCTCTCTAAAAAGAAAAAATCCTCAACCCTCCTAACCCTAGAACTCACGGAGATCCAGGCACCTCGTAGGTTTCCCAGCAGGTCTCCGGCGAGTTCCCTTGTTTTTTCGCCTTTTTTGTCTTTTTTCCGTCGGCTTTCCTAATTTTCGTTCGCTTCGTCATCCCCTTAATCGTCCCCTTCATAGTTTCGTAGCAGTTGTCCGGTCGTTTAGGATAGTTTTCCGGTCGTAGCTGTACCCTCCAGCCTCGTCGTCTCCTGGACACTTCTTCCCTTCAAGTTCCCTTGCTCTAGTTGTGTCTCCATCGTCTCCACCGCCCCACCGTGAGTCAATTTGTTTGGCCTTCCCCTCCCCCTCCCCCTCCCCCTTAGTGTTGTGTCCGAAACAAAGTAAAGTTGTAGGACATCCCTCCCCCCCTCCCCCCTTAGTGTTGTGTAGGTAGTGAGTAAAGTTGTAGGGCATCCCCTCCCCCCTTAGTGTTGTGTAGTCCGTCCTCCGGTGTTTGTGCCTTTAAACCCCTTCACCTAGTGTTTCTTTGGATCT
Source organism: Beta corolliflora (assembly GCA_947648045.1). Lineage (NCBI taxonomy): Eukaryota > Viridiplantae > Streptophyta > Magnoliopsida > Caryophyllales > Amaranthaceae > Beta > Beta corolliflora. Next base: position 496,227 of record CANSZD010000253.1, on the reverse strand, counting down.
TGGAAGTGCGTCCAAGTTTAGTTTTTTGATTTCGTTATTGAGTTCTTGGTTGGATTAGTATGGTGTTTTTGTTTGTTAAATCAATCTGCTTGATTTTTTTTGTTATTTGGAGGTAGTCTTTGTCTTCAAAAGGTTGGATCTGGTCCATGTGGTTGGTTAGGGTTTGCGTGGCAAGTGATTTTATGTTTGGGGTTTGTTTTATCCAATTTTAATAATCGGATGGTTCTTCGAGCTCTAACCTTAACTCGCTTGGTAATGATTTTATCAATCATTACCTTGACAAAACGATATCTGAAGGCGACTCCCCAATTTGTCAATTGGGTTTATAGCGCGTCAACTCATTTGAGCTTCTCCTTTGAGGAGAAGCCTGTAATACCCTTCCAAAAGGGTATTGAATCACACAGGAATGTGACTCTTTCAGGAAACATGACCATGGAATTCCATGTGACAGGAGGTCACTAGAATTGGTCCTATTGCGAGTTCATAATCTTACTGGTACTTGGTTGACCCGCTTGTGAAATAAGCCCTCTCCGCCCACTCCTTTCATCAGGGTTCTGGCGATCGTCATCCACTAGAAGAAGAGTTTCATTACAATTATCTATCAATTCAGACCTCCAGATCGAGCAGTTTTATCCTAGTTTAAGTTATTTATGTTTTTGTAGTTGTTGTGTAAGAGCGAATATAGCTCTGTTTAGTTTCTTTATGTTCGTTTGGTTGTATTAGCATTAGGCTGTACTTTCGTTTTTAATTAATGCACAATTTTCTTGTTGTAAAAAAAAAAAGATAAACTTGGTCTCAAGACTCAAATAATGAACAATATCGTCAAAATTATATTTATGCCCTAGCACTCTTTTCCCCAAGAAGGAAAAAGGATGTCACTCTCACTCATATTGAAGTTATTCATATGATCTCCAACCAAAGCATGGGCCCAAACACACTTCAAAAGTATGTATATGAGTCAAAGTTAGTGGAGAATGTATGCAGCGAGCCCATAAGTTAGCAGTACAAGCTAGAAGAAGAACTTACTTCACTTTTTGCCTTCTTTAACTTCAGCCGATGCCAAGGGAAAAAAAGTGAGTAGCATGGACAAATAGTTTGAAATTCCCATTAGGCAAAAGCTAACAAGCGCCACATTATTATTTTTATTTATATTTTATTTAAAAAATAAAGTTGTAATAGATATATATATACATATAAGGAGTTTTAGATAAGGAAAAATTAGACTTTGGTTTTCGATAAACAACCTAAAGTATTATAATATGTAAATGGAGTATAACTTTTCCTACATAACTCAAAATATTATAATATATACCATTGAAGAGTGTTTGATGCATCGAAATAAGTTCCATATACAATATTGTTTTGCAACTCATGACAACATATACAAATTGATGAGCAATAATGTATTATTTATAAGTTATTTTAAATACATATAAAAATACTTATAAGAATAACGTATTATTTGATTATAGCATTTTAGCATCAAGTGCAGTTTATATCATTAAAAAAAATCCCTCAAAATCTTAGCCTTACCCCACTGAAGTAAAACAAATTAATATTGCCACAAAATTCATGAAGGAAACTTCGTTTTCACGATATTGTTTTTGACAATTAATATCTTTAATTATCAACTAGTAAAAATAGTAAAAAGTTTATATATGAAAACTCATATTAAAACTGACCCAACGACATTTATAGCATTTTTATTTTTTATACTCCCTCCGATCCATTACTAGTATTTGTTATTTATGCTTTTCCCACTAGAATGTTGTGGAAAGTTCTTCATATGGAAGATATGACCGTCTTTGAATAAGGAAAAGTAAAAATGAAGTACTAGAAAGGAAGAGAGAAGTTCCAAAAACCAAGAAGGGTTAGAATGCAAAAGGAACATTTACCTTTGTTATTTTCTCTGTCAAGAATGAATAATAAATCTGAATGAATGAAGTATAATAGGAAAAATTATGCTTGATGGTAAGCATGGTGGCGTAGCTGCTCCAGTGCTCGTGACTTTGTTGACAATTTTTCCAGGCAACAGCTGCTTCCTATGTCAAACTCATGCTTGATGAAGCCGTGTCAAAGTCAGGGGAAATCCTGAATTGCGTAGCACAGGACGAGATTTGTGGCCGCTCTAAAAAAAGGAAACGGTCTCCTCATAACTGTTTGTCAGCAAATCGAATGTTGCCTCGAGTTTCATTGTCGACGGTGCCCAACACCTGGCTATCCTTGTGGCACCATGCACCTGTGTTGCCCTGGCTACACCTAGGGCTGTGCAAAGACTAGGGTCGGATCGGAATCTGGATCGAACCGAATCGAAGATTCCGGTCCGGTCCTCAGTCCACATAAAATACCGATTTCGGGTTTCCGGTCCGGTCCGGTCCAAACCCGAAAAAATTCCGGTCTAAACCGGTGGATTGGAATTTCTGATTTTTTAGTAAAAAAAAAAGTTAATATGTTAAAAAAGTTTAAAAAGGTAGAAAATTAAAAACCTTACTATTTATTACTTTAGAAATATTGTTATTAAGATTATTAAATTTTAATGTATTTAATATATAAATATGTTTAAATCAAATAAAAAAAGATTTTTTTGTTAAAAAATATAGATTCCAATCCCGGTCTAAAAAATTTCCAGATTCCGGTCCACCGGTCCGGTCCTGGACCGGTGAACACCCGTGCCTACACCAACGACAACTTTTGAAAGGGTGACTGCCATTAACACCAGGAAAAAATGGAATATTTTCAAGTATGTTCTGCACTTCCCGGCCATCTAGCTACCTGGCACTTGAATTTGTCTAGCTAAAATATAGTACTATATTGGAGATAGTCGTATTAGTACTAATGTACTATAAATGAAACTTATAATCTTAGTCTCGTGTTATGTACTTATGTTATTTTAGCTTTCTTTTTATTGTGTCTTTCATAAATATGCTGATGTCTTAAATCGAACCCTTAGAATTACTATATATTTACCATGCATCTGAACTAATATGTTCTTTTATAGATTCTTATGTCCTGTAATCCAGACATGAAGTTGGAGTATTTACTCGGTGTGTTTTACTCCATGTAATCCTTATACTATAAAAAAGTTAATAAATGTATTGTATAAGATTTAATCCTATGATTTCAAACTTATATACTAAGGGCCCGTTCGGTATTACTGTGGTTTTCTGTTTTTTGGTTTTTTGATTTTCAAAGCCATATGATATATGTCCTATAATGAATAAAAAATTAGTCAAATTTATTGGGAACATGATGATTTTGAAAACTGACAACTAAAAAGTGAAAATCACTTTTTCTGGTTTCCTGTTTTTGGTTTTTAGTTTTCAAAAAAACTAAAAACTGAAAACAAAAAACAATAACGAACGGGCCCTAAAGTTTTTTTTTTGATAAAATATACTAAAGTTTTAATCATATATAATATTAAAGGAAGAAAACGTCCGTCCTATGTGGCGAGCCATTAGCCTTCCTCTACTCTCCTTCACCCTCAATTTTCCAGCCTTCTCTTTGCTTAAGCCACGTGGCACAAATGTTCTTCTAATATTTAGCACTTCTAATCACCCTTTATCCTTCACCGAGTGCATTGTGCAACAGATAAGGTAATAAAATCAATTACAATAACTAAGGGAATCAATCAAGCATCTATCAATTAAGGAAACAAATCAAATCATATTATAAGTTATAAGTTATAACCGGTCATTATAATTCAACCAATATTAAAAATAAAATAACGCTTAATTCAACCAATAGAAGAACGGCAAACAGCAGCAACATTAGTTGGTCCGACAACCGGAGAGTCGAGAAACGCCAATAAAATCAGGAGGAGTTGATGGGAAATAATGTTTCCTTGAGATGTATTCAGTGAATGATTAGTAATAAATACAACCTAGTTAAAGCTAATGGGCTTAACCCAACTAATACAACAATATTACTATACAAGTATATGTAAATAGGTAATACAAACGATGAGAGGCCCAATGTGTGCCTAACACCCCCCCTCAAGTTGGAGCATGGAGGTCACAAATGCCCAACTTGCGTAAAAGGTAGTGAAATTGACGTTTGCCTAAAGCTTTTGTGAAGATATCCGCAAGTTGTTCCGTAGTGGAAACATGATGAGTGGAGATAACACCAGTCTGAAGAGCATCACGAATGTAATGACAATCCACCTCAATATGTTTTGTGCGTTCGTGAAAAACAGGATTTTGGGCGATGTATAAGGCGGATTGACTGTCACAAAAGAGTCGCATAGCACGAGGATGGGCGATGCCAAGGCTCTCTAGTAAGGCCTTAAGCCAGATCAACTCACAAGTGGTTGTAGCCATAGATCGATACTCGGCCTCCGCAGAGGAGCGAGAAACCGTGTGTTGTTTCTTTGTTTTCCAAGAGATCGGAGATTGACCTAAAAACACAAGCCAGCCAGTAAGAGAACGCCGAGTAAGAGGACAACTAGCCCAATCAGAGTCACACCAACCAGTTAACTGGAGATCACAATCAGCCCGAAGTAGAATACCTTGCCCAGGACATCCCTTTAAGTAATGTACGGTGCGAAGAGCAGCAACCCAATGCTCTTGTCGTGGGGAATGCATAAATTGAGCTAAAATATGAACGGTGTAGGCTAAATCCGGACGAGTAAAAGAGAGATATAAGAGACGGCCGACTAACCGACGATATTGTTCAGCATCCTCAAGCAAGTCGCCAGTGGCAAGAGCAAGATGATGATTATGTTCCATGGGAGAACTAGAAGGTCGAGCACCAAGAAGACCAGATTCGGCTATAATATCAAGAGTGTATTTCCGCTGACATAAGAAAATGCCCTCTGGACTACGAGCAACCTCAACTCCAAGAAAATATTTCAAATGACCCAGATCTTTCATGTGAAAGCACTCACCCAAGTATGTCTTGAAAAGAGCAATAGCAGAGGAATCATTACCAGAAATAATCAAGTCATCCACATAAACAAGAACATTGAGTTGCACGGAGCCCTTAGTGAGAGTGAAAAGGGAATAGTCTGAGTAAGACTGCAGAAAGCCATATTGCTTAAGGGAAGCAGCTAACTTGGCGAACCAACACCGGGGAGCTTGACGAAGACCATAGAGAGACTTTTTAAGCCGACACACCAAGCCCGATTTGTGACCATGAAAGCCCGGAGGAGGCTTCATATATACTTCTTCATCAAGATCCCCGTGAAGAAACGCATTATGGACATCCATTTGGTGCAACTCCCAATTTTTCGCAGCAGCAATGGCCAAGAAAGCACGAACGGTAACCATCTTGGCGACTGGAGCAAAAGTCTCATGATAATCCAAGCCCTCAACCTGATGATTACCAAAGATCACAAGACGAGCTTTGAGGCGTTCAACCTGACCATCAGCATGGTATTTAATTTTGTAGACCCATTTGCACCCTAGAGCATGTTTCCCGGGGGGAAGAGAGGTGAGCACCCAAGTGGCGTTAGCCTCTAAAGCAGAGATCTCCTTTTGCATGGCTTCACGCCACCCAGCGTGTGTCATAGCGTCCTTGAAGCTCCGAGGTTCATGGCCTGCAGTAACAGCAGCAAGAAATATACGGTGTCGCAGAGAAAAATTGTTAGTATTCACAAAATGTGCTATAGGGTAAGGAGTACCTGAGGAACCAGAAGACGACGAACTTGGGGATGGACTCGGTGTGGGATTCGTAGAAGTAACATAGTCACGAAGAAGAACGGAAGGACGTTTGTCACGCTTACCACGACCCAGCACAGTCCCCGTGTCAGGAGGCCTAATAGAATCAGCAGCAGGGCCCAGTACAACCCCCGTGTCAGCAGGCCCAGTAGGCCCAGAAGAAACTATAGAAGGGGGATCCATAGCTCCAGCAGTAGGAAAAGGGGAGCTGGGCGCTAGCAAGTCTAGCGGAGCAGTAGGAGGACGCGGGGCAGCAAGCCCATCATCAAGTGTAGGGGCAGGAGGCCCACCATCAAGTGTAGGAGCAGGAGGCCCAACAGGAGGTTCGGTTAATGGGCCACGAGCAGGTGCATCATCACACAACACCGAAACGGGCTCCAAAATGTCCAAAAAATAAGAGTCGACCCCCATATTGGCATCAAAAGCATCAAGAGTAGTGGGAACATTCTCAAAAGGAAATTCATTCTCAAAAAATTGAACATCTCGCGAAACAAAAATGTCGTGAGTTTCTAAGTCATATAACTTCCAACCCTTTTTATGATGAGGATACCCAACAAACACACAACGGCGACTCCGAGAAGCAAACTTATCCCCTTTAGCTCTTTGATTATGAGCGAAACAAAGAGAGCCAAACACTTTTAATTCATTGAAATCGGGAGCAACTCCAAAGAGAAACTCATATGGGGTTTTATTATTCAACAACCGAGACGGAGTGCGATTAATCAAATACACAGCACCAAGCACACATTCACCCCAAAAAGAAATAGGTAAGTGACCTTGAAACAACAAAACACGGCTAACATTAAGGATATGTTGGTGTTTACGCTCTACTCGACCATTTTGTTGTGGGGTGCCAACACAAGTTGTTTGAAAAATGATGCCATGAGAATTGAAATAGTCAAGCATACAATTAAATTCCGTTCCATTATCACTACGCACCATTTTAATATGTACCTCAAATTGGCGTTCAATCATAGCAAAGAAGGAACAAAATGACTTGTAAACATCAGTTTTAGAAGACAACAAATACACCCAAGTGGCACGAGAATAATCATCCACTAATGTCAAAAAATAATGAGCTCCACAAGAAGAGGGAGTCTTATAGGATCCCCACAGGTCACAATGAATTAATTCAAAAATGCGGCTTGCTTTATTATAGCTAATGGGAAAACTAGGACGAGATTGTTTGGCTTGAGGACAAACAACACAAGCTTTATTTAAGGACTTTTTGCTACTACAAGTACTAAAAACAGGAAGAAGCTTGACGACCTTATCCGAGGGGTGCCCCAAACGACGATGCCACAACTCAAAATCACTGATCGCTGGAACAGTTATTGCACAAATACTCGGGATCCCACGATAATAATAGAGTCCATCCTTGCATTCACCGGCTCCAATCAGGTTCCCCGAGTGTAGGTCCTGTATAGCACAAAGAGAATTAGTGAAACGAACACAACAATTAGAATCATCAATTAACTGCGACACCGATATTAAATTGCAATGTAAAGATGGGACAAATAAGACATTGTGAAGAACTAATCCTCCAGCAAGATAAACTGTTCCAGCTTTGGTAGCCATGACTTGTTGGCCATCAGGTAAGCCAACACGGCACGTCTCAATAACAAGAGGCTCAACTAACCAAGCATCATTTCCAGTAACATGATAGGAAGCTCCGGTATCAAGTAGCCAAGAAGAAAGAAAAGACGTACCCATCATGTGATCATTAGACTTGTCATTTACCATATTCAAAAGAAGTTGCATCTGCTCAGGTGTCAAGGAGGCCAAAGAGGGGCCCCCACTGCCACTAGGAGGACAAGGCGAGGCTTGTACTTGGCTGCTGCCCGGAGATGGAGTGCTGCTGCACACAGCATGTGCACGCACAGGAGGAGTACGACGCTCGGAAGAGCTGGCAGCAAGCAGGCTTGGTTTGGCATCCTGGGTGGGAGGGGCCGAACCAGAATTCTTACCATACTTCTCCTCCCACCAAGCGGGACGACCATGAAGTTTGAAACAAGTGGAGATGTCATGGCCACGTTTTTTACAATGAGTGCAGTGGATTTTAGACTTGTCGGGACGATCGTAAGAACTCTTGACAGCAAATACATGTGCGTCATTGGCCACAGTTTTATCATTGGCCATGCTACGAACCCGTTCCTCTTGAAGAAACGTTTGATAGGCACGATTAAGATCGGGTGGAGGTTGTTGAGAAAGCAGGTTGGAGCGTACGGTGGAATAAAGATCATCGTCCACACCAATAAAAAATTGGTGTAATATTTCTTCGTCCCGATCAGCGGCAAATTTGCCGGCAACATCACAAGAACACTTGCCACAAGTACAACCATGTAAAGGCTTTAAGCGAGCAAGATCATCATATAAACCCATCAAAGTATTATAATAGTCTTCCATAGTCATAGACTTGGTTTGTTTGCAAGTAACAATACTAGAACGTAATTGTTGTAGCCTAAGTCCATTGGCCACACAAAAACGATGTTCCAAATACAACCATAAGGGTCTGGCTTCATCATGATACGGTATTGATGCGGCAAGTTTTGAGTCCATGCTTCGGAGCATCCAAGACACAAGCATCGAGTTAACTGTATCCCAATCAAGCATTTTCTTTTTCTCAGTAGGTTTGGTGATGGTGCCATCAACAAACACGAATTTTCGGCGAGCTTTCAAGGACAACGTGATTGCCCGGCCCACGATAAATAATTGTCACCTTTAAGAATGACATGGGTAATGAGATTTCCGGGTTGATCGCCGGAGCCCAAGTAAAAGGGAGAGGTTAGATCAAGCTTATTGTCTTCGGTCATGGTGACGCTGCCGTGTGGAAGCGGTGGATGTAAGCTGCTGCCGTGAGGAAGCTGCTGAAGAAAGAGAGAAAGAAAAAAGAATAGGGTAGGGTTTAGGCGTGAGGCTCTGGTACCATGATGGAAAATAATGTTTCCTTGAGATGTATTCAGTGAATGATTAGTAATAAATACAACCTAGTTAAAGCTAATGGGCTTAACCCAACTAATACAACAATATTACTATACAAGTATATGTAAATAGGTAATACAAACGATGAGAGGCCCAATGTGTGCCTAACAGGAGTTTATACAGTTATCTTGTACAGAAAATTTCAATCATTTTTCTTTATGATTTTGTAAACATTTTGCTCATCTTTGGTAAGGGAGGGGGGCTTAAATCTGTATATTTGTTATTGCTTCAAGGAGTTCAGCTTTTTTCTGAAAGTATTGGCCTCTTTGCTAATTATTTGAAGTCTACTCTACACTATTGTGGGAAGGATAATGCAGAGGTTAAGAGATACATGTGCTTCTGGTTCTGGGTTTGTAATTGTAGAGATGGGAAAGGAGTATTTATTGGTTTTTTAGGAGAGAAAACTTGGTATTATTATTCTTCAACTTCTAATCAGATAACTAAACATAGGTTTGAGCTTTAATTTTGACACCAAATCATAGATTTGGCAACTTCTTAATGTGACACCTACATGGCTACAAGGCTACAAGAAACAAAGAAAGCTTGACATTTTTATTTTAAAAAGAGGACACTTAGTGAAAAGAGTAGTATTTTAGCACTCATATTTTAGCAGGGGTAATATGTAGCCAATAACAAACATTTTACCCAACTAATGAAATCTCACTCAACTTTTACAAGGTAGTAACAATAATCATTTGATTAGAATTGAACATTACAAAAATATTTAAGTTAATACCCCCTCTCTATACTATTTGTCCTTCCTATTTAGATTTTTTTGAGACAGAAAAAAAAAAGTCAAATTAGGAAGATAAATAGGAAGAGAGAGAGAGCATTAAACAATTCATAGTGTTCTTCTAATATTGAAATGATAATTTTTTAAGTCCAAGATTAATGGATTATTTGATTATATACATTTTCTAAAAACTAGGGTTGAAAAAGTGACTATATTTTGCAATATTTAATGTGATCAAATATTGTCAACATGATAACCGATTATTGAATTGGTGAAAAAATAAGGTCATTATAAAAAATAAAATAAAACTAATAACATAACACAACGTGAAATGTATTTTTTTTTACCTAATTTTGATAATCCATATTTTGTGCTTACTATTAGAAAGTTTTAATTTTAGTTTTGCATATATTGATATGTATAGGCAAAGTGATATCAGTTATTGAATGATAATTTACTGCCATTACTTTGAACAATTATCATATTTTTCATCAATCTAATTAAAGACCTCCTAACTATTAAGAATATCAACCATAAAATTGTTAATCATAAATTTTATTTACAGGTCGATTTTTCTCTCTCTTTTGGTGCCTATAAACATTCGTTTGAATATATATACATTATTGCGTGAAAGGTGAAGTGTATTATCAAGAGCATAAAAAATTATAAAGTCGTATACTATAAAGAACATTAGCAATTTAATAGATGAAAATTTCCCCCTTGATTTAGTATGTTTATTATACTCTAAAGAACGTAAAACATTCCTTCAATCTTGCAAGAATTGTACAATATAAAAAAGAAAGATAGAGTAACTTTTATTTATTTAATCGACCTAAGCATAAAATAGCACCCACTCAATTTCATCCAGTTTTGCTCACAACTATACATTATGTTAGTGACAACAAATTACTCAATTTTAAAACCATTAAAATAGTATTTGATTTTAACTCTCAATCTATTTTCAAGCAGTGAACTTGAAGAAATATTATTCATCGTCAAAATCTATTATTATTTTTATAAGAACCCTTTTGCATGACAAACCAAGAACACTTAATAGCAAGTAAAAAAAATTGATCTGCACTCATATATGTTTCGAAGTATGAAGATTTTAAACTAATAAATTATTGTTTATTACGACAAATTGAAGGATGTTTTTGTTTACATTTATAGATAGGTTTTGAATATATAGATATACTAAAAGCTAAGATATAAAATATATAAAACGAATGGATAAATAGGTGACAAATGGGACATAACACCGCCCAAATCTAATCCAATGTGTCACCATCTCCATCCACCAAACCACCACCGACTTTTCATCTATTTACTATGGGCTTCCATTAATTTTAGAAATTTGGGTGAAATAGATAATTGAATATCCACTTAAATTGAGTAATTGACCATCCTTATCAACACCATGATTTTGGGAAAAATATCGTAATATAAAAATGTTATCTTACTTTTTATCAACTTTTAACATAACCATTAACTATAAATATGCACTGAATTGATTTGAAATATAAATATATTGATTAAAGAAAAGATTTCCCATGCTATTTTGCACGGGTCTAGAAGCTAGGAAACTCTTTAGATCTCAATGAGAAGAAAAAACAACAACTACTAAGTTAAATAAAGTTAACATGTGTTTAGAATATGTCCTTTTTGAAATTATGCTAGATTAAAGAAGAAAGAAAATTAGCTAACTCTTTAAATATCAATGAATAGATGTCAGGATTATAGCATAATCAAGATCAATTTCATCATCAATGGGCATAATCACCTAGAAACTAATATATAACCAATATAACCAGGTTTATTTCCATTACACGAAATTTTCAAATCTATAGAAATCGGTTGATTATTTTATTGAAGAATTTAAGAAATTTTATTAATCATACTATATAAGTTTAAACAATAGCAGAACAAACTTGATGTGCTAAATTTCTTTAAATATTATACTTAGACCATGATATTTATAGTGGGACTAAAAAGTGGCAACATCTACAAAAAAACAAAGAATACAAACTTAACGTTTTAGAACGTTTATAGTCACAGATAGGGTTGTGTTTATTCATTAGATTTTCCTGTGAAACTTTTTTTTTTTGACGGAAAGTGACAATATTGAACATTAGCATACAGTAGTTATAAAATATCAAGGTATGTGAAATAAACAATACTCCCTCCATTTTTTTTAGATGTAACATTGGACTTTTCACATTTGTCGAGGCACAACTTTGACCGATAATATCTCTAATTGTATAAAAGTAAAAATTATAAAAAATATATATTTTGAAAGTGTATACCGTGACGAATCAAACAAGATCCCACATGACTATATTTTTTCTTATGTATAAATAACAATTAATGGTCAAAGTGTATTGGATGAATATTGCCCAAAGCCAATATGTTACATCTAAAAAAAAACGGAGGGAGTATATTTGATGCTTTCTAATAAATATAAGTAAGGATAAATAAAAAATAAGAATTGAAATTATTCATTGAAGAATATAATGAATACGAAATAAAAAATCACATAATGCAGGATAACCACAAAAATGAAAAGCCATAAGTTGCTTTAAGTAGAAGGATCATTCCAACCATGGAAGTCTAAATAGTATTATGAGACAAAAGAGAATGAAAAGTGTTTGGATTACTCTAGAACAAAGAGAGTATTAAAAATTAATTTACTTCAATTTTCAACGTAACATACAATGATACAAGACTATAAAATAAGTATATATAACGAAAATAATATGATGAGACTTTTGTGATAGATCATTGAAGATTTTCATTTATGTGCAATTATTCCCTTAATTGTCAAATCTACTAAATTTTTTTGTATAGATAACGCCTGCCAAAGTTCCCCGTGGCCTGGCGGTCCGGTGGGTGGTGACAAGTGGGTTGCCAAGTGCAGTGCAGTGGTGGTGTAAGAAAACAAGAGATTGGGGGTGAGCGGGAGCGAAAGTAGTTGTATAATTGAGTGTAGTAGTGGTGCGAATTGTGATTTTTTCAGAGCTTCTGAGTGAAACTATAGGCAGATCGACAAATTTTTCAGTCAATCTGTTTTTATTCTAAAATTATGGTTGGTAACGTGTTCTACCATGATATTAACTACATTAGTCACTGAACACACGAGTCATAAATCAGTTTTGAATATTTTTAATACATGATATGACTATAAAAACTTTGAATCGCGAGCTAATATCACACCACTTTTTCAAGATAAACGTCTGAAAATCTTAAAATTATAAAACAAAAAAAATCCCGTGCATTTTGAACGGGTCCAACAACTTTACATGACGAAAATATTTCAATCACCATAATCAATGTGATCATGAGTTATGGATTTCAAATTTAAAAATGCAACTCACGGGTCGTAAGCCATAAGTCATTAGTCATAATTGTGCAACTCACGGGTTGTAAGCCAATTTCACCCTAATCAATGTGATCAATACTAATTATTACAAATAAGTCATATGTCATAATTCAACTCAAGAGTTGTAAGCCAATTTCAAATTATTCTGAATCGAAATAGTTATTCATTGTTATTTGACTTACCCTAAGCAAGGTACGTGTTTTATTTCATTAAACTATATATTGAAAATATTTCCCTAAATTATTTTACATCTTTAGTAAAATTTTATTAACATAATATATATTGTACGTTACAATAAGGATATAGCGCGGCTATATTACATTTGTGAGCACTAAATTTTTTTCTCGATATTACATCGTTGGTAAATTAAAGAAAATGATAAATAACATTCGCATAATATATTCTAGATGGTTTATGTTGTACAATATAATTAACAAGGATATAGCATGGGTATCATAAATCATAATGGTGCAACACATGAGTTGTAAGCCAGTTTAATTATAATTGTTTTGAATACAATATCATAAAATTTTAAATTAGCAGCTAATAATTTAATTTTACATTTTATATTCTTTCAACTTTGTATGCATGTATTCTAATAATGATGCATTTAATAGATTTGGAACAGAAAAAAACTACTTAATAAACTAAAGAATTCCCGTGCATTATGCACAGGTCCTAAAACTAGTTAACCACTAAACCAAGTTAAACAAATTAGAATTCTCAATTCTCTACGACGCCTCGGCGATAAAATATTTTCAGGAGCAACCAAATCAAAATTGTTTTTGTCTCTTTCACGCAATTTTTTTTATCAACATTTTCACTGTATCTTTTTTGATTATTTTGGTCTTTACTCTTATGAACCAATGAAAGACCTATGGTTCGATATAGAAGAAATTGGCCATCGCCTTTTATAGATAGACAAATCGGTTGATATTTGGTGTAATTATTCTAAAGTAAAATAGTAATAAATGAAGAATATAAGTAATCGGGGCGTAATCCGAGCCTGAACACTAGTTTCTATCCAAAAGCGAGGACTAATTGAAATACTCTAAGTTGTACCAAACTAATTGCATTATTATAAGTTCATGTCGTAACAGAGGATGCATCAACATGTATCAGGAACCAATCGGGCGAAATACAAGGAAAGTCATTTTTCCCTAGGTAATGGGGACAGGGAAGGTAGGCATGGGTATGGACTTCCACTTTTTTACAGAGACAAAAATGATAGAGTTTGTGAGAAGAGAGAATTTGAGTGAAAATGATTGTTAAGTATATTGAAAAGGTTTACATCCTATTTATAGTACAACTATGGTATCTAAAAGATACACAAGAATAATAAAGATTACATAAGATATACTAGGATTACAATCCTATCATTTATCAAATATATATCACAACCATAAATACAAATATATGGAGATAATACATGATTATCTCTAATAAAAAATTCCATGCCAACTAAACATATCTTTTTTTTTTGACATTGGGTGAAACAAGAATACATATAACTGACATGGGAAAACTAGGTCGTTACTAGTCTCCTAAAGTCAAACAAAACCTAACTAGACCACTAAACTAAGTAAAGTGACAAGCAAGGGTCATTCTTCCACAAGGACTAAGGAGCACCAATATGTGTTAATTTAACAATAAGCTAGGCCGAAGAAATCATCAAGTTTTGGTTAAACTAAGGATATAAACTATTGAAATTAAATTAGGAAAAGCACTAGGAATGGGAAAACACCACAATCATAGTTCACATCCAACAACCGAGTAGAGATATAGGGATTGACATGTATTGGGGATATGCAAAGGGAACAAACAAACCTAAACACCTCTAAAATCGTTGTTAGGGAGTTTAGAGTCCTAATTATGGCAACAAAACCTATATTTCGAGGCGTTATCACCTAACTAGGCCAAGTTAAGGATTGAAATCAAACCCAAGTTAATACGAACCAACAAGTGATGTGTAACAACTAATCAATCAATCATGAAGGTCAACCACATAAAAGTAAACCATTAAATGGGCAACAAAGGATCAAAAGATGATGGAGCTCACATCAACTAAGTCACCAATCAACATCAAATATTGAAATTGCACAAATCCCAAACAAAACCAACCCAATGAACTCTACTCATGAAAATAGGATGCAAACAATGATTGGGCTACTCCCAATCCTAGTTAATGAACTACTCACTATCCATTATACTACCAAACATCCTAAACATGGAAAAACTAGCAATAAATCACCAATCTAAAAATAGCAAAAACCTAAAATCAAGACTTTAAAGCAAAAACAAAACAAAATCTAGTGAACAAACAAGAAGAAACTAGGAAAAGATGAAAACTTTAATCTAGATTAACTATTAAACATGAAGATTAAACAATAAAAACAATTAAAATAAAGTAAATAAAAGAAGAGAGAGAGAGAGAGTAAGAAATGCTCATTGATAAATTGTTGAATCTTCAAATACAAGTTGTCACCCTTGAATCTCCAAATCTTCAATCTTTCTTTGAGTTTTCTCACTTTTCTCCTAAACTAAATTGTGGAGGCTAATCCTCCCTAAAACCCTAAAAATATTCTAAAACTAAAAGTAGGGAATAAAATAAAACTTGGCTCCTCAAAATGGGCTAAGGGGGGTATTTATACTCCCCCTCAATTACATCGTCGTAAACAAAATGGGCCGAAGAAAAACGTGCGAATAACAGCAGCCCGGGCGGGCTCCAAATGGACCGGGCGGACTCCAAATGGACCGGGCGGGTTGACCAAGGCACCCCGGGCGGGCTGGGTCAAGACCCGGGCGGTGCAGGGTGGTCGGGCCCGGTCTAGTACACCGGACGGGCATGCTATCCTTCTTCGTCGAGGCAGAAGCTCCACTCTTCAGCAGCCCGGGCGGGCAGGACACTTGCTCGGGCGGGCTGGGAATAGCTCGGGCGGGCCAGCAGACGCGCCTGACTTCAAAGAGTCATATCTCTTTCATTTTTCATCGGAATCAGGATTGTGACCACTCGTTGGAAAGCTATCGAGCTAAACTTTCATCTCCAACTTGAATCACTGAAAAATATTATTTGTAGTGAAAGTTATGACCGTTTTAATATGATCCTTGTGCACAAATCCTTCCAAAAGCTCTTATTTTGGCAAAATTGCTCCACTCTATGCTTGGTGTGTGGTATGGATAGGTGGGAAGTGTGGTGTAGGATAAGCTCTATATTATAGCACTAAATCAAGCCACCCCTCTAACTATGAAACTCGAACGCGTAGCTCCAAAAAGCTTACCTACATAGAAAACCAAACACAAGGGGAGAAACTATACATATAAAATAATAGAATGAAAATAAATAAAGAAAACAATAATAACTAAAAAGGAAATAAAATTAGAAGAATAATTACGAAAATTAAACTAAAACGACTCTAATTACGCACGAATTACTACCCTATGAGTGACATAAATGTCTCTCATCAATAACTACTTACAAACATCTGCCTAAGTTTTCCTAAGACATGTAGCTATGTTATGAGCTTCCTGAACTTGTGTTCTGCCTACCTTCTGCACTTTAACTCCCGTACATAAAGAAGCCCAAAACTTTATATCACAAATGAATCCTTTTACTTGTACAATTGCCAAATGTGGATTCTTCAAGTATGAAATGGCAGTCATTGAATCAGTCTGGATAACAACATGTTGGCCACTCTTACATCCTTGTTTCAAACCATATAAAATCGCCATCATTTCTGTTTGCAGCCCTGAGTTTGAGAAAACTCGTTCCCCCCGTGAATCTTTTTGCCATCTCTTTGTGTAACAACCCACCCCACCACTGCCTGTGCTCAAGCGTGAAAGATTATGATCGACCAGGGTAGCTTTGTTAATAGGGCAATGTAACTCCAAAAGCAAATTGCGGATCCAATAAGAGTCAGATACAACATTAGCAACACCTCTATACTCAGCTTCAGCACTAGAGCGGGATAAGGTAGGCTGACGTTTAGAGGACCATGAAATCAAATTATCACCGAGAAATACATAGTAACCTGATGTAGAACGTCGAGTGTCGGGACAACCGCCCCAGTCTGCATCTGTATATGATATAAGCTTAGAAGGAGAAGACTTATATAAATGCAAACCAAAATCCAAAGTACCCTGAAGATAGCGCAAGATGCGCTTAAGAGCAGTCATGTGCTCACGACGAGGATCATGCATGTGCAGACACACCTGCTGTACCGCATAGGAGATATCAGGACGAGTGAAAGTAAGATACTGAAGTGCACATGCAAGACGACGATATGTAGTGGGATCCTCATAAGGAAAATCATTGGTGGCACTGAGTTTAGAATGAGTGTCAACAGAGTGGGGACAGGGGACTGCACTGGACATGCCACCCCTTTCAATGATCTCGGCAGCATACTGTTGCTGAGAGAGGAATATACCATGTGCATGTCGCGTGACAGCAACGCCGAGAAAGAAACTCAATGAACCAAGATCCTTCATTGCAAATTCAGATCCCAATTGATTCATAATAGAAATACGTAGGCGATCAGAAGAAGCAGTGAGAATAATGTCATCCACATATAACAGAATACAGGCCATGTCGAAACCCTGTTTGTATATGAACAAGGAGTGATCAGACTTACTGTGTATGAAACCAATGGAAGCAAGGAAATCTGCAAACCATTGGTACCAAGCCCTAGGAGCCTGCTTCAATCCATAGAGTGATTTCTTCAACAAACAAACATGATCAGGAGGATGCTTATCACGAAAACCAACTGGTTGATGCATGTAAACTGTTTCATTGAGATGACCATGAAGAAAGGCATTCTTGACGTCCATCTGATGAATGGGCCAAGATTTAGAGAGAGCAATGCTGAGAACTGCTCGTATAGTAGCTGGTTTAACCACGGGGCTAAACGTTTCATCACAATCAATACATGGCTGCTGAGTCTGTCCATCACCTACAAGAAGGGCTTTATGCCTCTCAAAAGAACCATCAGATTTACGTTTATGACGAAAAATTCACATAGACCGGATAACATTCACATTAGGCGCCCTAGGCACTAATTCCCAAGTCTTATTCTCAATAAGAGCATTATACTCATCTAACATTGCATTATTCCAATTTGGATCACGAAGAGCACTCACGGGGTTTTTAGGAATAGGAGAAATAGTAGGAATGATGGTCGTGAGTAACTTGGTAGAATATTTGGGATTAGGTTTGACAATACCATTGAGACCCCGAGTTATCATTCGGTGGAGCATGGGATTAGAAGGCCGAGGAGAGCTATGTGGAGTTAAGGGGAGATGTATTTGAGGAGTATGGGCATTTGGAGAAGCTGGGCTTGTAGTGGGAGAGAAGAGCGTGGCAGTTGGGCTTGTGGGAGAAGAAGGTGTGTCAGCAGCACGTTGGGCCGAGAAGGAAGGGGGAATAAGCAGCCCAGGTGTGAACTGTGAGGGACCCGCGTGCTGGGCCAAGGAGGGAGTGCCAACACTGGAGGGAGAGGGGCCCGTGGGAGGTCAGAGCCCGTAGAGGGAGGAAGGGGCGGCTGGGCTATAGGATTGGGCCGAGATTGTGGAGTGGAGTTTTGGGCCATGTGATGAATTAGAGAAGGGGAGGGGTTATCATCTAAAAATTCATATGTTTGAGAATTGTTTTGGTGAAGCTTGGAGAAGGGAAACTCGGTTTCAACAAAACGCACATGACGACAAATGAGAATTTTACCACTCGACATCTCATAACACTTATGACGCCGATGATTGGGAGCCGGACCAAGGAAAACACAAGGGGTGGACCTTTCTTATAATTTATGAATAGAGGTGGAGGGAAATAAGGGAAAACATAAACAACCAAAGACACATAATTCAGAATAAAGTGGGTCACTTTGATAAAGAATTTGAGTGGGGGAGCGGAAACCCAAAACTTTGGTTGGGAGGATGTTGAGCAGATATGTGGCCATGGCAAGGGCATGGTGCCAAAACGAGGGAGGTAAAGAAGCATGAGCAAATAAGGTGCGAATGATGTTATTAATTGATTTAATATGTCGTTCAGCTTTACCATTTTGAGGAGAAGTATGAGGACAAGATAGGCGAAAAAGCATGCCATGTTGATCAAAGAATTGTGTGAAGGTGCCATTAATATATTCTGTGCCATTATCACATTGAAACGTTTTAATAGAACGCTCAAATTGAGTGGTGACTAAAGCATGAAAAGATTTGAACAAATGTTTAACTTGAGATTTATTAGCAATAGGAAACGTCCAAAGAAATTTGCTATAGTCATCTAGAAACAGAACATAATAACGATGCCAGGAAGAGCTAAGAACAGGAGATGTCCAAAGATCACTGTGAATAATATCAAAAGGCAAACAAGTGTACAACATAGAATAAAAAAACGGTAACTTAGAGTGTTTTCCAAGAGGACAAGAAGAACAATAGGACCTACTAGCCTTATTACAATCAATGAAATTGTTACTACTAAGAGAACTAAGAACAACGTTGCCGAGATGACCCAAACGGTTGTGCCGAAGATCTGATGAAGTAGCAGTAAAAGCTGAATGATTGATTGAAGAAGTGGCTTGATTATTTGTGAAAAGAGGATAAAGGTCGCCAGTGCTGTCACATCTCATTACTTTTCTCCCCGTCTGTAAATCATTCACAGAAAACCCAAAAGGATCAAACTCAACTGAAACCAGATTATCAGTAGTAAATTTACGAACAGATACAAGGTTTTTAATAAGTTTAGGAGCATGCAGAACATTGTTCAAGGTAAAGGGAGGGTATGGTGGAGGCAAATGAGTGCTACCGTGACCAACAATAGGAATGAGGTGTCCACTACCAACAACAATGTTATGATTAGGATTACTCGAATTGAAATAAGAAGAGAGAATACCTTGATCTGCAGTCATGTGAGATGTAGCACCGGTGTCCATGTAAACCGTCGGGTTGAGAGAATGAGAGAGCATGCATAACCGCTTCTATATCAATGGGTGTGTAACCCATGGAAGATGGACCAGCAGCAGCATAGGCTTGGGGATTTGGCCCAAGAACGCCAGGTCCATTGTGCCTTGGAGATGGAAGGGAAGGCCTAGGAGTCCAAGAGGCCGATGGATATGGGCAGGGAGGAACGGACCAGGGAGGCCCCCACCCAAACCATGGCTGCTGCTGCCATTGCCACGTAGGCTACTGCTGACGTGGCTGCCACGTCGACTAGGGCCCACTTGATGCATTTGAGGAGTTATTCGGCCCAGGGGAGTTGGAGCCCGAATTATTAGAACGTTTTTGATGCTGCTGCCTACCATTATTTTTATTATTTTTGTTCCTACCTTGAGAAGATTTTTGTCGGCCGGAAGAAGGACCACCGGAGTAGGACGAAGATCCGGTGAGCAAAGCCGTGGCTGGGCCACGATCATTTTCTTTAGCCAGACGAGCCTTGATGGTTTGTTCAGTTAACTTTAAACGGGTACGACAATTTTCAAAAGGTGGAAGAGGGGATTGATTCTGAATAAAATCACATGTTGTAGAGTAGGCCTCAGGGAGACTTCCGGTGAGTTTAAGGACGAGCCGAGTATTGTTGATGGGAGCATCAACGTCAGCGAGACGATCCGCAATGGATTTGAGACGATTACAATATCCGTCAATGGACCCAAAAGCCTCAAACTCGGCAGCGGAAAGTTCATCCTCGAGATGAGTGGTTCGGCTGGCCTTGTTATCTTGAAACAAGGCTTCGAGTTTGTTCCAAGTGGCCGCGACCGAGTCATTGCGTTGAATAATGGCATGAAGGAGATCCGTGGATATGGTGGAATAAATCCACTGGAGAATGGCGGCATCGAGTCGCTTCCATAACGCTAGATCGACAGACTTAGCAGTTTCATACGTCTCTTTTTCCTTTGCATCAGTAGGAGGGATGATGTGGTGATGGAGATCATGAACCCTAACAAGCACTTGAAAGAGAGCGGCCCAAGAGTGATACAAACCATGTTCGTTGTCCAAAGTAATATGGACAAGAGACTTGACGTTGGTGATAGTCAAGGCTGGGTGAAACTTAGGAGTATCAGTCATGATGAAGGTGGAGATGAAGAGGAGAGGAAGAAGGAGAAGAAAGAGAGGGAGGGGCCGTGTGGTGTTAGGGAGAGAAACCGAGGATCATAGAACCCTAATCTGATACCATGAAAGATTATGATCGCTGTCTCTTTCATTATTTACAAACCAATATATAGTATTGGGTTTACAAGGGTAGGATAGTAATTAAATACAATAATTACAAACATAATATATATACATATATTCTAACAAAGCATCTGAACTCTCTTCCACGCCCCGTCTACTTGGACTATCACTGCTAGCTGATACTCAAAATGTGTTCCTTGTTTCCAGTCCAAATCAGGTCTCATGTTATCATAAGTAAACATAGTTAATTCTGTACGTGAAGCCATGAATTGAGATCATCTTTCTTAGATAAAAAGGTTGTTGATAGGAATCAGGAAGATGGTTCCAAGTAGCAAGGAAAATCGAGCAGCCTCAGATTATATAAATGATATCTTTCTTTGAACTTTGGCAACCGGCATATGAAGAGTTGTCTACACTAGAACTGTGACACCAAAATTTAAGCCATTCTTATCATAATAAAAAAAATTAGAGATATTTCCTAAAAAAAGATCATTCACACCTAGAGTATTTGTTGCCACGTAAAATTTGAAATATGCAGCTCTCCAAATTAATGAAATTTCGGACAATAATTCATTCCATGCATATGACAAATGAAATATGGGAGATGATCCCCTTGTCGCATAACCGTTTGCATTCAAGATACCCGTATGATAAGGATCTAAAGAAGCGGCGAAAATGTAGGGACAGTACTACATCTTGTAGTTATTCTTCAATAATTATGAATTGTAGAGATTCTTGCATTTCCAATTAGTACGTACTATTGCTCCATCCTAATATTTACCCTAAGTGAGCTCCTCCTTTCCTAGTGTAATAGATGAATTTATTAATTAAAAATCATACTATACATATTCAACACAAATTCAATGACAATGAAACCAATTCAAACGAAAAAATAGATATTTTGTGTGAAAGAACTAACTACGAATTTAAAAGATCGAATTTGACAATTTAGTACAGTCTTGAATATTTGTCTCAATACAACTTTCTAAAATATAATTAGTCACTCCATCAAAAAATTGAGAATGAAATTCATGAATCCCCTCAACAGATGGCATCAGTATGATGAGTATAACCAATGCAAAAGCATATATAACACATCACAAATATAGTAAACCCCTAATATACTCATCATACAAACAATCATAATGCAAGAGAGATGGTAGAGAGAGAAGGAGAGAAAACCCACAAAATTCCCCCACCCTCCCTTACCGCCCTCACGGCCAAAACCCCCCTCCCTAGCCTGCGCTCCGCCAGTAGCTCTGAAGATGCCGTGGCAACCAAGGATTCAGACCCCCCACCCTCCTCTTCAACCCCTTAAATCCCCCACCAACCTCCTGACCAACTTTTATTACCCTCCCTACCTAATTCCCCTGCAAAAACCTCGTTGGTTCTCACAGCCATTAATGCTCCCTCATTTAAGGAAGCGTTAGCGTCAGAAAGTCCGTGTACTAGGGCGTTAATTCCCCACTTTGTCCTTCTTCCAACCCCTGACCCCCCTTTTGCAACGGAACTGTCAGAGCCTTTAAAGCCTGATGAAATATTTATTCCAATCTCAAAAGAGGAATATGTAGAACCTTTTGCCACTCCCGGGGGCTTCGGCAGGGAGATCCCATGCCCCCCCTATTTATTTAACATTTGCCTCGTGGCGCTTTCCAGAGCTATTCTGGGTAGTTGTCATAAGAAGGAGTGGACCCCATTTTGGGTGGGGGGAGAAAGGTCCCAATCTCTCGTTTGATGTTTGCTAATGACCTCTTACTGTTTGGGAGGGTTGATGAGACTATGAGAGCACTGCTTTTGCGGTTCGCCAGGTCTTGGAATTTTTTTGTCTAGAATCGGGCCAAAAAGTGAACGAGCTATAAAGCAAACTAATTTTCTCTCCAAATACGTCATTGGAATGTAAAGACCTATTTCAAGAGACCATTAATGTAAGAGAAAGTGAGAGTTTGGGGACCTACCTAGGGATACCGATTTCGCATAAAAGTCCAACTAGGGCCTAAGTCCAATTTGTAGTGGATAAAGTTAGGAATAAGTTGGCCATGTGGAAGACAAAATTTCTATCTAAGGCAGGGAGAGTTTGCCTTATAAAGTCTACCTTGTCAACCATTCCGACCTATTATATGCAGACCACCTTCCTTCCGGCTACCACTCATAAAGATCTTGACCGGATTTGTATTAATTTCATATAGGGCGAGAGTAAAGAGGGAAAAAAGATTCATTTAGTTGGGAAAGAAAAAACTTTTGTGCCCAAAGAGTGTGGAGGGTTGGGGATTCGGTCGCAAAAATTACTGAACCAGGCTTTTATGGTAAAATTAGGATGGAAGATCTCCCAGGCTGCTCCTAATCTGGCTCAAAAATGCATTAGAGCAAAATATATTCATAAAGAGAGGGTCACGAAGTTTAAAAATGGGTCTACTATATGGAAAAGCATAGGGAGGGGTTGGGATATTCTAAGTGAGAATAGTACTTGGTGTCTCGGAAACGGGCAAAAGATTAAAGTTTGGTCAGATAACTGGTTGCTTGTTGGACCTCTTAGGGAATTTATTCAAGGTCCTTTGTCGGAAAATGAAGAAGATATGCGAGTGTGTGAGTTAGTTACGGAAGGTATGTGGGATTTAGGCAAGTTATCATATAGATTACCTGATTTCTTGGAGGGTAGGATCCATAGTTTTCCTCCCCCGGATGAGAGTCAAGAGGATCTTTTAGTTCCTAACTTTGTCACGCCAAAAGGCTTCTTGCTTGCTCAAACTTATGCCTCCCTCATAGATGCACCTAAAGTTGACGTTGACTAGATCTGGAAAAGTAAGATGGAGCCAAAACTAAAGTTCTTTTTCTGGCTTTTATGGCAAGATCGGATCCCTCACAAAGCTCTCTTGTATTTTCGTCATATCACTCAGGATGCAGAATGCCCTAGATGTAAATATACCCCTGAGAACTCGAGTCACGTAATTCGAGATTGCTCATTCTCCCTTGATGTTTGGAACTTCGCCTCCCCAAACAGTAACACCGCTTATTCTTTCCCTGAGTGGCTTAGAGACAATATGAAGGCAGACTTTAGATATAGGGGGATTGATTGGATTGACCTTTTTCCATATATGTGTCATAAGATATGGAAAGACCGAAATAATTGTAGCTTTCACAAGAGTAAACCCTCTCCCCCGAATCTGTTAGTTCATCGTGCGGCAACCCTTGCCATGGAGTGGGGCATAGTCTGTAGGAATAGCCCTGACCAGCAAAAACTTAGGCCCAATGTTCCATGCTAGAAAAACCATAGCATTATAATACATGTCGACGCCTCCTTCATGAATCCCTTGTCTCCTGTAGGCACTAGGGGGTAGTGAGAAATCACCAGGGTAGAAGGATCCTAGGTTTCGTGAAACAAACTTACGCCTATGATGTGCTCACTGCTGAAATTAACGCTCTAATAGATGGTTTAAGAATTGCTTGTAGTCATAAGTTCTTGAATGCCGTGATTTACTCTGACAATCAAGTTGCAATTGATCAAATTAATACCCGAGATCGGATTACTGACAAATATAAGAGTATTTTGAATTTATGCAGAAAAGTGTGGAAACAGGTTCCGGGAGTGAAGATTGACTATTGCAACAGAAATTATAATAGTACGGCGGATGCTCTAGCTAAGCATGGTAGAACGGCGGATGATAGTACAAATGCAACTAGGATTTTCCCCTTTCCCCCTAGTTTATGGATATTTATGTTAAGAATTGTAATGACGTTTTTAATATGGTAATGTAAGACGATTACTTTGTTCAAAAAAAAAAAATACAATCATAGTTTTTTTTTTCTATTAGAGCTCTTATGAGAAAATAAAGAGAAAATCCTTCAACACATAGGACAAATTCAGAGACCTTCATAGAATGAGAACCACATATACAAATTCCTAGATATATAATACTTAAAAGTAAAACAAAACATTGAAGCTTACCATGCATCATCAAATGACGATGGATTAATCATTTTACAAAAGGCAGAAAAGGGCGTAGAAGGGCGGCTTTGTTTACAATAGCCGCCTAAGTGGGGCTCCTCCAAACTTTCATTAGACCTTTCAAAATTCAGAATTTAATTTCCTGGTGGAAGTTCTGTGTCCGCAATAAACGCAAAACAATTATTCTTTTATTTCTTTTTTTAAAAGAGCAAAACAATTTCAAAAACTAGGTATCAATTTCACCAAGAGTTTAATGTGTAAAACAGAACAAAAACGTGACAAACGAATTACACATCAGACATCAGTAGTGGTGTCAAAAAAGACCTGACCTGTGGGTCAACTAATACCAACTCGACCTGAACTTTTCGACCCGATAGAGTCAATCTTCATAGTCGAACCTGACCGGTACCTGACAAAATCATATCTAACCCGACTATATCGATCCGAATTCAAAACTCGTGACCGACCAAACACAATGATCTAAGACTTGGACCCGACCAAGAGTGAACCAAAAACTCAATCAGACCTGATAAATAATCGAGTTCGTGTGAATTGTTTATGACCCGACCTGAATTCAACCAAAATCTTCAATTCAATAATGATAATAATTTTTAAAATATAAAAAAAGAAAGTCATATTAGGCCAAACATTGGCTTCATGTCTTTGCATACGTGCACAGTGCTAACAAGATTAGGCCCAAATAATAATTTAAAAAAACTTAAAATCTTAAACCCTTGGCATGATATCATGTATCACTGCGTGCATGTGCGCACAGTGCAAATAAAATCAGATTCATCAGCCTAGACATTTATTAGTCCAAAGGCCCAATGTCCAACATTTAATTTGTGAGTGCAGCTCTAAGTAATTCTCATGTCAAAACTTTCTTTTATCAGGCAATATACTTCCACCCTTTCAAACTTACGTCAATGTAGGACTTTAATGTCAACTTTGTTGTTTAGCTTTTCACAAGAGAAACAGGAGAAAATCAGCAATACAAGAATAATAAGATCAAAGGCAACAAATTTAATTTAGTATGGTATTTTTTTTAATACAAGAATAGGTCCCGAATCGAATTAAACTCAAACCAAAACGACTCGACCCAAGTACATATATATGGACCAAATTGACCCGTACAAAGCCTTCTAAAAACCGTCAAATCATCCATGGGGTACTCTGACCTGAAATAGATCAATCCGAAATGGTCTGACCCTTACCCGACCGAAACCCAAGCGTACGGTGACTCGGACCCGACCTGATCCAGATGTACTCGACCAAACTACACTCGAGCAGTGGGAATGTTTGACCTAAACATGATCTGACATGAACACACCCAATACGGTGTGTGTCAACCTAAAACCAGGGTCGTAATTGTGGATGTACAAAGAGCCCCTTTGCACAAGGCCCCAGTCCAAATTCTTTTGGGTTTATTCTAAAGGGCTCAGTTTTAAAAAGTTCGATGCTTTGTAAAGCGTAAACGACAAACACTCTACATCACCGTTTTCCGGAATACATAATTTACGCTATCACCTATCACCTTCCTCAATCTCTTCCACCAAAAATTTAATCTTCCATATCTTTAATGTTCTAACTTCTTCCATCAAATATTGTCATCAATTCTTTGTCATAATTACCAAAAATAAAACAAAACCATCAATTAATATCGATTTTCTCTACTCTCTATGGAAAATTGTGGTATTTTTCTCTCACTAACGGAAAAAAAAGGGCCCAATTTCCATTTTAGAACAGGGCTCCATAAATCTCCAAGAGGGCCTTACCTAAAACCCGACTGATAATCTGAATTGACACTCAGTAGTATGATAATGTATGTTACCAAATTGTGCCCTGTAGATAGATGGAGACTTAAATTAAGGTACCACGTACATATCCCTAATTTGTGTGGTTCTCAATAGAGTCCTAAGAAGGCAAGCAATATAGAATTGTTAGCTACTGAAATTGTTAGACTTGTATTAAAAAAGACGTGTAAGATTAATTAGGTAAATACAAGACAGAGAGAGAGGGTAGTGATGGCAGCAACATTAAAGCAAGTATTTCGTATGAAAGGGGACAAATGAAACTAGTTATGCTAAAGCGTCTTACCTTCAGGTACTTTTAATTTGTTGTACAATATTATTAATCGAATAAACTGTTATTTGTGACTTGAAATTTTGTGAATGACATAAGACTGACTTTGAATGCACATATCTTTCAATCTATAAATGGTTTTGATGTGATTCAAATTGGAGGTGATAGCTTGTTTCAAGAGCTTTTCAACGTCAGGTCATATGCCCAATTCCGCTGAGAAACGAGAAAGTTATGTCTGTTCTACTGAAGACAAAGACGTCAGGCAGGAGCTCATGCCCGGGTCGGGCACTAAAAGTGCCCGGGTCGGGCATATCGAGCGAATGAGGAGTTTTGTCAATTTTCAGTGCCCGGGTCGCGCGCCATTATTGCCCGAGTCGGGCACTTTGACGGAACGCGTGATTCGGCTCTTCTAAGGCGGTTTCTTCCAACCCTAAACCTAGAATAAATATGTTTAGGAGCCGTGTTTGTTAGGTATGATGTAGAACATCATCATCAAAAACATTTTTAGCCTCTAGAATTTAGGACTCCTTGTATTATTCTCTCTGATTTTCCCCATTATAGTGAAGAAGCTCTAATCCCCCACCTGTGGACGTAGGTCAAATTTGACTGAACCACGTAAATCCTTGTGTTCTTTGTTTGTTCATCTTTATTGTTTTCTCACCTTTATTATTTCATTGATTTTCTGTTCCGCATTAATCAAACTACAACACCCAGATTCCTAACAAACTGGTATCAAGAGCTTGGTTGCTTAAGATCTTAGGTGTTTATAGAACAAGTTTGATTTTTTTTTATTATGTCAATGAAATTTGATATTGAGAAATTTGATAGGCAAGTAAATTTTGGCCTATGGCAATTAAAGATGAAGGCCATCTTGGTTCAAAGTGGCTGTCACAAGGCTCTTGAAGGTGCATCCAAAAAGCCTTCGGGTATGACGGATGACAAGTGGGAGGAGATCGATTTGAAGGCACTCTCCGCGATTCATTTAAGTCTATCTAATGAAGTTTTGAGAGAGGTTGCCAAGGAGACGTCTGCTGCGGGTTTGTGGTTGAAGTTGGAGTCACTTTATATGACAAAGAGCGTGACCAACCGTCTACTACTCAAATCTAGACTTCATGATCTCAGTCTAGAAGAAGGTAAACCGCTTGAGTCTCATTTAGATGAATTCTTCTCTATAATTATGGATTTGCAAAACATCGATGTTGAGATCGATGATGAGGATATGGCTATTAGGTTGTTGTGCTCTTTACCACCTTCGTATAAGCACTTTCGAGATACCTTATTATATGGTAAAGATGATTTGAGTTTGCAGGATGTTAAGGAGGCCTTAACTCAGAGAGATTTAATTGACAATAAATTGGTTAATAAATCTAATAATTCTGCTTACATAAATGCTTTGGTTGCTCATGGTGGAAAGAATTCTGGCAAAGTCTGTAACTATTGTCATGTGAAGGGTCATATTAAATCTGAGTGTTGGAAATTAAAGATGAAGAATGGGGAAAAGTCCAATGAGGACCAATCCGCAAATATCGCCAACGATGCCTTTGATGATGATCTTGCACTTTAGGGTTACATGATTTGGGGTTGCGGTTTCTAAGATCTCTTTATGATTGGTGCCCTTTGAGATCTCTTGGTGAAACGAGAAACCGTGTGGATTTTTTTTTTTGTTATGGAGTCTATGATAGATTGTTTTTTGAGTTTGTAATAAAGTAGCAATCTTGGTTATGCATTAGATTTTGTTCTAGTTATGCTATTTCTTATCTCAAATTTGGTACTTTTGTGTTTATTAAGTACAATTGCAATTTATAAATTATTGTTGTCATTCAGTTTCTAGAATTGCCTTTGAGTTTGTTGTTGAGATGAAGAAGTGTTTGAAGAAAGTTTGGTCAATTTGAGGAAGCATGCTTGGCGTTGGTGACTTTATACTCTCGATCTAGGCCATGAGATGGTTTTGTATACGGATTTTGTGTTCGAAGACGCATCGGTGCACAATTATAGAAGATGTCTGTTTTCTGGATTGCCTACAATGGGTAGGTTTATGGAATTTTGTTTAAGGTGGAGGTTCTATGTTTATGGTGAGCATTATTTTTTTGGGTTTTCAGTTCAAGGTGGAGTTATCTTGTTTGATCGCTTTTCAAGTCAAGGTGGAGATTGTTATTTGTGACTTGAAATTTTGTGAATGACATAAGGCTGACTTTGAATGCACATATCTTTCAATCTATAAATGGTTTTGATGTGATTCAAATTGGAGGTGATAGCTTGTTTCAAGAGCTTTTCAACGTTAGGTCATATGCCCAATTCCGCTGAGAAACGAGAAAGTTATGTCTGTTCTACTGAAGACAAAGACGTCAGGCAGGAGCTCATGCCCGGGTCGGGCACTAAAAGTGCCCGGGTCGGGCATATCGAGCGAATGAGGAGTTTTGTCAATTTTCAGTGCCCGGGTCGCGCGCCATTATTGCCCGAGTCGGGCACTTTGACGGAACGCGCGATTCGGCTCTTCTAAGGCGGTTTCTTCCAACCCTAAACCTAGAATAAATATGTTTAGGAGCCGTGTTTGTTAGGTATGATGTAGAACATCATCATCAAAAACACTTTTAGCCTCTAGAATTTAGGACTCCTTGTATTATTCTCTCTGATTTTCCCCATTATAGTGAAGAAGCTCTAATCCCCCACCTGTGGACGTAGGTCAAATTTGACTGAACCACGTAAATCCTTGTGTTCTTTGTTTGTTCATCTTTATTGTTTTCTCACCTTTATTATTTCATTGATTTTCTGTTCCGCATTAATCAAACTACAACACCCAGATTCCTAACATAAACTATTACGAGTAGGGGTGTGCAAAGGGTAGGGTCGGACCGGAATTTGGACCGAATCGGACCGGAATTTGGATCGGACCGGACCGGACCGAGGATCCCGGTCCGCCGAAAATCAGGATTTCGGGTTTCAGGTCCGGTCCG
The DNA here is from genome assembly GCA_947648045.1 of Beta corolliflora. Lineage (NCBI taxonomy): Eukaryota > Viridiplantae > Streptophyta > Magnoliopsida > Caryophyllales > Amaranthaceae > Beta > Beta corolliflora. The sequence continues at coordinate 466,349 of CANSZD010000253.1, read as the reverse complement.
CTCCAAACCCGGAAAATTCCGGTCCGGACCGGTGGACTGGAATTTTTTTTTTTAGTAAAAAATATAGTTTAAAGGTTAAAAATAATTTCAAAGTTATAAAGTTAGAAAGTTAAAAACATACTCTTTATTAACTTTAAGATTATTGTTGTTAGAATTATTAAATTTTAATGTATCTAATTTATAAAAATGTATAAATCTAAATAAAAAAGTTTTTTTTATTAAAATGCAGATTCCGGTCCAACAGGTCCAAAATCGGACCGGAATTTTTCCGTTCTGGTCCCGGTCCAAAAAAATTCCAGATTCCAGTCCGATCCGGTCATGGATCGGTGCACACCCTAATTACGACTTACGAGTATATTATTCTATTATCAACTCTGTAAATATGTGACGAATGCAATGATGAGTTGTGATATTTTTTAAATATTTATTAGGAAAACACAAAAGAACTAAAGACTGATATATGTGTGTAAACGCGCACGCCTATATAATTTTCTTCATTTAGTCTATTTAGTCCTAAAATAGTGTCGTCTGTGTAATTATGTCTTTCAAGCTGATGATCGATTAATCATCGATCAATCACATCACTATCTTCTTCAACAATAATATTTAATGTTACAAACTTACAAGTTACAAGTACTTCTATTTCCTCCGTTCCAAAATAAGTGAAACACTTCTCTCATTTATGTGAGAGCTTTTTGAGACAAGTGTTTCACTTATTTTGAAACGGAGGAAGTACATTAATTTATATATGATATTTTATGCATCCAAAAAAAGATGTCACGTTAGTTTTTTCCTGAAATTAAAATTCATTAATTGATTTAAATTTGTACGACATCTAAAATATAAGTCAAAACTAACAAATACATATCAAATTGAAATAAAAATAATTCTATGATAGGACAAAACCACGATAGTTGATGAAATGAACACTTCTGAAGACCATTGTCTTTCACATCGCTGTCTAATGGAACCTTCTAATAGGATGGGGAAGGGTTTATCAATATGTTGTAATTTTGATGTACAACTAGGTTTAATTCAACTTATTGTAAACGAAGTACTGACATATGTTGTAACCTCGCACAAATTCCGATATCAACAAATCAACCTTTAGAATCACACAAAAATAAATAAAAAATGTCTCCAAACTCTCACATTGAGAGAGATAAATCCCAGTATATACGGGTATTTCATCCAATATATGGGTAGAAAAACTCTCGATTAGAGAGATCCAACTGAAGTTTATTAGAAACAATAACATACATGCTATTAACAAAAAGGGAAAAAAGGGCTTACCATCACCCAAAAGGGGTGGTGGTAGGCTGGTAGCCCCTAGATCAAAAATTAGGGTTTAGTGGAAGAGAATAGAGAATAGAGAGAAAAGAGGGAAGAAGTGAGTTCCTTATCATGCAGATTAATAATATATACTTTATTACCTTATTTTAAATAAAATAATTTGGTTATTTATTTACTTATTTTACTAAAATGCTTTTGCGAAGGCTTTATTTATTATCTTCAACTCATAAATTAATTTTAGTGAAACGTAGTTTAAATAGATGGAAGAATTAATCTAAATTAAGTAAAAGTCTTTGATAAAAAAATCAGTATATATTTCACTAAGTGTGTATATGATGTACGAGTTAAGGCTCTATCCTCCTCAGCTTATTTTTGCGAACTTAACGTAGTTTTATTGAGTTTAACTTAATTTTGCTGAACTTAACTTATCTACACTGAATTTAATTATGCTAAACAGAACTTATTTTTTTTGCTAAAGCTTATTTTAGTTAATTACTATTTTTTTATATGTCGTCAATTATTGAACTTATTTTTGCTGAACTTAACTTAATTTTGTTGAGCTTAACTTATTTTTGCTGAAACTTATTTTAATAAGTTGAGGAGAACAGTAGTAGCTCACTTATGAGTTTAGTAATTACTTATCTTCCCCAACCTTGTACTAATCTAGTATTGAAATCTTGATGAAACAGAAGGAAGTGTTATCATTGACAAAACCACTAAGAGAAAAGGCCATAAGGGAGTTCTATTACAGGGAACAACCACCAACCTTATGCATAGCAGATTTGGGCTGTTCCTCTGTTGAGCTAAGCAACTTAAGTCCGGTGTTTGGACTCCTAGAATCCGTTGAAAATGCTCGCCGAGAGCTAGGAAAAGGGCCACAAGAGTATCAGATTTACTTAAATGATCTTCCAGGAAATGATTTCAATACAATCTTTAGGTCATTGGGAAACTTTGGGGATAAGCTTAAACAAGAAATGGGAGATGATTTTGGGCATTATTTTGTGAATGGTGCTCCTGGCTCTTTCTATGGTAGGCTTTTCCCGTCCAACCATTTGCATTTTATCCATTCTTCATATAGTCTTCACTGGCTATCTCAGGTAGTATGTCAATTTTCCTCCAAACAACTTGTATTTTTGTCCATTCATTTATTGTTCCATTGATCATTTATTGTTCCATTGACCATTTCTTATACTTGACTGAAGGATGACTTGGGGAGTATTTTTTTTTAATTAGGAAAGATAATGTCCAAAGACCAACCCCTGCTAGGCTACTAGCCTGCAGCACACACCAGCTCAGAGGCTGGGTTCAAGGCTAAACAACCAAGAAGACAACAGACCTAAAGACCCATTGCCACCACAGATGAATGCCCTAACATATTATTGCGATGAGGATTCAAACCCTGGGCAATGCCCTGAAATTCGGAGTGGTACTCTACTGAGATACCACCTCTCCTTCATGACTTGAGGAGTATTTGGCTAAGTGGAAAACATCTTCTTAAAAAAGTGATTTTTTTAATTTCTTTTTGTTAGGTTTGTAAATATTGATAATTAGTTTCCAAATGGTGGAAAATTATTTTCCTACGGATGGAAAATATTGTCCTTCTCAGTCCTCAAAGTAAGAAAACTACATTTTCCTCCAATTCTTCACTTTACTTTTGTTTCTCCCATCCATCCTCCCTTATTCATTTCCAATCTTTCTTTTTCTGTGTAACTTTTCATTCAAATAACCAAATAAAGAAAAAGTAATATGTTCATCGAAAAATATTGTTTCACAAAAATTATTTCCCATAGAAAATATTTCTCGTCCAACTAAATAGTTTTAGTTATTCATGATATATATATATATAAGTCGATAACTAAATAACATATAGAAAGTGTTCGTTTGGAAGGATTCTCGCTCTTAAGAAGTAGTTTACCTATATTCTTTAATTTTTTTTGGAAGGGACCTATATTCCTTAATTTGTTCGGCTTGAAGAGAGTGGAAAAGCATTTTCCTAAGGGAGGAACATTTAACTTGTCTTTAATCTAAAAGGCATATCACAACTAACTTCATTTCTCCATGTGCTTTCTACTTTTACTTGTAAGGAACAAGAAAAAAGATTGATCTACAATTTGCAGCACTTAATGTTTTTTACTGGTGTATTATATTTTTTGATCATACAGTTTTAATTTGGTACGATGTTTAATAATGCTGGATGAATAGGTACCAAAAGGAATAGAAGACAACAAGGGAAATATTAACATAGCAAAGACAAGCCCTCCTCATGTGATTAGAGCTTACTATGAGCAGTTTGAAAGGGACTTTTGGTCGTTTCTAAGGTGTCGCTCTGAAGAAGTAGTGGTCGGAGGGATGATGGTGCTAACACTTATAGGAAGGAAAAGTCGTGAACCATATAGCCGGGAATCTTGTTACTGGTGGGAGATTCTTGCGACAGCTCTAAAAGACATGGTAGTTGAGGTAATATATCATATATGCACGCAATGGATGCAAAATCAAATAGAAAGCAAAATTGTATTATTTAAACGGTTTTTTCACCATATACCCCCGACAAATTGGAAAATTCACCATATACCCTTAATGTTTCAAATATTCACCATATACCCCTAAGTTTCAGAAAATGTTCACCAAACATCATTTTTCTAACGGACGTTAGGTTGCCGTTAATGTTATTTACAATATTGCCATCATTAACCCCTAATCCCTAATTCTAACCCTACCCAAACCCTAACCCACCCTCCCCTCCCCCAAACCCTAAACCCACCCGACCCACCACCCCTCCCCATCCCCTCCACCCCCGGGCCCACCCCCCACCTCCACCCCATCCCCTCCCCTCCACCGCCGGGCCCACCCCCACCTCCACCCCCTCCCCTCCACCCCCCCCGCCGAATTCCCAGCCCAGCCACCACCCTCCCCCATCCCCTCCCCCTCCCCAGTCGAATTCCCAGTCCATCCCACCACCCCTCCCACATCTCCTCCCCCGTCGAATTCCCAGTCCGGCCCACCACCCTCCCCCTCCCAATCCCCCCCGCCGCACTCGGGCGAGAAATTGTCCGGCCTAACCCCCCCTTCGATTTCTCTCTCCCCGACGCACAAGAAAAAGTCGACAAGGCCCCGCGCGATGCATCGAGCTTGAGTGCGGGCCGGGTTCAAGTCGATTTCTTGCGGGTGGAAGGGCGGTGCGGGTTTGGAAGGGTGGTGCGGCTGGGTTGGTCCGAATTCTTGCGGGGGAGAGTGGGGGCGGTGCGGGCCGGGTTCAGGTCGAATTCTTGCGGGGGAGGGGGGGACTCGGGCCGGGTTCGGTCGAATTCTTGCGGGGGGAGGGTGGGGGCGGTCTGGCCGGGTTCGAGTCGAATTCTTGCGGGGGAGGGTGGGGGTGGTGCGGCCGGGTTCGAGGTGGAGGGGCGGAGGGGAGGGGGGGGGAGGGGGTGGCAGGCAGCGGGGGTGTGGGGGTTGCGGTGGTGGAGGGGAGGGGGGGGGGTGGGTTAGGGTTTAGATTAGGGTTAGGGATTAGATCGGGGTTTACATTTTAGGGTTAGGGCTTAATGGTGGCAAAATGGTAAATAAAGCTAACGGTGAGTTAACGGCAGTTAGGAAAAGGGTATATAGTGAACGTTTTCGAAAACTCAGGGGTATATGATGCATATCTGAAACATTGAGGGTATATGGTGAATTTTTCAATTTGTCGGGGGTATATGGTGAAAAAAATATAATAATCTCAAATAATATGTTAGAAAAAAAAACTCATAAAGTTCATCTGAAGAAAAATTTGACATAAATTCTGTTTAGCAAACATTAGATTAATAATCACGTGCATATATAGTGAAACTTGTTGATCGATTAAATAATGTTTGCATCATTTTTTTAAATTAATTGAATTTAATTATTATGTGAGTGAGGGTATTTTAGTCTTTTAACCTAGGCACCAAATTCTTCAAGAGTTGGCTTACAAAGTAACTAGTCTTATATGCACACAATGCATGCAAAATCAAAACAGAAAACAGATTTCTATGATTATATCTATTAACCACAAATAATAGGTCAGAGAACCATAAAGTTCCTCTCAAGGAAAAATTAATATAAATTTATTTTAGCGACCAATAAATAATCACATGCATATGTAGCGAAACCCATTGATTAAATAATGCTTGCATCATTTTCTGAATTAATTAATTTAATCATTATCTGATTGAGGGGTATTTTAGTCTTTTTACATGGACACAAAATTCATCAAGAGTTGACTTATAGAATAACAAAGTAGTCATTTTTTTGTGTTTCTCCCCTCTCTTACATTATTAAATATTGATAAAATAGTCAGGTTTTTTATGTGTCTCCCCTCTCTTACATTATCTCTATTATATAAGAGATGGGGGGAGGCTATGGTGTCCCCCTATCAAATTAGTCAAAAGCCCTCATGATTTTTTAAAACTTAAAATATACCCCTTAATATTCACAACACATACTTAACATAGAATATTTGTACAAACTAATTTTTTCTATCCTTAAAACTATCCTTAAATTTTTTCTACAAACCAATTCAAAAAGTCAAAACTAATAGGAATTAGCCCACAAATATAAAAGGTATCTTAGAAACATAAATTGATTAAAATATTTGTAATAAACTTGAATTAGCAATAAAAATGAAGAAATAAAAAATTAATTAACTCGAAAAAGAAATAAATAAAATAAAATTCAAACTTAACAAATTAAAATACGCGGTTTTCTTATATCCATTTTTTGAATGATATATTAATTATAAGTGCATACTTTGTTTATCACATTGAAAAACAATTGTCAACTTACACTGTTATAAAAAGTTTTCGCCGCACATGTATTGGACGCACATAAAGTTAGTTATTTGAGAATACGGAATTTCGACCAGAAAAATTTTTGTCGCATGCATCACGTGCATAAATAGCTAGTAGAATATAGATAAAGTAGTCAGTTTTTTTTTTGGATTTTTTGGTGTCCCTCCTCCTCTTCTCTTATAAAATAGAGATAAAGTAGTCAACTTTTTTGGTGTTCCCCCCTCTCTTCCCTTATTAAATCAAGATTATTGTCTAGTACTCTCTCCGTCCTAAAATAATCAGAGTTTTTATCCTATTCCATCAACATCACTATTACTATTATGTTGTTGTTGCTGTTACTATTATGCATTATTGATCGTATTTTGTGCAGGGTTCTATAAACGAAGATAAGTTAAATACCTTCAATAGTCCTATGTATGCTCCCTCAGAAGCAGAGTTAGGTTTTCTAGTGGAAAAAGAAGGTTCATTCAATCTCAATCAAGTTCAAATTTCAGAAGTCAGCTGGAAACCAAATGAACAACATAAGAATTCTCATCCTTTTGAGTCTGATCATGATGCCTTTACTAAATGCATTAGAGCTGTGACAGAATACTTAATCACAAGTCATTTTGGAGAATCCATTGTAGAAGAGGTGTTTCATAGGTACAAGGAATTTGTCAAAGTTTCAATGGGCAAGGAGAACAATGTGTTTATCAATATTACAGTTTCATTGACAAAAAAAGGTTGATAAATTACCAAAGGGAGAAAATTTATTGTTGTTTTAATAAAGGGTTTTGTACTATTATTTTGTACTCTTGTCATATTTATAAGATGCAATTATGTACCATGCCAGCACATTTGACCGGGATGTTATTTCTAATTACATTATTTTGGTTATATACACATGACGTACACTGCATATAGCAATTTATATTAATATACATTCTTAAGCAAATCGATAACCACAAAAACATTGTCTAAGTCCAATAAAAAAACATGCTAATACCAATATTATACTTCATCTTAGGCTAAAAATTGAACCCTAGACTTCGCTAAGAAAGATGGAAAAACTCATTGAGTCAACCTATTTCCTAGCCCATAAGGTAGAAAAAGAATGTAATTTTACCTTCTTTAGTATGCCAAAAAGAAACAAAAAAAGAAAGAGCATGGGCCATATAGTTTGAAATTCTCATGTTATATGATACTCATCTCCGAGGTATTTTGCATTATTTGAGCTGAAATATTAGCCCAGCCCACACTCAAAATTTTAGCTCAAAATAAAAAGCCAACCAATCCCTGAGCTTTACTCCTTGCTCTTCCTTTCACAATTAAAAAGGAAGATCAATTAGGAGTGCTACATTACCTTTTAAAAAAAATTGACAACAAAAATTTGAATTTTGGGGTGTTATCCTGATCCCATATTAACTCAAAGTTTAATAAATTTATTAATTATCCCAAGATTAGAGGCACACATCCAATACTGATACCAAATGACCTATTATCAAATTTATAGATGAAATTTGCCCCTTATTTTACGTCCAAATTCTCATTTTTCTCTTCCCTGTCACACACTCCTACCGTGGTCAATTAAAGTATGACAATGCACATTGATACTTGTTGAATTAGTCAACTTTGAACTGAGATCACTATAGTCTATACGAAAGATACTTTTTTTTTTTTTACACTATGTCTCTAAATAAAGCAAATTCGACAAACCATCAAGTGGACCAATAAGATGGAGAGGTGGTAGCTCAGTGGAGTATAGGGTGTTCATGGGTGGTTAACCGTCCCGAAACAACATATCGGTTTGGTAACCGAAAGTTTCGGTTCACTCTTTTTGCGAACCGTAACCGTAACCGTTTAGATCGGTTACCGCCTAAGCGGTTAACCGTTTTTTCGGTATGGTTTTTCGATTAACCATTAACCGTTATTTAATTTATACTATTATATTTTACTTAATGTAAATATATATTTTCTATTTTTGTGTGCATATACTATAATATTATATAAACTCTAATATAAAATATATTATAAAGTGGATAATAAATCCATAGAAAACATAATAACACTAAGAATTTACTCCATTTCATAATTATAGTGTTTAAATTAGTACTAAATTTTTTCAATAATCTCATACTTCCTCTAATTGTTGTTACTTAGTAACAAATATTAGAATTAATGTAGTTGTTGGAAAATGTTTCACAATAAATAAAATAGAGAAAAAAAATATTTTGGTTTTTCGGTTAACCGTTCACTCAAAAATCATAACCGTAACAGTACCGTTTAACCGTGAATTTTACCGGTTCGGTAACCGTACCGTTTAATCCCAAATTTTTCGGTTCGGTAACCGCCCATTTTGACCGGTTTTCCGATTTTTGGGTACGGTTTTTCAGTTTCGGTTTTTTGTGAACCACCCCAAATTCTAGGGCATTGCCCAGGATTCGTATCCTCATCCCAACATTGTTGGGGCATTTTTACTTCTAGGCTGTTTAGCCTTGTACCCAGCCTCTGAGCTGGTGTGCCCTGCAGGCTAGTAGCCTAGAAGTGGTTGGTTTTCGGACTAATTATCTTTCCTAATCAAAAAAAAAATATCAAGTGGACCAATAAAAACAGAGGAAGTATTAGTAATGCATGTGTTTGGATCCTCTAGAGTTCTAAAATAACTCTACAAGGTAGAGTTTGAGCAATATCAACCATTGAATAAAAAAATCAATGGCTCATATATTATCTTTCCAAAATCCCCCCTATTTTTTTCATCAAAATCCACCCCTGAATTTCCCCTTCCCACCAATATGTATATGTTTTTTTAACATATTTTTGCAACTATTTTAACAAAGAATAGTTATCCTTTCAAGAAAAACATGGATATTTATGAAATTATTCGCAAGAAAGTTTTTTTTTTTAAATAATTTAAGAAACACGAAGTGAAATGTTTTTTTAAAAGAGTGAAATTGACAGAAAGAGAAGAGAGTGGTATAGGGGTGTAAGTGGACTGCGAAAAGTCCAGAGTCCAATCTAGTCCAGTCCAAACTTGTCTGATTAGATTGGGTGAAAAAATATTTGGATTTGGACTCGACTCAAATTTTTGAGTCCAAATATTTTCTGACTGAATTTGGACTCAATCCTTTGGAGTCCAATAAGTCCAATCCGAGTCCGAAAAACATATATATATATATATATATATATATATATATATATATATATATATATATATATATATATATATATATATATATATATATATATATATATATATATATATATATATATATATATTTAAAATTATTCTTAATATTTGTTGAAATTTTGGACTTTTAAACCTTCTCGCTCTAAATTCTTTTACTCGGCCCCGAATTTTCACTTATCATCCAAAAGTCCAAAGTGAGAACCGAAAAACGACAAATAACTTTTTTGGCGCCTTTTCTATTTTTCATTTTATAAGACTTTAAAGATGTATGTAACTTACTTTGTGGAATGGATGTAACCAGTTCAACTTTTCAAATTTCAATGATTCAATAATGAGAAAATATTGTAAACCTATATATGGAAAAAAATTGATATATTATATAATAATCGGACTGGACTGGATTCGGACTCAAGAAAAAGTTTCGGATTTGGACCGGGTGGACTCAAAAAATTTTGGATAAGATTTGGACTCAATTTCTCGAGTCCAAAAAACTTTCTATCTTGGATTTGGATTGGGCAAAGTTCAATCGTTGGATAATTAGTGGAAGTAATGCTTCAAAGTTGTTGTTTGACTTTGCTTAAATTTAGGATTAATAAGTTAGTGGTTCTTTGTTTGTTAGGAATCCTAAGTATTAGCACGTTAGCAGTATGTTTCGTGGGCCATGATCCCACTTTATTTTCCTTTGTTTTAGCTTGAGTCAGTTTGTGTTTTGCCTTATATAAGGCTTCCTTCTTTTCATTAATTAAGCAAGCAAGTTTACTTTTTTTTTTTTTGGTAAGTAAATCAATTTATATCATCCAAAAAATATTTCACACAATACATCCTAGACTAAACTAGGACGAAAACACGATAAGCCAACCGCCTACCCTTTACAAAGATTCTACCCATATTCTATCAGTTATACTACACTTCTTAGGAAGACAAAAGGAAACTCTATGCTTTACAGTGTACTTTATACTATTTACAGTATGATGTATATTTGCAACTTGATGTTGCCAGTAAGCCTCATTTCTCACCATCCATATCTGGTAAACCACAGATTGTATAACAGCCACTAAAACTCCTTTCCTAGTCTTAGATCCTTTGTAACTGCGTCTGATCCACATGATCAACTGAGCAAGTGTTCTATGTCTATTATTCACACCAATCCACTCAAGCATTAAATCCAGAACTCTTTTACTGTAAGTGCAATCAAAAAATAGGTGAGTGTGAGATTCAGGAGCATTACCACAAATACAACACTCACTATCAAGGCCGACACCATAACTATATAGTTTCTCTTTTGTTTGCAGCCTATTCTGTATGCCCAACCAAGAGATAATCCGATGCTTTGGGATGGCCATTCTATGCCACACACCATGGACCCAGTTAACATCTTCACCCTCTGCAGTGAGAATATTATACACATTGCCGATTGAGTATTTTTTGTTTTGGTCCCAAGATTGCATATTAAGCACATTCAAACCATTTTTTTTACTTTACACAATTGTTTCACAATCCAGCTGGCAGTTTGGGGAGCATTGTAACTCCACCAATTTTGATCTTTAATGTAGATGGAGTGAATCCATTTAACCCAAAGATCATCTTTCTTGATCCCAATATTCCGGACAAGTTTGCCTACGCGACCCGATTCCACCTTGTGATGTTTCGAAACCTAGACCCCCCTTCTTATTGGAGGAACACACACGATCCTAATTCAGGTACCCACTTTTTACTCCACCGACTCCGCCCACTCTAGAGATAATGTCTGCAAATAGTGTTAATATCTCTGATCACAGAAGCAGGTAAGACAAAAATCTGTGCCCAATAGCTATGAACACTCATCAACACAGAATTAATGAGCTGAGCCCTTCCTGAAAATGACAAATTTCTAGTACTCCAAGATCTGATTTTCATCACCATTTTCTCCACCAACATCTCACAATCCGCTGCTGTAATCTTCTTATTACTAATAGAGACTCCCAAATATCTAAATGGAAGTTGCTCTTTAGTAAACCCGAGAGAAGCGCATAATTACGTTGGCATCATTGTCATTCATCCCACTACAAGATAAAGTCGATTTTGCTTTATTTGCTTGTAAACCAGGTTGTTTCGAGAGAATAACAATAAGCCTTGGAGTAACATATATGCAGACTTGACATCACCTTTGCAAAACAACATTAAGTCATCAGCAAAGCAAATGTGATTCAAACTGAGAAAGGCACAACCCTTCATAAATTTGAACTCTTGAACTGTACCAATGTAATGCATGATTCTGGTGAGGTAATCCATGCTTATCACAAATAGTAAAGGAGACATGGGGTCACCCTGTCTCAATCCCTTTTTTACAGGAAAGAAACCTTCAGTGTTGCCATTTATTAACAAAGTAAACCTAGGAGTTGTGATGCAGCTCATGACACATTTAATAAAGTGATCTGGGAACTGGAGAGCTTTAAGAAGATCTTCAATGAACACCCATTCCACTGAATCATATGCCTTCCTCAAGTCTATCTTCATCACTACCCCACTTTCTTGGTTGCTTCTTCTGTTGAATCTTTTGACAAGGTCTTGACAGAGTAAGATATTGCTCATAATGCTTCTTCCTGTAATGAAGGCTCCTTGAGTGGGAGAGATCAAGTATGGCAAAACTTGACTGAGCCTTGAACAGATTAGCTTCGTGATGGCTTTGTAAATAACAGAACAGCAGGCAATATGCCTGTAATCACCAACCCCTGCTGGACATTTGATTTTGGGGATCAAAGTAATTCTGTAACATTTATTTCCTTTAATAATGCACCATTACTAAAGAAATCTTGGATAGCAGCTGTCACATCTCCCCCAATAATGTCCCAACTCTTCTTAAAAAACATGCTGGAGTAACCATCAATTCCTGGCAACTTTTCATTAGGAATTGAGAAAATGGCTTGCTTTATTTCCCTGGCATCAAACTACAAATTCAAGAGCTGCTGTTGGTCAACACTCAATACTTTCCCCTGAGCAACTGTTCTTGAATCAACTGGTCTTGTACCACTACTACTCCCAGAAGGCCTTGGTAAAAATCAATGAAAGCTTCTGTCACCTGCTGTGAAGTCTCCATCCATGCAACCTTAGAGTTCTTGATGGCATTTATTCTATTTTGAATTCTTCTCACCTTTATACTCTGGTGAAAAACTCTAGAGTTTTCATCACCCTCCTCAATCCACTTAATCTTAGCTTTTTGGGAAAGAAAGCTAAGATACTTCTTATGAGCTTCGAGAATAAGCTTGTCTAGCCATTAATTCCTCTTTTACGAGCTCTAAATCGGCAGGATTATGATGCATTCTATTCTGGATCTCAATCATTTTTTGATAAGTAACACTATTTTGAATAGAAACATCACCAAATTCCTCCTTATTCAACTATTTCAGACCACTCTTCAACAATTTCAATTTTCTTACAATCTGAAACATTTTTGTACCATTAACAGACCTTTGCCATCCTTCTTGAACAACTTCTAAGAATCTAGCTGAAGTGCACCACATATTAAAGAACCTAAAAGGCTTCTTTTTCTGCTCCTGAGAATAAGTTTTGAGTATGATTGGACAGTGATCATACTCCCCCTCAGGTAAAGTATAAACTTCAATCATATCCCATTTTCTCTCCCACTCTTCATTAACTACAGCTCTATCTAATTTGCAAAAAACTTTATTCTCCCCCTCTTGCTTATTTGTCCAAGTAAAAAAATTCCCATTCACCTTCATTTCTCTAAGACAACATTGCTCCATACATTGCCTCATGTCTCTTATCTCTCTGCTCCTCACAGGCAGACCTACTCTCTCATCCATGCCCATTAAAGCATTGAAATCCCCCATGACAACCCATGCTTCTTTCACTCTTGAACTCATCCCAATAAGATCTATCCACATCTCCTCTCTGCCCTGTCTATCATTGACACCATAAACAAAAGTACAACAAATTTTTTTCCCCCCATTAACAATTTCCACCTCAGTATGAAGTAATTGATTAGAATAGAAAGTCACATTCACAGTAAAAGCAGTTGGATACCACCCCACAATAATTCTACCAGTATCACCACACATAATATTTAAAGTAATACACCATCCAGGACATAGTCTAAGATATAAACCCCCCATAGCAGCAGGTTTTATCTTAGTTTCAAGGAGACCAAACAGCCTAATATGTTGAGATAAAATAAATTTTTTTACCTCTAATTGTTTCTTTGACTTGTTTAGTCCCCTTACATTCCAAATGAGTATATTATCCATCACTAGGAGGAGGCTCCCCCCTAGTGATATTTCCTTCAAAGATCTTGCTCAATATGACCAGGCCTTTCTTCATTCATCAATTGACCATCTTAAGTCTCAATTTCTTCTGAGTTCAAAGCAGAAAAAGCATTCTCTATTGCAACAGGTTCAGTTCTAGCCAAGACTGTTTTAGCTTTCCTTTGAACTTACTGAAAACCCTCTGCATCTACCTCCACAGGAGCTTTCTTTTTCACCCATTGTTACTGTTTAGGCTTAGTCTTCCTTCCACAATGTTCTGCTCCATGACCAAGTCCCATACAATTGTTGCATTTAGTTGGTTTCCACTCATACACCACTTCTTGAACCACCTCAACACCTTTTTCATTCTCAAAACGAATCTCTTCAGGAAAGAGTTGATTCATAGTCACTTCTAGCATAACTCTTGCAAAATTCAACCTATCCTTATTTGTTCGTTGCTTGATCTAATTTGATAAATTGCCCAATTCCAATGATCAATTTCATCAAGCATTTCTCACCATAATACTTCAAATCAAGGTTTGGTAACTAAATCCAAACGGGTACAGTTTTAACCTCCTCTTTCTTTAAATCCAAATCTGGGTTCCATGCCTTAACAATCATAGGTTTTCTGTCAAAAAATTGAAACCCTCTTGCCAAGATTTCATCTCTCTGTTCAATTGATTTCAATCTTACAATGAACAAACCCTTGCCAATCGCAGCAACTTTATCAATCCATTTCTTTCCCCAAATTCGTCGAATGAATCCTTCCATTACAGGGAATGGTGGATTTGAACCAATGACATAACAAACCAAAGCATTCTCCCAATAGGCAATTTCATCTTGTATATCTTCCATATCAATTTTAATGGCGTGATTAGATGAATTAGGTTTATTCACATGTTCAATTACAGGAGATGTAACTTTTTCAAATTCAGCCATTAAACTTCGCGATTGAGGATTACCTATCTTCTCCATTCGAGTCTGGGTCTCTTTCATAATTGTCAACCACTCTGAAAGTTGATGTTTATCTTTCTTCTACTGTTGCAAATCCTCAATTGAACGCTCTGGTGAAAGAATTTCACCCCCAATTGGTGTTTCAACCTCCATTGCTGCAACCCCACGGAGCTCCGCAACATTACGAGTTTTCCTTCCTTCTGTGGATCCAGATGGACCATTAAAATTCACTCTCCTATCCTGTTGTTTTGGTGTTTTCGCCTTTGCTTTCGAGCTTCTGGCCATGGCGACGGGTATGGAAGATCAGAGTCTTACCACACACCGAGAGAAAAACGAGAGCCCGCGAAAAAATCAAGTTTACTTTTCTCCTATCTAATTTTATCTCAATCCAATCCACTTACACCTTAGTGTGACTGAGCGCATGAGGATATGAGGAGAATATTGTCCATATTTTCTAGGGCGAAATACGATAAATTAGGGTAACGTTTCACAAATTAGCAATGCCCAAGGTTAATGATAATATCATCACTTCTCGACTATATTATCAGTTGTCACCTCATCATATATATTCATATGTTACATTGTTATTTATAGCATTGACTTTGATTAGTTGGAGTATTATCAAGCTATTGAGTTAATTAGGATTTTCACTTGCGTGACCCTCATAACAAAATCATTTAGAATAATTAACCAATTCAACAATCTGAAAAGAACCAACCTGGAAAATGAGTCCCACGTTGTTACGTTGTTGATCAAATCCACGATGGACTTTTCTTGCGCTAATAATAAAGTGGGATGCGTGAAATCTTGGTTACTGTTCAACTAGGAATTAAAAATATGAGCATCAGACAATTTTGAAGGTTACAAAAAGGGAGGAATCAAAGAATTAATATGTAGAGCATGCGAAAATACATATATAATTTGATTCCAAAGTAATAGATCTGCTAGATTTAGTGAAACTCTCAGATTGGAGTATTCTATTGAGATCAAATGAATGCGAAGAAATATAATGTTGAGGTCGTGTTGGTGCTCACTCTTGCCATTTTGCTGATGGTAGTCACCGGTGCGGCTGCGCAGGAATGCAGGAAAAAAGGCGAAAACTGCTACACGGATTCATTTAGTACTCCCTGTTGTCATGGACTCAATTGCGATGTTACCCACAGATTTGGGGGCACTTGTCAAGGGTGCCCTGGACATATTGGGGCTTCTTGTGGTCTTCTTGATCGTTGTTGCGGTGGATTTCACTGCAACGGATGGATTTGGGGTGAATGCCTGAGAGATTAGGTACTCATAAACCCGCCTACTGGCATCTACGTACCTTTTGAGTTTCTCCACCTAAATACATTTTGTTGTGGCTTATGCTTGGAGTTAACATCAATATATGTAATATACTCCGTATTTTTAGTAAGTTAATATTTATATTTTTTTAAAAAGGTTTAAATTATTAAAAATACTATTATTGATTAAAAAGACTTGTTATTTATTAAAAAGGCTTTTATAAAAGATTTTGGGTATTTAAAATAAATTTTAGCTCAAATAGAGGTTGGGCCTAAGTTTACTAAAATTTTAAATTCAAGTAGTTTGTTTAAAACAAAATTTTAAATGTTTTAAAGGAAATCAAAAAAGGTTTATAAAATACAAAAAGAAAAAAAAAGGAAAAAAAAAATTCGTTCCAAGTATCTCACGGCGGTGAGGAAGCTTGTCAATACAACTTTTATCTTCAATGTTACATTACTTTGATCTGTTTTACTAAGGTTTTACGGCTATGTCTCTTGTGGGATAATTATATTTTTCCCTCATCTTAGTTGGATGATCGTAATATTAGTTGGATCTTAGCTAAAATTGTTTATCTTTTCTGTTAAATTCATCTTTTAGTTTCCTAGTCCTACTTCGAGTCTACCTATCCAACTAGTATAAATAGGGCCCTCCACCTCTCATATTCTACACACCAAATTTGAGAAATACATCTCTTTTCTCAAGTTTAAACCCTCTCTCCCTCTTAGCCTACCTTTTCTCTTTATCCAATAGTAGTCTTTTAATTTCCAAGGTGCGTGTATATGTAGATCTTTAAATATTGTTCTGCATACGTAGTATCATGTTTTTAGGGTTTTTATTTTCAGATTGAAACACATGTTTTGTGAGTTTTATTATGAACTTGATGAGTTTTATTATAAATATTATGAGTTTACATGAGTATGTTAAATTTATAACTTATTATAAGCATGCTAAGTAGTCTGCAGTTAAATTTATTTTCGATCTGTAAAATATAATGAACTATGTTGAACCATGCTTTTGTTGTCATGCGTTGAGTTGTTTAACACTGTTGTTATTGTTAGTCTCCCGAATCCATGTACTGAGTTGGATTGTTATATTGTTAGTGGAAAACTTCCTACTATAGTTTATTGGTACTGATGTATTTAATCTTCAAGGTTCATGATGCATGCTTCTTGCATAGTACGAGTACTTAACTCTATTATTATTAGCATTATTATTATTACTATTCCTATTAGTATTATCATAAACATTATTTCATATATCAGTAAGATTTTCCAAGCTTATTTCAAGAACAAGTTATTTTTTTATTTATGCCTTTACATGGCTAAGTTTATAAGTATTATTATTCTTTTTAAGGAGGATTATTTCCGAAAGAATTTTTATTAGATACATGATCTTTTATGATCGCAATTATAAAGAGGCAACGGCTTGTTATTTATTAGCAAGAACGGTAGCTATTATATTTTACCCATGTACTTTTTGTATAAGTCATGTGGACAAGGTAGTAACCCCTCGTAATAGACTCAGTAAGGAATCCTAAACTTGGGGAGTGTGCACACTTTAGGAAAGGTACCTAGGCAAGGAAAAGGAGTTTTTATTAAAGTTAAATACTTTATGTTATATAATTATCAAGTATTCAAGGAAGGATTTTCGAAATTAAATATTTCAAATGTTTAATTAAATAAAGTGTTTTTATATTCCGCATATACATGTACTCAATATTTTTACTGACACACGTTTTGTTTGTTTTGTTTTATGGCTTTGTCCCTGTGATGACCCTATTTTGGCGAGCAGAATTTACAGGTTGATATGATGCATATTTCATATGGGGGAGCTAGTGAGGAATCATAATTAGTCAAGGAGTTGTTATTTTATTTTCTATATTCCATTGTTATAGTTGTACAAGAAAGTTTATATCAATAAAGAGAATTATTTCAGTTATTCCGCTGCATTAGTTTAAAGTTCAGTTAGTAGTTTTTTTTTTTTTTGAAAAGCGGTTAGTAGTTAGTATTAAAGCCTTTAACGTTATCACGTGGCGGTAATACTCTCAAGTTTCTCAATGAGTTTTATATTAAAATATGTTTTTAGAAAGAGAGAATTTGGGGGTGTTACAAAGTGGTATCAGTTTTCCAGGTTCATTATGAATATAAAATAAACAGTCAATGAGAGTATGGGCAGATTTAGAAAGGGCATATAAGCTAGAGTTTCGCATTCTATTTGCATTTTCTTTTGGCATTTTCTGTGCAATTTTTTTTTCTAGCATAAATACTTATATTTCCAAGTGTAAATATTTTCTGATTTATATTTTGAAGAACAGAATAAGTGTGTGCAATATTAATCTGAGGAAAGTTCTGGCTAGGTAAGACTTGGTACTTAAGTTGGCCGTTTGTGCCGCACCTCTCTTTCCTGGGAACTCACTCGAATAATTATTCATACACTATGAACCTAGTACTCAAATAAATAATTTTTAATCATATACTTATATATGTACTTTTCAAAAATATCAAGCTAATTTTTTTTTTTTTAGAAATTTCGAATCTTTTTCGATTCATTTCAAATTACAATTAAATTTTTTTTTCTGGCTAGTCTGTCAACGCTTAATTCATATTTTACTTATGTATCTAAATTTTTCTTTTCGAATTATAAAGCTGAATTTTTGTATGAAGTATTGAATTTTTTTATATAAGTTATTTACTTGTTTATTGTTCTATTAGAATTATGATTATTACAAATATATTTCAAGGAAGTGTGACTTATTGTCAAGTTAATATGGAAATCTTTGTATTTTCATAAGTAAAAGAAAGAGTTTATTGTTTATTATAGGAATTGAGTCAGTATTATGTCTTTCATGACATATTATTATAAAGCTACTTGCAAGTTGTGATATTACTATTTCTTATGGCATTTTTTTTGCAAGGATATTTTCTATGAGATTTGGTTATTTAGCGTCTTATATGACATGTATGCATGTGATCTAATTCATGCAAAGTGATTTATATGTTTATTTTGTTGATTTACAAGTGTTACAAGAACCTATGACTTTAAAGTAAGACTAGTTGACTATTGTAGATTCATTAAAGGTGAAGACTATTTTGGTTTATTCCTTTGAAGGAAAGAAGTTTAGTAGTTATGTTTTTTTTATAGACATGAAGAAGACATTACCTTACGTTATGCTAAGAATTGTGAAATTAGTCATTTGAAGTTTTATGAAGTTGGATGATCTTTAATATTTAGTACCATGAGTAAGAAAGGGAAAATTTATGATTTTTGGAAAGTAGAAGTAGGCGATCAATGATTTATACTCGTTTGGGCGAATTATCATGATTTGGATAAGTTATATATTATGTTTATGGATATAGCCAACACCATTATTTTAGTTATGATATAGATATAACCTTAAAAGGTGACAAAATAAGGGATATTATGAGGATATTATAGGTATAAGAGATACCATATTTGAAGTTTGATTTAATTAAGGAATTTTTACCCTATGCTGAATTGCAAATATATTTAAAGGAGTTATCGTTGTTATAGTAAAGCAAAGAAAGTACGAAATGCCATATTTGGATTTTTAGTAGGTTCCTTTGGATCCTTTTTGTTTTAAAAGGTGGAAGTAAGATACTAGAACTCTCTAAATGTATGCTAAGTTGATTTTGGGGGATTATTAAGTGTCAAGAGAAGTATTATTTTTGGGAGTAGTCTTAAACTCTTGCTTGATGTTTGTTACAACGAGTTATAAAGGATTGGGTATATCAATTATTAAAGGAGCTAAATGACTCTAAGTCTCTAATAGTGGAAGAAATATACTTTTGGGAAAAAAAAATCGGAGTTTAATAAAGGAGAAAAGGGAAGAAGCTAGTCAATCAAGGTAATTGATTTTGGGAAGCGTAGTCGAATTTTTGTCTTGTGGATTTAAGCATTGAGTATATATTATGTGAAGGAGTTAATTTTATTGAAATGAAGATTATATGAATTTCAGGCAAGATTGTTTATTTATTGTCTCAAGTCCTAGTTGTCTACTGTCTGTTTTGAGAGAATATTGATTATGGTATTTCAAGGAAAATTTAAAGATGAATTTCAAGGAGTTCTAGTTTTGATAACCTAAGTAAGGAAGATTGTTTTTCTTGAAGTATGTGTTTAGTTATTATGTTAACAAGTTTAGCATATGAGTGGTGAGTATTTGCAATAAAGTAGGATCAAGGGTTATTTTGATGATATTCATTGTGAGACCTTCCTGAGTTATGTGAAGCTGATTATATTTTGAGGAGAAAGCAAAGGTATTTATTTTTTTTAAAATAAAAGAAAAGGCATGTTTGATTATGGCATTTTCAAGTAAAGCTTACGAAAGGTTTTATAATTTTCTTTTACTCACTATATTATAACATTTTTTTAATTTATTAGCATTCACCTCAAGTTGTTTTTCAGCAACACTTGTTTTAGTATCAATATTAGTTCTTTATTAATTTTGGAAAATTTTCCTATTCAAATTTTATAAACTTTTCAGTTTGTCATAAACTACCCTTTTTGACTTAGTTAGATATTTTCTTTATTATGTTGATCTATTATTGAAGGCAAATATTTCTATTATTAATACCTTGAAAAGAGGTTAATTTTCAAAGCTAAAAAGATATTTTCGAAAGTATTATCTATCTAGTAATTTTGTTATTCCATTTCCAGCAATGACTCTTATATTGTTTGTATTACAAAGTTGGTAAATAATTTTTAAGTTAAGTTTTAAGTCTTAGCGAGTTACGGGGGCGTAACTCCTTTTAAGAGGGGTAGAATGCGATAGAGTTTCGCGCTTTTAACTTAAAAAGCTATTTTTTGACCTAATTTTGACTTATTAAGTAAGCTAACTTAATTACTTTTACAGAATTTTTTTTGGTATATGGGAATTACTTGCTTTATTTCTTACTTACTTGCTTCAAGTTTCGAGGACGAAACTTCTTTTAAGGGGGTTAGTCTGTAATACTCCGTATTTTTAGTAAGTTAATATTTATATTTTTTTAAAAAGGTTTAAATTATTAAAAATACTATTATTGATTAAAAAGACTTGTTATTTATTAAAAAGACTTTTATAAAAGATTTTGGGTATTTAAAATAAATTTTAGCTCAAATAGAGGTTGGGCCTAAGTTTACTAAATTTTTAAATTCAAGTAGTTTGTTTAAAACAAAATTTAAAATGTTTTAAAGGAAATAAAAAAAGGTTTATAAAATACAAAAAAGAAAAAAAAAAGGAAAAAAAAAAATTCGTTCCAAGTATCTCACGGCAGTGAGGAAGCTTGTCAATACAACTTTTATCTTCAATGTTCTGTTACTTTGATCTGTTTACTAAGGTTTTACGGCTATGTCTCTTGTGGGATAATTATATTTTTCCCTCATCTTAGTTGGATGATCGTAATATTAGCTGGATCTTAGCTAAAATTGTTTATCTTTTCTGTTAAATTCATCTTTTAGTTTCCTAGTCCTACTTCGAGTCTACCTATCCAACTAGTATAAATAGGGCCCTCCACCTCTCATATTCTACACACCAAATTTGAGAAATACATCTCTTTTCTCAAGTTTAAACCCTCTCTCCCTCTTAGCCTACCCTTTCTCTTTATCCAATAGTAGTCTTTTAATTTCCAAGGTGCGTGTATATGTAGATCTTTATATATTGTTCTGCATACGTAGTATCATGTTTTTAGGGTTTTTATTTTCAGATTGAAACACATGTTTTGTGAGTTTTATTATGAACTTGATGAGTTTTATTATAAATATTATGAGTTTACATGAGTATGTTAAATTTATAACTTATTATAAGCATGCTAAGTAGTCTGCAGTTAAATTTATTTTCGATCTGTAAAATATAATGAACTATGTTGAACCATGCTTTTGTTGTCATGCGTTGAGTTGTTTAACACTGTTGTTATTGTTAGTCTCCCGAATCCATGTACTTGAGTTGGATTGTTATATTGTTAGTGGAAAACTTCCTACTATAGTTTATTGGTACTTGATGTATTTAATCTTCAAGGTTCATGATGCATGCTTCTTGCATAGTACGAGTACTTAACTCCATTATTATTAGCATTATTATTATTACTATTCCTATTAGTATTATCATAAACATTATTTCATATATCAGTAAGATTTTCCAAGCTTATTTCAAGAACAAGTTATTTTTTTATTTATGCCTTTACATGGCTAAGTTTATAAGTATTATTATCCTTTTTAAGGAGGATTATTTCCGAAAGAATTTTTATTAGATACATGATCTTTTATGATCGCAATTATAAAGAGGCAACGGTTTGTTATTTATTAGCAAGAACGGTAGCTATTATATTTTACCCATGTACTTTTTGTATAAGTCATGTGGACAAGGTAGTAACCCCTCGTAATAGACTCAGTAAGGAATCCTAAACTTGGGGAGTGTGCACACTTTAGGAAAGGTACATAGGCAAGGAAAAGGAGTTTTTATTAAAGTTAAATACTTTATGTTATATAATTATCAAGTATTCAAGGAAGGATTTTCGAAATTAAATATTTCAAATGTTTAATTAAATAAAGTGTTTTTATATTCCGCATATACATGTACTCAGTATTTTTACTGTCACGCGTTTTGTTTGTTTTGTTTTATGGCTTTGTCCCTGTGATGACCCTATTTTGGCGAGCAGAATTTACAGGTTGATATGATGCATATTTCATATGGGGGAGCTAGTGAGGAATCATAATTAGTCAAGGAGTTGTTATTTTATTTTCTATATTCCATTGTTATAGTTGTACAAGAAAGTTTATATCAATAAAGAGAATTATTTCAGTTATTCCGCTGCATTAGTTTAAAGTTCAGTTAGTAGTTTTTTTTTTTTTTGAAAAGCAGTTAGTAGTTAGTATTAAAGCCTTTAACGTTATCACGTGGCGGTAATACTCTCAAGTTTCTCAATGAGTTTTATATTAAAATATGTTTTTAGAAAGAGAGAAATTTGGGGGTGTTACAATATAAGGCTCTAAACTATCTTAGATTTTAACTTTAAAGTTGACGAGCGAGTATAGTTTCAAATTAGGAAAAATGGATGTAACTAATATCAACTTTCACCTATGTTCCCAAAATTTATCAACTATAGATTATTTTGGAATAATTCCAAGTTTGACGGGGAATTATCTTAAAATATTCCAAACTTTTAATTTTCAGTACACATTCTATCCAAAATTAACGGACTAGCAAAAGAAAGAAAATAAGAGTTTGGATCATTTTGAAAAGGTCCCCTCAAAACTTTGGATTATCCAAGAAAGTTTGGCTTATATTCTAAAGAGATGGTTGAAATATAATGCATGAGATTAAACCTGTTCCTTTAGGTTAGGGCCCTTTCGCTTGAAATATTGTCAATTAAAGGTTATGTTCAAATATGATGTCCAAGACCTGGGATCAATCTGATCTACACCATTTGCCCTATGGCTTAGCTCTCTTTGCACCAAAAAAAAATCAAGAAAAAATCTTCAACTATGCAAAAATGTTTTCCCAAAATGATCTGGTACCTTCTATTATTTGAGCTACGTGACACATATTTGGCTATTTTAATCTCCACAACCCAAGTTTATTCCACAGTCTGCCTCTGGCCACATCAGTCTAGCTTCACGAGTCACGACCTTAGTCCTTAGCTATGAACAAGTTGCACTATAGCTTCACAACATCTGAGCAGTGAACACCACATGATGTTTTTTTTACTTTGATGCAAACTAAGAGCATAAGATAAATAAAAGGAAAATTTACCAAAAAAAACTTCTAAAAGTTTAATTTTGCGGAAAAAAACCTTTTAAAGCATTCTTTGCAAAAAAAAAACCACAAACTTAATTTTTCTTGCAAGATAAAACTTAATATTTGAATCAGTAGCTCCTAAGTCTAGATCTCAACCAGTGGTTGTGGTTAACACTTTTGCTGTTTTAGAGGAGTTGGAGGAGACAAATCATAGAGAGGAGGTAGAGTTGTTAGTGGAGACAAAACACAGGGAGGAGGCAGGAATATGTCATCAAGAAGTAGGAAAACATGGTGAGGAGGGGGAGCCTCCTGCCATGAATGGATAATTTCGTGTGTTGGAATGTAAGGGGACTAAACAACAAGGAAAAGCAAGGAGAAGTGAGAAATTTTATTCACTCTCATAACATTAGGTTGTTTAGTTTCCTTGAGACCAAGGTAAAAGCTCATGCCCTAGGTGAGTTTTACCTGAATGTGTGTCTTGGTTGGTGTGTGACTACTAAAAATCCTTGGAATGACAAAGGAAGAATAATAGTAGGGTGGCATCCTACATCTATGCATGTAGATATAAAGCCAACTCATTCATACTGAGATAGAGGTGGTAAATGGAGGGAAAAAAATTCCTTTGTACCTTCATTTATGGTTTGATTGCTAGGAATGAAAGAGAGGCATTGTGGAGTAATTTGAGGAGTATTGCAGTTGATGATAAACCTTGGATTATTTTGGGTGACTTCAATGTAATAATGAAGATGGAAGAAAGAATTGGTCAACCAGTAAGAGTAAGAGAGTTATAAGATATGCAGATGTGTATGAATTGGTGCAAGCTTATGGAGTTGAAATCTTCAGGTCAATTTTATACCTGGAACAACAAACAAGAAGGAACTGATAGGGTTTTTGTAGACTTGATAGAGCTTTAGGAAATGAAGCTTGGTTTGATAGTTGGCCAAATACAGAAGTTATCACTCTCCCTGAGGGGGATTTTGATCATTGTCCTTTGCTGGTGAGATCTTTTCAGAATAATATGAAGAAGAAGCCTTTTTGTTTCTTCAATATGTGGTGCCAGTCACCTCAATTTGATACAATTGTTAACAATGTTTGGCAGCAACAGGTTGTAGGATACAAGATGTTTCAGGTTGTTAGTAAGCTCAAGATTCTGAAAAAAGAGTTAAAGCATCTGAATGCAGCACAATATGGTGATGTTTATGTTCAACACTCCAAAACTTACCAGCATATGATTGAAATGCAGAAGCAAATGCACAACAAGCCTGATGATTTAAGTTTGAGAACTCTGGAACATGAGGCTAGAATGGAGTATAATGTAGCTCACATGAATTATATTCAGTTTCTTAGACAAAAGGCCAAGATTAGGTGGCTTCAAGAAGGTGATGATAATACTAAAACTTTTTACCAGAGCATTAAGATGAGAATAACTCAAAACAGAATCAATACATTCAGGAAATAAGATGGATCTTGGGCTCATAGCTCTTCAGAAGTTATGGAATCTTTTTTAGAGTTTTATCACCAGCTTTTGGGTAGTTGTGGCACTACTAGAAAGGTGGAAGCTAGTATAATTGCTAGAGGTCATGTTCTCACTCATAATCAGCAGCAAGATTTGAATTTGGTGTTCACTCCAGAAGATATCAAGGCAGCTTTGTTCTCAATTCCAGATGATAAATCACCAGGTATTGGTAGGTTTTCTAGCTATTTTTTTAAAAGAAGCTGGAGCACAGTGGGGCAGGACATTATTGAAGTTGTTCAGGATTTCTTCAGGCAAGGGAAGATATTGAAGGAAATTAATGATACTGCTATAACATTGATTCCCAAGATTACTAGCCCAGCTGCAGTTGGTGACTTTAGGCCAATAGTCTGCTATTCTGTTCTCTACAAAACCATCACAAAGTTGATTTGTACTCAGCTTGGAAAAGTTCTTCCAAATCTGGTCTCTTAGTCTCAAGGAGCTTATATAAATGGTAGAAGCATAATTAGTAACATTCTATTATGCCAGGACATGGTTAAAAGGTTTGGAAGTACTAGGCCTCAGGTGAAAGGTTTACTTATGAAAGTAGACCTCAAAAGGCCTATGATTCTATAGAGTGGGAATTTGTTCATGAGTTATTGGTGGCTCTAAACTTCCCTAATCACTTTATTAAATGTATCATGGCATGCATCACAACACTCAAATTTACTCTTCTCATGAATGGCAGTCCTGAAGGATTTTTTAATTTGAAGCAAAAAGGGGATTGAGACAGGGAGACCCAATGTCTCCATTGATTTTTGTGTTGTGCATGGATTACCTGACCAAAATTTTTGCTTATATTGGGGAGATGCAAGAGTTTAAATTCTTCATTGGTTGTTCACATCTGAAGCTCAACCATCTGTGTTTTGCAGATGATTTGCTTGTTTTTTGCAAAGGTGAAGCAAAGTCTGCTTACCTATTATTGCAAGAGTTGAAACTCTTCACTGAGTCTTTAGGTTTACAGGCAAATAATAAAAAGTCAGCTTTATATTGCTCAGCTATGGATGAAAATGAAGCCACCAGAATTGAGCATTTCTCTGGTTTTGTAAGGAAGAAGTTACCTTTTAGATATCTTGGTGTTGCTATTAGTACCAAGAACTTAAAAGCTGCTGATTGTGAGCTTTAAGTGGAAAAAATGACCACTAAAATAAGAAGACGGAGTTCTAGAAGTTTGTCTTTTGCAGGGAGAGCGCAGTTAATCAACTATGTGATGTTGAGTATCCATAGTTATTGGGCTCAGATTTTCATTTTGCCCAAAGTTGTGTTGAATAAGATCAATGATGTGTGCAGGAGTTATCTTTGGAATGGTAATGTAATAGAGGAAAAAATTGGACATGTGAAATGGGCCAATGTTTGCAATCAGAAATAATATGGTGGTCTTGGTTTTAGAAATATTCAATTGTGGAACAAAGCTACTGTGGGGAAACTGGGTTGGCACATTGGTTCTGGTAAGGATGATCTTTGGGTTAAATGGGTACATAAAATATATATTAAAGGAGCTAACTGGTGGAGCTACCAAGCACCAGCAGGAGCTAGTTGGATCATAAAGTACCTATGTAAGATGAAGAATGAGTTACAACAGGTAGGTATGAATAACTGGAGTGTTAATAGTCACTATTCAATTCATAAGGACTATGAGCAGCTGCTAGGGGATATGTCTAAGGTGAATTGGGCTTTAGGAGTTTGGAACAAATTATCTTTACCAAAGCATAGGTTCATTACATGGATGGAGGGGATGTATGAGGACTGGGCCGGAGAGTAGCATGGGTAGGAGTGTGAGGAGGAGAGTTGGCACCTGGGCCTTACAGGGGTAAAAGAGATGGGCCTGCTGATGAGTGACATTTATGTAACTCATAGGGTAGTAATTTACGCTTAATTGGAGTTGTTTAAGTTTTCTTTTCGTATTTTTATTCTTTATTATCCCTCTTTTACTCGTTTCACTATTTTGTGGTTTAATTAAAGTAATTAGTGGTTTTTATTAGTTTTAGCTCTTAGTTTCATAATATATTTTATTTTCCTTGTTTTAGTGTTTTCTAGTCGTATCAGTTTTCGTAATTTATTTTCTATTTATTTTCTTTTAGTTACTCTTATTTTTATTATTTGTTTTTATATTATTTTTACTTTCTATGTCTCGTTTCCCCCCTTTGTATTTAGTTTTGCTTGTAGGTGGAACATTTTGGAGATATGGTGCGTGCGATTTAGAGTTGTCGTTCAAAGCTTATCCTACACCACACCATTCTCTTATCCAACACCACACTATGTGTACAACAAGCATACCCAATCTGCTCAACCTAACCTACACCACTCTATTGTTAGAGTTTATAATAGAAACTCTTAAGTTTTGCTTCAAAAGAATATGGAAAGTCTTTTGCCTTTTGTCCCACATTGGAAGAATAGAAGGGAAGAATAAGGTTTATAACTATTACTCTTCTTCTACCCTTTGAGTTGAGTAGCAATGAGGCTTTTAGTGGGTATGTGGTGATGGATGGTTACCACGCGCGCTACCAGAACACTGGTATTGGCTAAACACACAGAAAAATACTCCTTCCTGTTTCTCTTTTCTGGGCAATATTCTCGAAAGTTGATTGTTGTGAATCCGTGTATTATAACGGGGCAAATTCAACTTTAGGGCAATGTTTAATTCACGCCACCACAAAGAGCAGTCCCTAGCACTTCCATGCCACCATCTACCCAAGCCCCACAACTCACAACGCCCACCATCACCATGTATGCTCCACCGCAACACCACCATGACCCTGGCCCAGGGGTGTATCCACTATGGGTTCACTGGGTTCAGTTGAACCCATAGTGGATATGGAAAAAACTGTCAAATATTAGAGGAAAAAAACTCTTGAATACAATATCTTGCAACAATGTGTTTGAGAAGCTTGCTGTAGCAGAGTGGTAGTCCGTGTACAACTGTACATTATAAATACCTGTGCCTGATATGTTGGTCACTGGTTCGACTCCAAACCTCAACAGTTTTTGTTTCTTTTTTTTTCCTTTTCTTTCCATATTCTCTTGTATTTTACGTGCAATTAGCAATACCTTCCCTTCTTCTTCCAACTTTTCTTTCATTTAATTTATCTTGTTTACTTTCTTATATAATTCTTTCCCTAAAAAACTCCCTTGAAAGAAAGGATTCTCTCCTACTCCGGTAGCGAACCCTACCCATCGTTGGTTGCTCCCCGCTGCGGCGGTTTTGCTCCTTAGCCATGGCTGAGGAGTTATCGCATATTATTTCGAACCTATCTATGGATGAAGAAGAGGATACTATTTTAGACCTAAATACTCTAAACCCTAGCGCTGAAAATAAACCCTCCTTGGTTCTTTTTGGTCGACTATTGACGGAGAGATCGTATAATGTAGAAGCGTTTAAAAGAACTATCACAACTGTCTGGGCACCGACTAAGGGGCTTGTGATTCGTGTGTTAAGCCCTAATTTCTATGCTTTCCAATTTTTCCATTGGCGAGACATGAACAAAGCTCTCGAAGGTCGCCCATGGTGTTTTGATAACATGCTCGTTTTGCAGAAGGAGGCGGATGGTGAAGAGCAACCTGATCAGGTAACCATTAATCACTCTCCGTTTTGGGTTCGTATTAAAAATCTCCCCTTTAACTATCGAACTGATGATGTAGTTAGGGCTTTAATCGGTAATATGGGAGACATTTTAGAGATGGAAGAAGATGTTCTCGGGATTGGCAGGTATAGACGTGTGAGAGTGTTGCTTGATGTCTCTAAACCTTTACGTCGATACCGAAAGTTGAAGGATAGGCGAGGCCGTGAATTTCAGGTGGATTTTGCCTATGAAAGACTTCCCTTTTTTTGCTTTACCTGCAGTGTAATGGGGCATTCGGAACGTCATTGTCATGTTGTCCCTGAAGAGGAGAAGCACGGAAAATTGGGCTGGAGTGCAGAGTTGAAGGCAACGCCTAGAAAGGGAAGGCTGAAGGAAATTGAGGAGGATGAGAAATTTTGATCGAGCAAGAAAACTTTATTCTCCACTGCTCCAAAAATAGTGGACAATGAAGTTGTTAACAGTAGCATCTCTTTGGCTTTTAATGACCCTCACTCCCCAAATAATGGCCTTGATAATGATGTGCATGAAAATGATGTGCATGAAAATGATGGTTTTGCTTTAAAGGCTCCTAGTGACGGAGTGGAGAAGGCTGTTTTCAACCCTTTGACTTTGGCTACTAGGACTACTGATTTTAGTGATGCTGATCCGCCCACTTTACATGATGCGAATTTTGTTTTCTCTAGTAGTAAACAGGACCAGGAGGTGAAGTCTAAGTCAAAGGGGTGGAAAAGAATAGCTCGTGGTAAAATGGAGGACAAAGGGGATTTACAACTCATGGAAACAGACTTATGTGTTGTAACAAATAAACGTTGTCATGATGAAACTGTAGCTATGGAGGTTAGTGAAGACATGAGTGTGATGAAGCGTCTCAAGCAGAGCACTTATCTTGAAACAAACACCATGATCGAGGCGGAGGTTGGCAAGGACCAACCCCGCCAAGCATTATGAATATATTGTGTTGGAACTGTCGAGGGATGGGCAACCCTCGGTCAGTTCGTCAGCTAAAACGCTGGAGTGCTTCTTTTGCCCCCGATATTATTTTTATATCGGAAACAATGATTAAGAAACATGAAGCGGAGGCTCTCAAGGAGCGTTTGGGTTACCGTAATGCCTTTGCAGTGGCGAGTCGTGGTAAAGCTGGGGGTCTGTGTCTCTATTGGAAAGAGGAAGTGAGTTTCACGCTTGTTTCCTTTTCCCAAAATCATATATGTGGGGATGTAGGCGAAGGTAACATGGCTTGGCGTTTTGTTGGCATTTATGAGTGGCCTAAGGAAGAAGATAAAAACAAAACATGGACGTTAATTCATCACTTATATAATGAGTCTCATCTTCCGATTTTGTTTGGTGGCGACTTCAACGAAATCCTGAGTTATAGTGAAAAAGAAGGTGGTGTTGATAGAGTTCGAAAAGAGATGTTTGCATTTAGAGATAACGTTGATGATCTTAACCTTCGTGATTTGGGGTTTACTGGCACTTGGTATACTTGGGAAAGAGGCAAGACTGCTTCTACGAGGATACGTGAGAGGCTAGACCGTTATTTATGCTCGACATCTTAGTTCGATTCATTCCCGGGGTTTGGTGTTGAGCATTCTATGCGCTACAAATCAGATCACATGGCTGTAGTTTTACGCGCCCAACAGTTTAAACCCAGCAGGAGGAAAGGGCGAGGTTTTCGCTTTGAGACGAGCTGGCTCTTGGATGACAATTGTGAGACAGTGGTGCGTGAAGCTTGGAGTCATTCTATGGGTGCTGATGTTCCTTCCCGTATCACAAATATGGCTCGTGAGCTGGCAGGTTGGAGTGCTTTAAATTTCAAGAACCTTGATGAACAAATTAAGCAAGTTGAAAAGAAGCTTCATCAGGCGTAACAACAACCCATATCTGATGCTAGCTGCGATGATTGTGCTGCCCTTGAAAAGTCTCTTGATGATTTGCACGAAAAACAGGAGGCTTACTGGTATTTGAGATCGCGGGTTTCAGAAGTTCGAGATGGTGACAGAAACACTAAATACTTCCATCACAAAGCTTCTCAGAGATAAAGAGAAATTATGTAACTTGGCTATTTGATAATTCGGGACTCTGGCATGACAAAGCTGATGATATAGAGCGCATTTTTGGTGAGTATTTCCATGGCATTTTCACTTCTGCAAATCCCTCAGATACAAATGTGCATGATGTTCTGCAATATATTAGTCCTGTCATTTCTGATGCTTGTAATCAAAATCTTCTGCGTCCCTTCACAAAAGATGAGATTTTTATAGCTCTTCATCATATGCATCCTTGTAAAGCTCCTGGCCCAGATGGTATGCATGCAATTTTTTACCAATGTTTCTGGCACATTCTAGGTGATGACATTACTCAGTTTGTATGCAATATTCTTCATGGTTATGTTTCTCCTAGCTGTGCAAACAAAACTAATATAGCTCTTATTCCTAAAATTAAGAGCCCGACTGCTGCTTCTGAGTTCCGCCCCATAGCTCTCTGCAATGTTCTTTATAAACTTGTATCAAAAGCTCTTGTGATCAGATTGAAGGAATTTCTCCCTGCTATTGTTACTGAAAATCAGAGTGCTTTTGTGCCGAGGCGCTTGATAACTGATAATGCTCTGATTGCTCTGGAGGTATTCCATTCTATGAAATACAGGCAAAAAGGGCGAAAAGGAACTATTGCAATGAAGCTTGACATGAGCAAAAGCTTATGATAGAGTGGAATGGGGTTTTTTAAGGAAACTCCTCCTTACTATGGGCTTTGACGGGCGTTGGGTAATCCTGATCATGGAATGTGTCACTTCTGTTTCATAGTCCTTCATTGTGAATGGTGGAGTCTGTGGCTCTGTTATTCCTGCTAGAGGTCTTCGACAAGGTGATCCTCTTTCCCCTTACCTGTTCATTTTGATTGCTGATGCTTTTTCAAAAATGTTACAGAAGAAGGTTCAGGATAAGCAGATTCATGGGGCCAAAGCTAGCCGCAATGGTCCCGAAATTTCCCACCTTCTTTTTGCTGATGACAGTCTCCTCTTTACAAGAGCCACCAGACAGGAATGCACTATTATAGTTGATATTCTCAACCAGTATGAATTAGCATCCGGGCAGAAAATTAATTATGACAAGTCTAAGGTGTCTTTTAGCAAAGGAGTCTGCTTTGATCAAAGAGAAGCACTTGTGGGGATTTTGAAGATGCGGCAAGTTGAGAAACATGAGAAGTACCTTGGTATCGCTTCTATTGGAGGTCGGTCAAAAAAAGCTATTTTTGACTCACTTCTGGATAGAATTTGGAAGAAACTCCAAGGTTGGAAGGAGAAGCTATTATCGAGAGTTGGGAAAGAGATTCTCTTAAAAGCAGTGATTCAAGCCATTCCAACATACCTCATGGGTGTGTATAAATTTCCAAAATCGATTATCCAACACATTCACTCGGTCATGGCTCGGTTTTGGTGGGGGAGTTCAGATAACCACAGGAAAATTCATTGGAAGAGTTGGGATTCTATGTGCACTTTAAAATGTTTTGGTGGCATGGGTTTCAAAGATCTTGATGTTTTTAATGATGCTTTACTTGGTCGTCAAGCATGGAGATTGATTCGTACCCCCTCTTCTTTATTTGGGCGTGTTATGAAAGCCAAGTACTACCCTAGTAGTGATTTTCTTGATGCCTCTCTTGGGTATTCGGGAAGTTATTCGTGGAGAAGCATTTGGAGTTCGAAGGCTCTCATTAAAGAAGGATGTTTATGGCGTGTTGGCAACGGTGAGAAGATTGGGATTTGGTCTGACCCGTGGGTGGCTGGTGATGATGGCCGGTTTATTTCGAGTGGCCCTATTGATGATATTGTGAAGGTAGAAGATTTGATTGACAAGCGCAATATGGAGTGGAAGACGGATTTGATCGAGCAATCTTTTAATGAGCGTGATGCGCAATGTATCCTTGCTATTCCTTTGAGTTCTTCGAACCACCAAGATGAATTAACTTGGGCTCTTACTAAGGATGGCAACTATTCGGTTAAAACCGCATATATGCTTGTGAAAGGGGGTGATCTTGATGCCTTCCATCAAGCATGGGTGAATATTTGGGGTTTCGAGGCTAGCCCAAAGGTTAGACATTTTCTTTGGCGTTTATGTTCTAACTCTTTACCTACCCGAGCTCTTCTCAAACATCGGCATCTTGTTGATGATAATGAGTGTCCATGGGGTTGTGGTGCTGCTGAAACTTCCTTTCATGCACTATTTGATTGCCCTCGTGTGCAAGATTTGTGGCATGAACTTGATTGCATTGGTTTATGTGCTCACGCCTCTACTCTTTCTATGTGTGATTTAATTGAGAGCTGGAAGAATTTAGATAACAAACTGATCATCAGGGGCGTGTACCTTGCTTGGTGCATTTGGGGCGACAGAAATCTCAAGGTATTTCAAGAGAAGAGCACACCAAACAAAGTGCTGGTGGATCGTGTACTTCGCATGATTGAGGAGCAAGGAAAATATGCGACGCGTATTTACAGCCTCCAAGCGTTGGGTTCTGCTTCTTCGCCCAAGACGTGGACAACTCCCCCATCAGGTTCAATTAAGCTCAACATTGATGCCTCTTTATCCACGCCAGGTTGGGTAGGTATGTGTATGGTTGGTCGCGGCTCGGATGGGGAGGTGGTCTTTGCTGCTGTCCGTCGAGTGAAAGCCTTCTGGAGCCCCGAAGTTGCCGAGCCAAAGCAATGGAGATGGTTGTTCGGTTGTGCAAAAGATTCGGGTTCAATGATCTTATCCTTGAGTCTGATTGCCAAGTGCTTATCAAGCGTCTTACGAAAAGTGCCACGTTTCTTTCGGACCTTGATATTGTTCTCAATGATATCCTTGCTACTTCTTCTTCATTTACTTACTCTTGTTTGATGCCCATGTTAAAAGAGATCTTTGTAGGCTCATCATTTAATCAATTATGATTCGCCTTTCGGTATTGAGCAAATTTGGGAAAACCACTCCTCTCCGGAGGTGGCGCCCTATGTACTCATGGACAAATTGTCGTTGATTTAAGCCATGATTTAATCTAGCTTGCTTTTCCCCTCAAAAAAAAAAAAATTATAATTCTTTCCCTTGTCTAATTTCTTATTTTCATTTTAAATGTATATGCAACATATACTTAAAATTAGTTATTTTTTTAAAAAAAAAATTATAAAGAAATGTTGATTGTTTTCAATGAAATTTCTCAGTCTTCCTAAAAAAATCTTAACGCATTCCCACCTTGTGTTTTTGGTTATAGTTAAAAAAATTAAACTAAGATATATATTTTAATTTTACTAAATTATTCTAGTCGTCTCATGTTCGAACCCACATGCTGGACTTTCTGGATCCGCCACTGCCCTGGCCTGCAACACTGCCGCCTCCACCATAGCCTCGCAAATCTGTCCCAGCGAAGATAGGAGCGGGCGCTCCGTTCTAATTCATCAACAAAACAGCATGTATGAGCGACCTTAGAGCGGGCGCTCCGGTACATCGTACGGAATTAATGATGGTGAACGGCTGCGATTTATTGAAGCTAAATCTATGGTTGAGAGGAGATCGACTTAGCAGCAGAACAAATTGATATCGAAAAAGAATCAGATGGCTAGATGGATGATGATGATGGGGTCGATGATGATGACGGTGATCAATGATGATGGCGTTGGTGTTGAGTGGTGAACTGGTGATGATAGCGAAGAACAATGTTCAGCGACGAAGAAGAAAAAATGGGGTCTGATGCTTTGGAGTTTTGGTTTTTTTTTCATTTTCTTTAATTTTCTTTTTCCCTTGCTTTTTCCTTTTCTCCCGTTGGATGTTGTGGCTGTACAGCTGTACTTCTCATTTCCTTATTTCATTCTTCTTTATTTTTCTTTCCCCTTTTAGTTACTCTTTTTTTTACTCCTTTTCCTTTTACTTCTTATTTTTGAGTTTTCCTTTCTCCTTCTTTACTTGTTATTTTCTTTTCTCTTTTTATTACCATCTTTTAATTTTAGCAGTAGTATAAATACCCTTAACTCATATTTTTAAAGGGAGTTTTAAAGCCAAGTTTTATTTTTCATTCACCACTCTTAGTTTAGAATTAGTTTTTAGGGTTTTAGGGAGGATTAACCTCCATAGTTTAGGTTAGAGAGAAAAAGTGAGAAAACTCAAAGAGAAATTGGAGATCTTGAAATCCAAGTAGTGACAACTTGTATTGAAGTTCTACAACCAATCAATGAGCATTTCTTACTCTATCTCCTCTTTTATTGCTTTATTTTAATAGTTTTCATTAGATTAGTTGTTCATGCTTAGTTTAATTATTTGTGGTTTATTTTGTTTAGTTTAATGTTAGATTAATGTTTAGTATCATGTTATTAGTTGTTAATTTCTCTAAATTTCTCTCTTTTGTGTTTATAGAGTAATTTGTTGGTTAGGGATTGGGTGAAAACCCAACTATGATTGATTTTGGGTGTTTGAATATGAAATTAGGGGTTGGATTGGGCTTCTTAATTAATTAATAGCATGATTACTATTTGCTTGCATTCTAGTTGGCCGCTTGAATGTTTGTTTTATTGATGTCTTAATCAAATTGAGATAGGAGATTAAGGTTGATATTTATGCTATTATCTTGCTTAATTACTCATGAGAGTGAGATTTGAGTAGGGTTTTTTGGGATTGACGTTGTACTTATCCATTGGTTGCATGTTTGAGACCATGAGAGTGGCTTAGTTATGTGATCTAGGTAGTTTTATGCACCCTTGGGAGAAGGATTAAAGCTAGTTAAGAGTCAATAACCTCAATTAGTTGCTTGGTTTTCTTTCCTCCATGTTTCACCCTTCTAATTGCCTAAATCATGATTGGTTGGTGTTGAATCCCTTTCCCTAATCCTATTTGTTCATTGGTATTAGGTTAATTTAATAGACTTTAGTTGGTAGTTGACACCTCCCGACTCTTTTTTCGGCCTAGCTTATTGTTTAGTTAACACATTTTGATGTTCCTTAGTACTTGTGAAAGAATGACCCTTGCTTACCACTTTACTTAGTTTAGTGGTTTAGTTATGTTTTGTTTGACTTTAGGAGATTAGTAACGACCTAGTTTTCCCCATGTCACCTACAGGGGTAAGGGAGGGGTTTGGGGCACGGGATTGATGTTGAGAGTTAGGTAGGGGAGGAGAATGATGTGGGTCTGGGTTAGGGGATCCCCAGGGGAATTATTGAGGGGCTGGGCCCTATATCCTCAAGGAAGGAATAATCAGCAAGCCTAAAATTCTCTAAGTTGCAAAAAGGAAAGGTGGACACATCAAAAGTGATATGACGAGAAATAATAATTTTATTGGTGGCAATATCAAGACATATATACCCCCGATGATGAGACGGATAGCCTAGAAAAATATATGGAGTGGAGCGAGGTGCTAAATTGTGAAGAGTAGTAGTTGTCAAATTTGGAAAGCAAAGACACCCAAAAACCCGAATATGTTCGTAAGAGGGGTTATGTGAAATAATATTTCGGAAGGAGTAATATTATTTAGTGTCTAGGTAGGCAAGAGATTGATAAGATAGGTGGTCGTTTCATGAGATTGTACCCAATTTTGTGGAGGAACGAAGGCATGACATAGAAGAGTGCGAGACATGTTATTTAGAGTTTTAATTTGATCATGCATGCGTTCAACTTTCCCATTTTGTGAAGATGTATGAG
The DNA here is from genome assembly GCA_947648045.1 of Beta corolliflora. Lineage (NCBI taxonomy): Eukaryota > Viridiplantae > Streptophyta > Magnoliopsida > Caryophyllales > Amaranthaceae > Beta > Beta corolliflora. The sequence continues at coordinate 430,137 of CANSZD010000253.1, read as the reverse complement.
GACAAGAGAAGCGGAAAATTATTCCATGTTGGACACAAAATAATTTAAAAGGGCTATTATCAAATTCTCGGCCATGATCACATTGGAAAGCTTTAATGGGGCGTTCAAATTGAGTTTGGACATATGGACGAAAATTATGGAAGGTGTGGTAGACTTCAAACTTAAATTTTAGCGGTATGGTCCATACAAAATGAGTAAAATCATCTAAAAGCACAAAATAGTATTTATGACCTTGAGAATTACGAATAGAAGAGGTCCATAAATCAGCATGAATAATATCAAAAGCAAAAGTAGTAGTGCTATTAGATTGATGAAATGGCAAATGAAGATGTTTTCCTACTTGACAAGAATTGCAAAGACCGGAGTGAGGCTCCTTATTACAATTTATTAAATTTTCTAGACCTAAGAAAGCTAAAAACTTGAGATCTTGGATGTCCAAGGCGACTATGCCAGGTTTTTGATGATGTGGCCGTGTGGGCAGTTGCTGGACATGAAGATGGTAGAGGAGTGGTCATTGTATATAGCTCCCGTGAACTATTGCACCTCGCTATACTCCCCGTGCGAAGGTCCTTCACATAAAAACCATAAGGATTAAATTCAATTGAGCGAGGCGTTATTATTATTGGTAAATTTGCAGACGAAAATAAGATTTTTGATAATTTATGGGGTAAATGAGACATCACAGAGGGCTAAGGGTGGGGGAGGAGTCGGGAAGGAGGATTGACCATAACCATAAACAGGAATGCGATGACCATTACCAACTAAAATATGATTAGAAGTGCTGAAATTAAATAAGGGCATAGGAGTACCTAACGAGTTAGTCATATGAGCCATGGCACCCGAATCCATGTACCAAGAATTATCCTGAGGAAGAGTCATCGTTGCAAACACGTTGCCTAATTAAGTAGGAGTCATAAGAGGCCCATTGTCTGGATAAGGTGCATAATATGCCTGATGGGCTTATGGAGGCATGCGCTAGGCTGGAGGAGGCCTGTATGGGGATGAATAAGGTAGGTGTGGCACGCCTGGATGCTGCGGGTATGGAGACGGGTCAGCAGCCCAGCTGGGGGTCCAGGACGCTGAAGCATACCAAGGAGGGAGAGTTGACGGGCCGTCCCATTGAGATTGTGGAGAAGGCATGGCTGGCGAGGCCTGGTGTAACAGCCCGCACTTCCGAGCTGCTAGCTAAACATGCTTAACATTATTCATTAATCTCAATTAATACTTAATAACCTCGAATTTACATTTATTCGCAGCGGAAACAAACACCTATAAAACGACCATGGACCTGTGGGTCAGGGCCCACAACATAATAACCTCAAAGCCAAATATCATATTATAGAACACAATACTCGATTCTCCAAAACAATAGAAGACTTTATTCTTAAATAAGCACTTAAATATTATCAATTTCATACTCTAAATACAACTTCTGAATCATTAATAATTATAACTTGATAACAAAACTCTCGCTTAAGATCCACTTTGAGCTTCTAACACGAACCTGCAAATTACAGAAGAAAAAAATACAAAACAAAAACAAAAACTAAAATGAGCGGAAAGCTCAGTAACTTCACTTCAGCCTGTCAAAACGGTTTTGGTTCGTAAACATTTTTCATATAAGAAACAAACTTGGTAATTGTTCGGAAAATAATTCATCCTTTTAAATATATCGCTGGCATAGCTTAATCACTTAACAGAAATCGCTGGCAAGTACAGGCAGAAACTTAACATAGTATAACATAACAGAATATTTGACCTTCTTTGGTCTTAACTGAACTTATATCCGAACCATTTCCTCCACCTGTACCTTACCCACTTTTCATCTCAGTTCATAAGCTAAGCCAGCTAAAACAAATACGAAATCCATTTTAACATATATCAAACCATATACGTAAACATAAACATTTCCGAACAATTCCAATGACAGAACAAAAACATTCTTTCATACTCATTCAATAACACTTCACAACTAACTTATAAAGATGCATCTATAACCATGGCCATGACTATAAACGATTTACGATATCAAAATACAATACACATACGGGCATGTAAATACATTTTGCTGAACATAAATGTTACCTCAATTGCAAACCAATTTCTTAAGATGCAAATCCAATAACTCATAACCTTTAAGCTCCTTTAATTTCTCCGAGCTCCACAAATCGATATTCGAAATACACCTCAATAACAATACCAATAATTAGCAACCTTTCTCACTACATTTCAGATAAGGAAACTAACTTCTTCTACTTTCTAAATTCTCTCATGAACTAACCACAAACCTCTACACACAAACTATTTCACAAATCAACTCAAATTTTCTAACTCACATGATAACTCTAATGCAAGATCATCCAACTAGCTTGTCCTTAGTTTTACCAACATATTACTAACATCACATGCCTTTGATGAAAATCAGATACAAATTTAGAATCAAGGTTTTATTTCAACTCACTAACTTCCTTAGAAATGCAAAGCACATCTCGTAAATTGTTTCTTAAAACTAAAATGAGTATGGTGAATACATAAACTCTTATACATAAACTGATATGATTCCTTTTAAAAAATAAGAATGAGTTGTAAACCTTATTTATGATCTCTATAAACTCTTATACAGCACTAGTTAGCTTTAACAAACTGAGTTTTGCAATTAACACAAAGATTAAAACTAAGCTAAAAATGGAAGTCATAAGACAATTACACCATCAGATTTAATTGATGAAATTGGAGAAAATACCAAAAATTATACCTTTGACAAAAGCTTCCCAAAACTCATTTGGGTTTCCTTAAAACATGAGCATGAGTTAACGAAAGAATCAACACCACCAGCAGCGGCGACGCCGGAACACCGGCAAGGAGCAGCAGCAGCGCACCACCACACAACCGTAGCAGCACGGTGGCAACAGACCACGCGAACGGTGGCAGCAGCGCACCACAGAAAAACGAAGCAGAGGAAAGAGAAAAATTGCAGCACAATACCAGAAACCCGAAGCACAGTGACGATGAAGAAGCAAAAGACAAAAGCAACACTGACGTACCACGACGGCACGCGATTCACGACAGCAACAACACCATCGCCGAAAAACAGAGGGAAAAAGATTATTGACGAGAAAGAAGAAGAAATTTGCAAGCCACACCTCGATGATGCCGGCGAGAGGGCACTTTAGCTCCGGCGAGACCCATCTCGTTCTTCAGGAGGGAGTGAAAGTGGTACGAGAGAGAGAAGAGGTGAAATAAGGGATTGGGTTTTTCCATTCCTAATTAAAGAGAAATTGGGAGAAGCTAGAACTTTTGACAACAAGGCAAGATGTTGGCTTTTCCATATTAAGCCACGTACAAGAGGAAACATTTCTTTTCTTTTTTTTTTCTTTTTTTAAAACACTCAATTTGTTTAACAAAATACATCAAGTTATACTAAAATATCGTCGTTAATTTAAAACAAATAACTAGCCTTTAATTAAATATGCTTAAGATATTTGGGCTGTTACATACTACCACCCTTAAAATAAATTTCGTCCTCGAAATTTGAAAACAAAAAACTTTAGAACATCCGAAAATGAATGAGATCACGTAAAACATTTTTAACAAAAATCAAATCAAATCAACTCTTAACTTAACTGTAATACCTCAAAAGATCAATTGCTTTTTCAACATATAATCCCTAAACTCGAATCTAAATTCTCCATAATTCCTAGAACATAATTTCCCCAAAATCATCACTCAAACTATAAGCTAAAATCCCATTACAACTTTCACTTTATCAAACTTCAATTCTCATACTCAACCTTCAATTTCTCAATTTCTATTCCTCGATTCTTAACCAATTAAAAACCCAAATCAATTTCAAACAATCCCAAAAAATCTTTCTTAAACTCAGAAGCCATGATATGAAGATCACGACAACTCTAAAACAACCATGCTCTGATACCACCTGTAACAGCCCGCACTTCCGAGCTGCTAGCTAAACATGCTTAACATTCATTAATCTCAATTAATACTTAATAACTTCGAATTTACATTTATTCGCAGCGGAAACAAACACCTATAAAACGATCTTGGACCTGTGGGTCAGGGCCCACAAAATAATAACCTCAAAGTCAAATATCATATTACAGAACACAATACTCGATTCTCCAAAACAATAGAAGACTTTATTCTTAAATAAGCACTTAAATATTATCAATTTCATACTCTAAATACAACTTCTGAATCATTTATAATTATAACTTGATAACAAAACTCGAGCTTAAGATCCACTTTGAGCTTCTAACAAAAACCTGCAAATTACAGAAGAAAAAAATACAAAACAAAAACAAAAACTAAAATGAGCGGAAAGCTCAGTAACTTCACTTCAGCCCGTCAAAAAGGTTTTGGTTCGTAAACATTTTTCATATAAGAAACAAACTTGGTAATTGTTTGGAAAATAATTCATCCTTTTAAATATATCGCTGGCATAGCTTAATCACTTAACAGAAATCGCTGGCAAGTACAGGCAGAAACTTAACATAGTATAACATAACAGAATATTCGACCTTCTCTAGTCTTAACTGAACTTATATCCGAACCATTTCCTCCACCTGTACCTTGCCCACTTTTCATCTCAGTTCATAAGCTAAGCCAGCTAAAACAAATACGAAATCCATTTTAACATATATCAATCCATATACGTAAACATAAACATTTCCGAACAATTCCAATGACGGAACAAAAACATTCTTTCATACTCATTCAATAACACTTCACAACTAACTTATAAAGATGCATCTATAACCATGACCATGACTATAAACGATTTACGATATCAAAATACAATACACATACGGGCATGTAAATACATTTTGCTGAACATAAATGTTACCTCAATTGCAAACCAATTTCTTAAGATGCAAATCCAATAACTCATAACCTTTAAGCTCCTTTAATTTCTCCGAGCTCCACAAATCGATATTCGAAATACACCTCAATAACAATACCAATAATTAGCAACCTTTCTCACTACATTTCAGATAAGGAAACTAACTTCTTCTACTTTCTAAATTCTCTCATGAACTAACCACAAACCTCTATACACAAACTATTTCACTAACCAACTCACATTTTCTAACTCACATGATAACTCTAATGCAAGATCACCCAACTAGCTTCTCCTTAGTTTTACCAACATATTACTAACATCACATGCCTTTGATGAAAATCAGATACAAATTTAGAATCAAGGTTTTATTTCAACTCACTAACTTCCTTAGAAATGCAAAGCACATCTCGTAAATTATTTCTTAAAACTAAAATGAGTATGGTGAATACATAAACTCTTATACATAAACTGATATGATTCCTTTTAAAAAATAAGAATGAGTTGTAAAACTTATTTATGATCTCTATAAACTCTTATACAGCACTAGTTAGCTTTAACAAACTAAGTTTTGCAATTAACATAAAGAGTAAAACTAAGCTACAAATGGAAGTCATAAGACAATTACACCATTAGATTTAATTGATGAAATTGGAGAAAATACCAAAAATTATACCTTTGACAAAAGCTTCCCAAAACTCATTTGGGATTCCTTAAAACATGAGCATGAGTTAACGAAAAAATCAACACCACCAGCAGCGACGACGCCGGAACACCGGCAAGGAGCAGCAGCAGCGCACCACCACACAACCGTAGCATCACGGTGGCAACAGACCACGCGAACGGTGGTAGCAGCGCACCACAGAAAAACGAAGCAGAGGAAAGAGAAAAATTGCAGCACAATACCAGAAACCCGAAGCACAGTGACGATGAAGAAGCAAAAGACAAAAGCAACACTGACGCACCACGACGGCACGCGATTCACGACAGCAACAACACCATCGCCGAAAAACAGAGGGAAAAAGATGATTGACGAGAAAGAAAAAGAAATTTGCAAGCCACACCTCGATGATGCCGGCGAGAGGGCACTTTATCTCCGGCGAGACCCATCTCGTTCTTCAGGAGGGAGTGAAAGTGGTACGAGAGAGAGAAGAGGTGAAATGAGGGTTTGGGTTTTTCCATTCCTAATTAAAGAGAAATTGGGAGAAGCTAGAACTTTTGACATCAAGGCAAGATGTTGGCTTTTCCATATTAAGCCACGTACAAGAGGAAACATTTTTTTTTTCTTTCTTTTAAAACACTCAATTTGTTTAACAAAATACATCAAGTTATACTAAAATATCGTCGTTAATTTAAAACAAATAACTAGCCTTTAATTAAACCTGCTTAAGATATTTGGGCTGTTACACCTGGGCAGCCTGCTGTTGCAATGGCGCACCCTGGCCACGGCCACATCCCTTATTCTGGCGACCTCCCCTGCCATGGCCACGACCACCGCCACCACGCTGACAGGACAGCTGAGACTGTGGTGGTGGTTTGGATGGTGTTTGAGCCACAAAGGTTGAATTTTGGGAACCTGAATCTTGAGCATGTCGAGATTCTTCAAGCAACAAAAGGGATCTCGCAGATTCAAACGAAGGCAAAGGCTCTGTTTGTTGAATCATCGTAGCCACCACATCAAAATCAGTGTTAATAAGACCCGATAAGAGCCTTAAAACCAACTTTTGCTCTGAAATTTGTTGATCAATAGTAGCCAATTGATATTTTAAAGTCTTCAAGTATGTGCAATAGGAAGACGCATCAGAGAAATTTGACAAGTAAAGAGCGTTGAATTTATTTTCAAGATAGACAGCCCGAGTGTGTTTGTTATCTTGAAACATAGCCTTCAATTTGTCCCAAAGTTCCTGTGCGGAATTCCCACGACAAAGAACCGTTTGTAATAGACCGGAAGAAATAGTACCATAAATCTTTTTTTTGACAATGGAATCAGGACGGGCCCACATGTCGTCAGAAACATCGGATGGGCGTTTCTTCTTAGAGTTTATGTGATCTAGAACATTAAAAGCATGAGCGTGATCGGCACTCAAATAACTCAACCCGATTTGAATACTGAACTTTTTCACGATTGAGAATCAAAATAATACATTTTTTTTAATATGTATAACGGAAAGAGCAGGGTGGTATTCAGTGGAGTTGGTTTTGGAGGAGAGACTTCGGGTGGGTTTTTCTGGTGTCATATGGGAGGCAGGGTGGACGGCGCACGGATGCCGCGGCGGAAGAGGGTGGGGTGTGCGGTCCAAGGAAAAATAAAAAATTTATGTGGAAACCTAAAGTTGTGGTACCATGGTAGATTTGGAGAAACTCCTTAAACTGGAATAAATGCCTTAATTGATTAATATTTATAGTTACAAACTAATGATAGTCCTAATTGTATTAGGAAAGCTATCTATATTAGAATTCTATATACAAAAATATATCCATGGAATATTCTATTTTATCAAAAGGCATAATTCGAAATGAGTAGATTATTATATTATCCAACTACACCAAGTCTCCAATCAGAAAAAAAAACTAAACCAAGTCTTAAACTCTAAAATGATGAAGCTGCTGTTATCTAAATTGATTAAGCTTATCCTTAATAAGCAGAGCCTAAAGCAAACGTGAGTGGTGCATGTGGTGAGTGGTGACCCTAATAAGAAATTAACATAAATCATGGAATCTGAAAATTAAAAAAGCTACCCGGAAGATGATCCTTACTTCGTCGTGATCATATCCTCATTACTTGGAAAAATTATAGATGGTGACCCTGTGTTTTACAAAATATTAGATGGTAAAAATTTTGTTTCTTCATATGGTGACCCTTAACTTTATATAATTAACTTCCATGACTTTACTTTGTCAACAAACAGTTATCTAATTAAGAAAAAGGGTTATTTTTTTCTAAAAATATTTTTCCGTGTTCTCTGTGTAATTTCAATATGGCGGGGGGTCTCTTCACTAGCTATATTGTTCATATTTAGTCTCTAAGCCTGGTGTCGGACATAATTTATATGGCCGACATGGGCAATTAAAGACGCGACCTCACTCAGAGCATCCAAGCCATTCCTGATAAGTAGGCCGAGATGGTGTTCGCGGCCACACTAAAGGACAAAACAAGGAAACCTTCCCCCTAACCAGACTCACCATAGTCGTACACGTGTCAAAGGATTACGCATCCTGCCAGATGAATAGTACTACTATAAATAGCCAAATGGTACTATTCTGCAGGTACATTTCTCTCACACTCTAAGCTTTCTCTCTCTCTCTCTCTCTCTCTCTCTAAATCCTTATCGGGCACTTACTGACTTGAGCGTCGGAGGGGGTTTCCTCGCATCCCCCCCGAGGGTAGTTTACGTTTGTCTTTCTTGCAGACTTCCAGTCTCGGACGCCTACTCTTATACTACCGGACACTTCCTTGTCCGGCCTCGTTTCATCACCGAAACAACTTGGCGCTAGAAGGAGGGGCGCCTCCCATATTTGTGAAGCAGTCATGGATAAGGCAAGCAATGCAAGTCGTGGTCCACCAGGGTTTGAGATCGGGCAAGGATCTACTCGGCCCGGCTATTACCGGACCCCTTGGGTGCACCCTGTTCAATACCGGGGTGCCCGAGGACAACAATGAGCAAAGCAAACTCCCGAGAACAATGTGTCTCAGGTAAATCCAAATGGAGTTCCAATCAATCTGGCTCAGCTGAGTCAATTCTCTCCGGAGCAGTTGAAGACGGTAGCATCCTTCATCCAGATGCTAGCAGGCACACCTCAACCTGATGGTAATACTCCAACCCCCAATGCTAGAGTACCCCGTAAACGGTTGCCGCCATTAGGGGGAAGAAATGTTGATGGTACGCCAGTAAGAAGAATGCGTTCCTTCACTCAAGAGGGCCGACAATTGGAAAGACAGCTGGATGATCCTGAGTACGAGGAGACGTTGATGGAAACAGAAGAGCTTGATTATTCAGAGGACGAGAATCAAAGTCGCTCGTACAGAGTACAAAGCACCCATGGTGCTAGTAACTATTCGGTTGGCGGACACCCGTTGATCAAGCCCAAGCTCTCTCCATTCATGCCGTAGATTTTAAACCACCCGATGCCAAGAATCAAAATGCCGTCATGCAAGTACGATGGTAGCTCAGACCCCGACGACCACATCGCGGTTTACGAAGGACACATGTACTTGTACACGCAAATAGATGCCATCTGGTGCAAGGTATTCCCGTCCACTCTCACTGGCATCGCTCAGACTTGGTTCAAGAGTCTTAAACCTGGTAACGTATCCAGTTTTTCCCAGCTCTCGTCCATGTTCAGTACTCATTTCGTAAGCAACAGGCGCCGTGAGCGCACTACTGGGGAGTTATTGTCAATCAAGCAAGGGGAAACCGAATCCCTCCGGGATTACATTGGTCGCTTCAATGTAGAGGCCGTATCTATTCCCAGGCTGCAGCAGGACGTAGCAGTCTTAGCCTTGATGTCGGGATTAAGAGAAGGAACTGCGTTCAGGAGTTATCTCGGCCGAAAATCTTTCACGTCGTTAGGACCAGTGCTCGGTAAAGCAAATGATTTCATAAGGGGAGAAGAATTTGACAAAGCAGCTAGCAGCCAGCATCGGGAGCCCGACAAGAAGAAAGAGGATAGGTCACGGAAAGATAAAGGTCGCGAAGTTGAGCGTGGCCGGGATGAAAGAAGAGAATCTAATATGGTCAAAAAAGGAAATGACCGAGAGCGAGATGGCCGGGAAAAAAGTGAACGCAAAGATAGATTTGATGCATATACTCAGCTCACTACTTCCCGAGCACAAATATTCACCATGAACAAGGAAAGTGACAAATGGCAGAGACCAAAGAAGATGTTTCATAAAAACCGGGATAAGACTAAGTGGTGTGATTTTCATGAAGATCACGGCCATATAACTGAAGACTGCCGGCACATTTGGAGGATCTTATCCGCAGAGGGTACTTCACTCAATATAAAGCTCAGACAAACGGGGGCGATTTGATGAAACCCAGAGATCAGAATGTTCAATCTCGGATAGGAGAGATTCATGTGATTTGTGGCGGACCAATCCATGGCGGAAGTGTCAGTGGGGCGAAAGCCAGTTTAAAGGAGTTCCGGCATCAAGTGAACTTTAATGAGAGTTGCCAGTGGAGAAAGCCACCAGCCATGCCAGCCATGTCATTCTCATTAGAAGATGCAAAGCACGTGATTTACCCTCATGATGACCCACTGGTGGTCACCTTAAAAGTTGCAAACTGTTTGATTCATAGAATTTTGGTGGATGGAGGAAGTTCCGCTAATATTCTATTCCTATCTACTTTCGAAAAATTAATGATAGGCCGGGAGCACTTGCAACCCGGTACCCCTGTGATCGGATTCACCTGGAGCGTCCGCAATACCGAAGGAATTATAAAGCTACCTGGTCGGGGTTGGCGAGAACGGTGAAGCCGAGAGACGTGATGACTGAATTCCTGGTGGTAGATGTTCCGGGAGCATATAATGCAATAGTAGGAAGACCACTAATTCATGATGTTCAGGGAGTGGTATCTACTTATCATTTAACCATGCTGTACGTATCCAATTCGGGTACGACAGCAAAGATAAGAGGAAATCAAGAAACAGCAAAGTCATGCTACTTAACGGCTCTGAAGCAGCCGTCAAGAAGGTTTCCTGTTGAAGAATCATGTCCGCCAACAAGGAAGGAAAAGAGAGCTAAGAAAAAGGTCGCGGCAGAAGAGCAATCTGAGAAAAAGAATGACACCGCCATGGAAGTAACCATGGAGGAGCTGGAAGCTTGGCCAGATGATTTGCCAAGGCCCAAGCCTGATGGGGAGCCCAAATTAGAAATGTTGGCGGATGATCCAGAAAGAACCGTGGCTGTCGGAATGGACATGGACCCAGAGGTCAGGATCAACCTGGTGACTCTCTTACGAGAAAATGCTGATGTATTCACGTTCTCGGCGGATGAGATGCCGGGAATAGACCCGACCATGATGGTCCATCGTCTAAATGTCGACAACTCGGTTCGCCCAGTCAAGCAGAAGAAAAGGAATTTTTCAGTAGAAAAGAACAAGGCCGTCAGGGAAGAAGTTAATGAATTACTGGCGGCTGACTTTATTGAAGTTTGTGACTACCCGGAGTGGTTAGCAAACGTTGTTATGGTGAAGAAGTCAAATGGCCAATGGCGGATGTGTGTCGATTTCACCGACCTTAATAGAGCGTGTCCAAAAGACTGCTATCCCTTGCCAAGGATTGATCAGTTGGTAGATTCCACTAGCGGTCACGCCCTATTAAGTTTCATGGACGCGTTTTCAGGATATCACCAGATCAGCCTCCTCGAGGCTGACAGGAAGAAAGCCGCTTTCATCACAGATTGTGGAGTGTTCAATTATAAAGCAATGCCTTTCGGCCTGAGGAATGCTGGAGCCACATATCAAAAATTGGTCGATAAAGTGTTCGCGGACCAGAAGGGAAGGAACATCGAAGTTTATGTGGACGATTCAATCGTCAAGAGCAAAACAGACCGCGAGCACATTGATGATTTAAAAGAGACCTTCAATACTCTGAGAAGATACAAGATGAAACTCAACCCAAAAAAATGTGTATTTGGGGTGAGAGCGGGGAAAATTTCCCGGGGTTTATGGTCAGCAAGAGAGGGGAATTGATGCTAACCCTGGACAAAGTGCGTGCTATTATGGATTTGCCGTAGCCGAAAGGAATAAAAGATGTACAAAGGTTAACTGGAAGAATGGCTGCGTTAACTCGTTTCATCTCCAAGTCGGCCGACAAGGCCCTACCCTTCTTCGCACAATTGAGAGGTAACAAGAAATTTGAGTGGAGCGAGATACAAAGCCAAGCTTTCATCGCGGTCAAAGAGCATCTGAAGACTCTACCCACCATCACCAGACCAGAAACGGGGGATACACTACAATTATATATCTCGGCCTCTCCAAAAACCGTCGCGGCTGTTCTATTGGTTGAAAAGGAAAAAAGGCAGAAACCGATATACTTTGTCAGTCACATCTTGAACGGTCCTGAAAGCCGCTATCAACTGGTCGAGAAGATGGCGTTGGCCGTGATAATTGCCGCCAGAAAGCTCAGGCCATATTTCGATTGTCATCCCATTCAAGTCTTAACTAATCAACCGGAGAAAGCTTTACAGAGGATGGACAACTCGGGCGTCTTTTGAAATGGGCGGTTGGAGTTGTCCGAGTATGATATCCAAGACAAACCTAGGACCGCGATAAAAGCCCAGGCATTGGCGGACTTTATCGTGGAGGCAGCTTACGAAGAAGAGCAGGTAGAAGAAAGCACTTGGATGTTAGAAGTGGATAGCTCGTCAGCAGCAAGCGGCTCGGGGGCTGGCATTGTAATGACCAGCCCAGAGGGAAATATTTTTGAATACGCCATCAAATTCACTTTCCCAACTTCAAACAACGAGGGCGAGTACGAGGCAAAGAATGCGGGACCGAGGATGTGCATATCTGCCTGGGGCTAAAAGCGTATCTTTGAAAACGGACTCGCAGCCTAGTTAATGGTCGATTAAAAGGAGAGTTCGAGGTCCGAGAAGCAAATATGCAAAAATATGTGGAGAAGGCCAAGGAATTGATAGCCCAGTTGACTCACTTCGACGTTCAAGCCATTCCTAGGGCCGACAACACTAAAGCGGACGCACTCTCCAAGCTGGCAAGCTCTGATTCTTTGAATGTTGAAAGATCTGTTATGGTGGAGGTTTTGAAAGAGAAAAGCATCACCGAAAAAACTGTGATTGTAAATACTGTCAATCAGCAAGGTGAATGGTTTAGTCAAATAGTGGCTTATAAACTCACAGGCTCACTCCCTTCGAATGCAATGGAAGCCAGGAGGTTGAAAAGGCGGGGCAAGTTGGTATGTCATTTACCGTAATGAGCTATACAAGAAATCGTTTAGCTTACCGTTGTTAAAATGTGCAACGGCATGGGAATCCGAAAAGATTTTGGAAGAAATACACGAGGGAATTTGTGGAAATCACATTGGAGGCAAAGCATTAGCATTAAAAGCATTGAGAGCCTGGATATTACGGCCGAGCATGTTGGCGGGCACGCACAAAGTTATGTCAAGAAATGTGACAAATGTCAAAAGTTTGCTCCCATCATCAATAGGCCCGCGAACGACCTCCAACCTATAATATGTCCGATACCATTTGCGCAAAGGGGGTTTGGATATCCTCGGACCTTTTACAGCAGCCCACTTGCCTGGTCGTAGATTTTTGATTGTGGGTATCGACTATTTCACAAAGTGGATCGAAGCAGAGCCGACAGCGAAGATAAAGTCAAATCAAGTCAAAAAGTTCATTTGGCAAAACATAATGACTAGGTTTGGTATACCGGCTGCAATGGTCTTTGATCACGGCGCGCAATTTGACTGTCGACCAATCAAAAATTTTCTGTCCGAGTTTAGGGTAAAATTCGCATTTTCAGCCGTATGTCACCCACAGAGCAATGGGCAAGCTGAAGCCGCAAATAAACAGATTCTCGCAGCTTTGAAGAAAAAGTTGGATGAACTCAAAGGAGCTTGGGCCGATATGATTCCAGCAGTATTATGGGCCAACAGAACAACAGAAAAGGAGGCAACGGGAGAGAGTCCATTCAAGCTAGCTTTTGGAACGGAAGCAGTCTTGCCAGTAGAGGTCGGTTTACCGTCCTATCGGATCAAATACAAAGATTTAGAGAACAATGATCAAGCCTTAAGAGAAAATCTAGATTTTCTAGCAGAAACAAGGTTGGTGGCAGAACTCAAAGCTGCTGCATACAAAGATCGTATCAGTAAAGCTTACAACAAGAGAGTCCTTGAAAGGCCATTAGCAAAAAGGGATCTAGTACTACGAAGGACGGCAGCTACCGGAAAAGCTCACACTGAAGGAAAGTTAACAGCTAACTGGGAAGGACCATATCAAATATCTAAAGAAGTTGGTCCCGGCTCCTTTATGCTGAAAACGATGGATGGCATTGAACTAAAGAATTGCTGGAACACAAGTGTTTTAAAGAAGTACTATGTGTAGATATCCCATGGAGAAGGCCAAGAGCCATCACTTTCTCTTTTTAATAATATAACTTCCCGTGAGCATTCCATTAATTGTCTGATTATGCTTATTTTATGTACGCCATGCTCCACTAATCCAAAACGATCATATGACAGGTCTAAAACGAAAACGGCCAAATAACAGGCCATGTACGAGAACGACCATATAAAAAGTCTTAAAGTACAAAAACGACCATACGACAGGTCAAAAACGAAAACGGCCAAATAACAGGCCATGTACGAGAACGACCATATAACAGGTCTAAGTACAAAAACGACCATATGACAAAGTCAAAACGAAAACGGTCAAATAACGGGCCATGTACAAAAACGACCATATAACGAGTCTAAGTACAAAACGACCATATGACAAAGTCAAAACGAAACGGCCAAATAACGGGCCATGTACAAAAACGACCATATAACGAGTGCTAAGTACAAAAACGACCATATGACAGGTCAAAAACGAAAACGGCCACATAACAGGCCAAGTACAAGAGCGACCATATGACAGATCAAATGTGAAAGCAGTCACACAACGGACAATGTACATAACAGTATAATATATATCTGTCCGCGATACGACACTACGATTGACAAAAAGCGAAAGCAAAGGAAAACAAGTTTACAAAAGTTAAGCTTCATCACTAATTACTGGCATGGCGGCCAACTACAGGAAAAAATGTGGGCAGCCATCAAAAAGGCATCAAAAATTCATAGCAGCAATTGTAATTGTAGAGCTTATTCAAAGTACATGCCATAATGGGCCGAATTCAAAGTTTACAAAAATATTGGAAAGCAGAAAACTAGTAGCTATTAGAGTCAACTGAAGAGCCTGGAGATGACCGCCAAAAACATCAAGGGAGAGGCACCTCTTCATCCTGAGCGACGGGAAGAACATTGGCAATCACATGCTCCTCGCAGATAAAGGGCTCACCCTCAAGAGGGCGCGTGTGAACACCTTCTGCAAAAGCGGTTTCCATCTCCTCCCAGTTGAAGTTGGGGTGAGAGTGACAAACACATCTTTTAGCAGCTACCCAACCGCCGTCATATCTCTCTCCCAACATACCAACAAACTCTTCAGATCTTCTAAAAGCTGCCACAGCCTGAGCGCCGGCATCATCCTTGGCCTTAGAAATGGCAGTGGCCATCTCGTCCTTAAGGGACGCCAGTGCAGCTTCAAGCTCCACTGAATTTTTCTCAGCCTTCTCAACCTTGGCAGCCTTGGTTCGTAAATCCGCCATTTCAACATCAACAATTGCCCGCGATGCCTTCTCGGCATCAAGCCGCTGGCCGTACATCGTCGAGTGAGCCCGGGCAAAGATCAAGCCGGGCTCGAAGCTCATCCAAGGATTGCTTACGCCTCTCGGACTCGATTGATAATGGACAAATTGTTCAATAAGCTCAATGGCGGAATTGTTAGTCTGCATCAGAAAGACGAGATTAAAAAAAAAAAAAAAATGATGAATGATGAATATCAGATCATAAACCTTACCACAGCAAGGTCGTGAGCAAGTTGGGCGGCGGTGCTACCAACTTGTCTACCGGGCAATCAATGGGCAAACTGGAGGCCCTTCAGGAGACGATATCCGAGAGTACCGCCATTAGTCGGAATATCGCATATAAAGATTCATCTTCCCTCACGTCCCGATTGGGTTGATAAATTCTCCCTGGGACGAAGGGGGACGAAAAATGCAGCCTTCACAACGGCACCAAGGACGATCTCTTTGTGCTCGATCCATTCATGTATCCGAGAAAATATTCCCTGACCAAGATTTGTCAAAAACCCTGAGCACTTAAGATGTCATAAATCTTCCGGCGCATGGAAGAGTCGGACCCCAGTGTCGTCCCAATGCTGTCAATAGCAGCGTTCAAAGGAGAGAACCCGGTGGGGGATAATATCCGGACCCGGACTATTGTCCGAATACTAGTGGAAGCTTCCAGGTGGTTGGGTCTCGGAAGCAAGGCAACATCCAAGGCTCGCCTCTTTGCCGGGACTATCGTCAGAGAGCTCACGAGGCCGCCTCTGACCTATAGTCACACCACCCCCGCCACGGCGGACAGGAACGTGTACGACAGGACTAAGGGACTCCTGATCCCCACGTCCAACAGACCGACCGGGAGTGCGACCGGGAGTGCGGCCGGCACGGCGTACACCTGCCCGACCTAAGTTGCGACCACCACGCGCCGCGATCCGCACCTCCGAGACCCCAAGGTGAGGCCATGAACAAAGGTCGTAGTCAAAGATGGGCTCCTCGGGAGTTCGAGACATTGGCGTTGAATCTTCGTTGAGACCCAACTCCTCAAGATCTAAACTGACAGGACCTGCAACAGCAAAGCGGAAGGATTAATATCATATTAACTAACAGAAAGCAAAGGCATCAAGTCCCACGTCGGACCAAAAGTCAAGAGGCGAACCTTCTGGGTGGGTCTGGCAGAGAAATAAAGCCGACAAGGGTTCATTTCCCAGTATGTACTTTGCATGGGGAAGCCAGGTACAAGGGATCCTTCCCTCGGTATCTTCACCGACAGCAGTAATAGTCCCGACCTCGGACTCAAAATAATCAAAGGCTTTCTGCTCGGCCGCTGAAAGACCATAAGAGGGGACGTCTTCCATCCGAGTAACCGGCTTAGTAAAGTGACGACGAATAGGGAAATTATTCGGCACCTTAACCCAATAAAAAGCGGGTTGCCAACCTTTTAACCCAGTCAACTTAGGGTAGACGGTAAGCTTATTTTTGGCCGTCATCAAGCTCCACCATCCTTTCTCGGTAGAACCGTTCCGTCACAGCCCAATGAAGACGACTGGAAGAGGTTGAGTTCCTCAGAAACCCTAAATAACGACGAGTCCAAATATAAGCGATCGGGTTCCTAACGGCCAAGGGTGTCGGTCGAAGCAAGGCAAATGTTAAAAGCCTTCAAAATCCGTACCAAGGTTAAATCTAGAGGAAAACGCAACCCAAACTCAAAATGGTGCGCGTAGAACTATGTGCCTGTAGGTGCCGGCAATCACTTTTGATCCCTTATCGGGGACTATCAACTTATATTCCGATGGGAAAGCATACAACTTCTCCGCAACATCGCAGTAGTTGAGATCTATGGCGCATTGTCGCCAGGATTTACATATGACTGTGGATTTCGGACCACTGCTATAATCTATTGGTAACCATATCCCAGAATGCTCGACATCATCGCGGTCAGGAATCGGCTCGGGCCGAGAATTAGGAGGCATGCTGGAACTTTCCCCCAAAACTATCTCGGTTTGACGAGTATTCTCATCCCGGCCAGAAGTTGAAGGACCATCAGTCTCGTCCATTGTAGCAATAGAGTCGTTGTCGGAACCTAAATCAATAACAGGTGGATGAGAAGGGCCGGTTTCATGAGCAAGGCGATCATAAAAGTCATCCGCCACCACAACCCCAGCATCCGCTAAGTTATCTAACCAGGCATGTTCCCTCAAAGGCGGAACATCAAGTCCGGGAACAGCGTCAGGGGAAGGGTTTCTAGCAGTACGGCGAGCTAAAATTTTATGTCTTAACTCCCGGAGTGTTTGTCTATCACCACTCATCCTCGCGGACAAATATTGGGAAGTTAAATTTTCTTGCTCAGGGGTAGAGCGGTCATTAAGAAACTTAGATCTAAGTTCCCTATCTCTATCGCCAGTAAAGGGGGGTCAGCTAACAAACGAGTTCTCTCCTCCCTAGGGCTGGAAGTAGACGAACTATGCCCGCCATGAAGGGAAGCAGGAGACGAAGGCTCACTTTCGGACATAAGCTTATCACTCAAAGTATTTTGGCTATCTGAGCAGTCCGACATGTTTCGATGAGAAGAAAGAAACAAAAAAACAGTTGAAAGAAAGTTGGAAAAAAGGTACCTGAGAAAAACCGATGGAAAATGGCCAGAAAATCACGCTGTTTCCCAAAAAAGCGCAGTGAAGTGTTCCAAAAGCACGAACAGAAGAATCTTCAAGTTCTACAACGCCGGAGAAAGCAAATTTGCCAGAAAGTTGGAAACTTCGAAAAGAAACCCTCGAATAAACCCAGACGAAGAGAGGCGAAAACGTTAAAATTCCTCAGAAATAAGAAACGAAAAGTTACCTGAAATACTTTTAAGGAAATTTGGTCACCAAAAAGGCAAGATTTTGGCAAGAAAAAGGAGTTTGAAGTTCTTGAAGAAACCGTGCAAACCAGAGAGTTTAAGGTTGAAGATGAAGGGTAAACAAAAAGAAAATGAAAAATGGCTTTATAAGGACAAAATTCAACGGCCAGGATTAGAAGACTCATCAACTACTCTGCTGGATGCGCGCCAAGTGCCAATCCCTAAACAAACCCTAAATAAAAAATAAAAATGGGCGGGATTCTAGGAAAAAGTAATGATTACACTTTTTCGAAATTCGAAGTTCTCCCCAGGGCAACACGTGGCAACGTAAAAATTGTTTCCGAGCGCACAAGTTCACTCGCGTCCACAATGCAACATCAATGCCGGTCACAACCCCCAATGATGCTGGGGGGCTAGTTGTATGGGTACATCTAAGCCTGGTGTCGGACAGAATTTATATGGCCGACATGGGCAATTAAAGACGCGACCTCACTCAGAGCATCCAAGCCATTCCTGATAAGTAGGCCGAGATGGTGTTCGCGGCCACACTAAAGGACAAAACAAGGAAACCTTCCCCCTAACCAGACTCACCATAGTCGTACACGTGTCAAAGGATTACGCATCCTGCCAGATGAATAGTACTACTATAAATAGCCAAATGGTACTATTCTGCAGGTACATTTCTCTCACACTCTAAGCTTTCTCTCTCTCTCTCTCTCTCTCTCTAAATCCTTATCGGGCACTTACTGACTTGAGCGTCGGAGGGGGTTTCCTCGCATCCCCCCCGAGGGTAGTTTACGTTTGTCTTTCTTGCAGACTTCCAGTCTCGGACGCCTACTCTTATACTACCGGACACTTCCTTGTCCGGCCTCGTTTCATCACCGAAACAGTGACCCTAATAAGAAATTAACATAAATCATGGAATCTGAAAATTAAAAAAGCTACCCGGAAGATGATCCTTACTTCGTCGTGATCATATCCTCATTACTTGGAAAAATTATAGATGGTGACCCTGTGTTTTACAAAATATTAGATGGTAAAAATTTTGTTTCTTCATATGGTGACCCTTAACTTTATATAATTAACTTCCATGACTTTACTTTGTCAACAAACAGTTATCTAATTAAGAAAAAGGGTTATTTTTTTCTAAAAATATTTTTCCGTGTTCTCTGTGTAATTTCAATATGGCGGGGGGTCTCTTCACTAGCTATATTGTTCATATTTAGTCTCTACTTCATCAAAGCCCCACTTTTTTTAGGTGCAGTTTAAAAGATAGTCTGCGACTATTTATGAAAATTGAAGTTTAGAGACAGATCCCATTACACTGAAAATGTACTGAGAAATAAGGGAAATTTTTTTTTTCTTAATAAAAAGTCATAGAGATTTATTGACGAAATTTAGAAAATAAGGTCATAAAAGTTACTTTCAATAGAGTTAAGGGTTGCAATCTAGAATGAAGAATTAAAATTTCCACTAAGGAAGGTTGGGATCATCAAGAGTCATGGTGAAAACTCACAAAGGGGAGACGCACAAAGGGAAAAAGATGGTTAAGGCTTGGTGGTTCGGGCGGCGCACACGTCCCAAAGAATGAAAAAATAAAAATCAAAATTTGTGGAAGGTCAAACTAAAAAACCCTAATGCTATGATACCATGCTAAATTCAGTAAAACTCCATGATATGAGAAAGAAGGACCATTTCAAGTTAATATTTCTCGAGCAAAACAAATGAGCGATATAAGAATTCATACAATGAGTCCAAGTGTCTCACCATTCATAATGTGCTCCTTCCAGCTAGCCTTCCAGATTCCGGCTCCTTTATGAACTCAGGCATCACAAAATATGGGTTTTCTATTATATTCTATAGATTTTCATTTTCCACCCAATACCACCTTCCGTCCTTCCCAAGTGGTAATGGATGGTAATGAAATCTTCGGAAGAAAATGGATATTTGGGGAAGAAATTACATTACCATCGGTGACGGTATGAGATTCTCCTCACAAATTTACACTATAATCTATTACCATTACAAGTATTTATGACCACTGACCCAACATACTGTAATTAGTAATCTTCAATGATGATAATTGTTACTAAGATTTTTAAATGATTTATGTTGGAACACAAGGTGACACTCAAGAAGGGGGGGTTGAATTGAGTGGCTAAATCTAATCGATTTTCGCAAAAACACCCTTATGGCACAGTGCCGTGCACTGTGTTATTCACTCGTAAAATCTCCGATTTATGTTTTTGCTCAACCGAAAATGAATCAAACAATAAAACAATGAAATCAAATAATAAAACACTGGAATTTAACGTGGTTCAATCTCACCTCTGAGATCTACGTCCACACAAACTACTCTTTTATTATTTGAATCGTAAAATATCAAACTCGTGATACAATTCGATTCCCCCACTACTAACTCTAGTAGTGCTCCCCAACACTTAACCCTAAGTGTTGCTACTCTCCTATAATATAAGAATTACAGAAAGAAAGATTCCTCAATGACGTGCTTCTTATTCAAGCAAATAGAGGATCGTTACAAGCTTTGTTTAGAAACCTTAACTTACTAGAACTACGTGCCGGTACATTTGTGCTCCGGGAGTCCGTTTCAGCCTCTCAAAATCTTTATCTCTCCAAATCTGAAAAACGTGTTTTGCTATAATGATTTCTATCCCTTATATAATTCAATCAACTGAATAAGAATCCTTCTCCAAAATGTATTATCTTTTTGAACAATTTTTATTCCTAAAATAAAGGGATATAATTCTTTTCCTATTCAAAATCCAATTTTATCTTTTATAAAAACTGATTTTTCTTTTCCTTATAAGATAAGGATTCCTCCATATCTTATGCCAACTATTAATCAGATTTTAAATCAATTTTTATCCAAAAATCTTTATCAAAATCGTTTTCTTTAAAAATCAGTTTTTATTTTTATAAAACTTTTTATCCGAAAATCTTTACAATAAATATTTTCCTTTCAAAACTAATTTTCGAAATTAAAAACTCCCCTTTTTATATTCTTTAAATATAGACACGTGAAATTAATATAATTACCTATTTTCTTAACTCTAAGAAAATAGTTAACCATCCTAATTTCATATTTCTAATTTAGCACAAAGTTCCAATACGTTAATTACATTGCATAAACATGACTAAGAACATAACTAGACCTAAGCTTCCATATTTTCAAGTTCTTGATCTTTCATGAACATCCAATCTTGATAGCTTTCTTAGATCACTGTTACATACATACATGTTATAGCATAAAGCGTTTATCATCATCAAAATAACATTGACTTAGAGTCACAACAATTTATCCTTAATAAGCGGGTCGGGCCTAAAGAAAACATTACTTTTAGTTTATATACCCGCGTGAGTGTTGAATGTTGACCCTAATTAAGAAATGAAAAAAAAAATCACCTGGAAGATGAGGCCCACGTAGTTGGTGATCACATCGACGTTGGACAACGATATGGATGCATCAGTAATCACTTTGATTGTCGGCAATTTGAAGCACAGTTATAAATAGGGAGGAATTGAACCAATATGAAGCACCAAAACCAAAATACAAACTACGTACGTACAAAGAAAAGAAAAAAAAGATGAATGCAAAGAAATATAATGTTAAGGTTGTGTTGCTGCTTACCCTTGCCATCATTCTGATGGTGGCCACTGGTGCGGCTGCCCAGGGTTGCAGAAAGAAAGACGAAGGGTGCGGCTTGGGTGGATTTGCAGTTACTCCCTGTTGCAAGGGACTCAATTGCGACATTACCCGCGACGATCAAGTTGTTCTTGGCACTTGCCAAGGTTGCCCAGGTCCAGGTGCTACTTGTGGTCTCCTTGATCCTTGTTGCGGCGGATATCACTGCACCGGCTGGATTAATGGTAGATGCGTCAGAGACCGTCGTCGTTCTTAATGCTATATATAAAATACTTCCGCTGCTTTTTAGTTGCAACAAATGACTTTTTGATGAATGTATTAAAATAATCAAATATTGCAACTAAAAAAACAGAGGTAGTCTATGATAGGAGATCCATTATCGTTTATGTATTACTGAAAATGAGACCTACCTTTCATGCTCATTTTACGTACTATATATTACTTGTATTGCTTTACGTATTTTATTGTGCTTTATGATCTTGTCATGCACCGTTCTGTATGGGTTGTTTCTTGTAATTTCTTTTAATGGAGTGTGTATCTGTGTTTGTTATTTCCCTTTGTTT
Source organism: Beta corolliflora (assembly GCA_947648045.1). Lineage (NCBI taxonomy): Eukaryota > Viridiplantae > Streptophyta > Magnoliopsida > Caryophyllales > Amaranthaceae > Beta > Beta corolliflora. The sequence goes on along the minus strand of CANSZD010000253.1, from coordinate 407,864 downwards.
TACTCTTCAATAAACTAATTAAGTTGATTTCTTTTTCCTTTTTCTGGAAAAGCCTTGCAACGTTCTACTATTACAACTCAATCTATGGCCATTTTGCTTTGAATAATCTCAATATGTTATAGGCTATTTCATAATTTTCCAACTATGCAAAATAATTGTCATACCAAAATGATCCTGTAAGGGCTGTAACCTTCTATTATTCATATTTCATCATATAAATCTAGTATCTCTGCGCCACACACCTTGGTTGGTGTTGACACTGTGTTAGAAACAGAGATTCAGAAGAGTTGCATGAATCTGATGAGACTTAAACGCATTCACATGATCAGTTGCAGGTTAAAAGCATATTTCTACACTATCGGGAATATGTTAGGAGTTAGGACTAAAAATTGTTGTATATTCGTGTACTTAATCATATATTTATGGAAAATTTGCCAAAAAAAACCTTTGAAAAGTTCAATTTTGAGAAAAAAAAATCTTTTAAAGTATTCTTTGCAAAATAAAACCACAAACTTAATTCTCTTGCAAGAGGAAACTTATTCCTACATTTTCCGGTGTGATTTTTGAGATGCATAAGCGTGATGCTGCAGTTAATGAAAATGGGGGTTAAAGAAAGATAGAAGGGCCAACGTCAGAATTGATAAAAACTACAGCGGAAAATGGAAATTGGTTTCATCTTGCAAGAAAAATTAAGGGCCCGTTCGGTATTACTGTGGTTTTCTGTTTTTTGGTTTTTTGATTTTCAAAGTCATATGATATATGTCCTATAATGAATAAAAAATTAGTCAAATTTATTGGGAATATGATGATTTTGAAAACTGACAACTAAAAAGTGAAAACCATTTTTTCTGGTTTCTTGTTTTTGGTTTTTAGTTTTCAAAAAAACTGAAAACTGAAAACAAAAAACGATAACGAACGAGCCCTAAGTTTGTGGTTTTCTTTTGCAAAGAATTCTTTAAAATGTTTTTTTTTCACAAAATTGAACTTTTAAAACGTTTTTTTTGACAAATTGTCCTATATTTATAAGAGACAATTAGGACATTAGACATACATGTAGAATAAAATTAAAGTACTGGAAGCATTGAACTATGGTACCTTCTGCCACCAATTTCTAGCATTCTTGTTTTGGTTGAACAAATTTTATAGCCAAACCTTTACGACCAAAATTCTGATGCTAATTTTATCGCATGAGTGACGTAGGCTTTGTTTTGTTACTTTATTTTAAATCCTTATCAGAATATCACCCTACTACACCCTTATATATTGGCTAGGTCCTCCAAAAAAATGCATGAACTTCTTCGCTGCAGTAAGGACGTTGGAGGCGACGGCGGTGCGGGTGTGCAGGGTGGTGTGGGTGCAGGCGAGGAGAGGGAGAGAGAGAGAGATAGAGAGGAGCACTAGCATGAGAGAGAGTGTGTGTGTAATACCCCTCATGATTGCTTTAAAGGAATTTAGCAGGCTACTCATTCCAACAAGATGCATCTTTCTTTTAGGGAGCTTAATTCCATAGTTACTCCACAGTTAAGCGTGCTTGGCTGGGAGTAGTCCAGTGATGGGTGACCTCCTAGGAAGTTTCTCAGGGTGCGCATAAGTGAGGACAAAATGCGCCGGAAGAACTTGTGTTGGTTATCGAGGACAGTTGTTGACCCTGGATGGGCATAGGTGACGATATACTCGACTCCAGACGGGTCGGGATGTTACAGAGAGAGTAGAGGAGTGAGCGAGGTTGATAATGGTAAATTGGTTTCTGTTACTGTGAGTTTCTTGTCAAATCATGCCCAAGACGCGTGTGAGTTCACCCACCCTATATATTCTTTATTGCAATGACATTGTGAATTTCTTCCCTATTGTCAAGAATTTTACATGTGCAATGCAAACTTTGTTGGTGATGGTGACTAATTGATGTTGGGGCAGAATAAGATGACAAAATGATGTCAAATAAAACTGAAATGACATGAAACAAATAAAAAATAATATAATATATATAAATGATAAAATGACATATATAACATAAAATTGAAATGATATGAAATAAATGACAATATGACATCTAACAAACATAAAATGACATGAAAGTAATCAGAAATGATATGAAAATATATGACAAAATGACATCAAACCATAACTCAAATGACATGAGATAAATGAAAAACTGGCATCAAGTTCATGTCATTTTTTATGTTGTCCATGTCATTTTTGTTGGAGTCTGTGTCATTATTGTAGAAAATAATTAAAAAAGGAATTGGCAACGATAGAAATATATAAAATAGAATCACTTGCTTGCCTTTCATTGCCATTAATCAAATTGCACCCGGGAATTTATAATAATAGAAAGCAACTAAACTAGCTAAGATTAAGGGACATTATCCCATAATCCTTTGACCCACTACACACACTACTATGTGGTTGTTTGCTATACATGGGAATTTAATTCCCATGGAAAGTTCCATTTCTTAGGAAGTTATTTCCCTTATGTAATTCCTAGGAAATTACCTTAATATGTTTGGTTGATATCAAGAAATTTGTACTCCCCATGAATTGATGTGGGAATTCTGAATGACCAAGGGTGGGGTGGGTGTATAAATTCCGACGTTTTGTGGAAATTTCAATTTCCCAAGGAATTTTCATTGCCCCCGTTTTTCTCATTTCCTGTCAACCAAACAACTATTTACCCAAATCAGAAAATCATGGGAATTTCTATTGCATACATAATTTCTTGTATACCAAACAACCACTATATTTTATTGAAAGATTAAACTACCGCCCACTATGCTCATAACTCCAATAATAAGGCAACAACCCGAAACTAACAAATATCAAATAAATCAGATGCTCCTACATATATAGAAGGAAAGCTAATTATTCATGATTTTGGGAGCACTTGCAACAATCATATGTCATTATTTATGTGTGAGATTTTATTACACAATAAGTTATGGTGTAACATGTTAGACCCAAAACGCACTCTAAGTTAAATTATGTTTAGCCAATTAAGTAGCAATGGCCAAGGCTAATGATAATATCATCACTTATTCGCTATATATATTTAATTATTTATCATCTCGTCATATGTTAGTGTTGTATTTCATGTTTTGATGATACCAAATACTTAGTTGTTTGTATAGTTTTATTTTGGAAAAATATAAAAGTCCCAAAAATATTGTTTTAATAATTGTTACATGATAATTTATATTTTATCTTGTGGAGAAAGATTAATGAGTTTTAATCTAGTCAAGATATTATATATACACATTGGATTTTATTATATGGTATGTTTAATGGATCTATTAACTTAGAATCATTTGAATAAAAAGATTCTTAGTTATTAGATATTTTGCTGTTGTAATTGTTGTGCAAAATAGGTTGGAATAAGCGTGGCTAAAATTGTGGAACTAATTGCATGAAAAACGCTAACCACCTCAACCCATCTGCTGGATATTTCCACTAACGGCTAGTGGAATCGGTTGCTAAGATCATGGGAGATATGACAGAAGATCGTGAAGATCATGGAACATAAACATCTACATTCTAGCTAAATAAAGAAAATCGTGGGAATTTCAGTTGAAAGTCATAACTTGCAGCAGCTATTTAAGGAGAATTAATTGTTCGAAAACAAACAACTTTCGAGCATCACATTTGAATATTTTACTTAGAAAGTTTTCTGTAATTTTCTTCTTCTCCTACAATACATATCATTGTAATATCCTTAGTTTTTGGGTGAGTGAAAAGTTTCAGAATATCCTTGTAATCAAGTGAGAGAAAGAAAGAGAGAAAGAGAAGACTTCGAGTGAAGTCAAGTGAGTGTCATCAGTTCAGGGGGAACTGAGTGACTGGGAACAAGTTCCTAGTGAAACAGAGAAGGGTCCAGTAATAGGTTGTAAAGAGTATCTTTTGGCCTATTCTAATAAGAGAAGTGTTGAGTCAAAATCCCTTGGGGTCAAGGTTTTTCTTCCTATTGGGCCTAGGAAGTTTTCCTTATAGGTTAAACTTTGTGTGTTATCTCTCTTTACTTTGAAGTTATTTTAATTTCATATTTTAATTCGAAAATTTCCCCTCAACTACAATTCATCCCCCTCTTGTAGTTGGTCTAGTGTTCATACTAGAATAACAATTGGTATCAGAGCTTAGTACCTCCAGAATCAGCTAACACTGAGGAGATTGTACCTGGCACCATGAACACTACGGGAGAAAAACTTGATGAAGGGTACTCAGCCCAACGCCCACCTATGTTCAATGGAAAGCACTATCCATATTGGAAGAATCGAATGGAGATCATCATAAAAGCAGATTACTACCAAGTTTGGAGGGTCATTGATAAGTGCGTTTCTAACGCACTTTATGGACTCCTTAGCTCATTTTGATCCTCTTTCTCCCCTTTCTTCCCTCTTTCTTATCCCTTTCCCCTTCTATTTCATTCATTTGATCATTCTTGATCATAGTGACATTTTGCTAGATTTTCAGTCATTTTTGACCGAATTTCTAGTACATTTGCTTTCACCCTATTTTGTCATGTTCTTAATATAGGTGGAACTACCTAAGATGGCTACGAGTTGTAGAGTTGGCAAAGGAAGCAATGAAAATAGAGCACACGTTGAGGAATGGTGCGCTTGCACCATGCCCCATGTCCGCTCGCACAAAGGAGCACATTGCACAATAGAATCTTGTTCAGGGAACTTCAAATAGACCTAACTTTCGAACCACAAATCGGATTAAGGTAATTCCAGTTGGAGGTGAAATCTTATTTCGATAGCTTTCCAACGACTGATCATAAGCTTGAGTTATGCACGTTTTAAGTTGAACTGTCCGACAGCAGAACAGTTGGTGCGCCCGCACCAAACTGGTGTGCCCGCACCTCTCGACAGATTGCTGCATTCCGAGATCAGTATGTTTGGTGCGCCCTCACCTGTTTGTGCGGTGCGCCTGTACCATCTATGTTCCGTCAAAAATCGTGAGGCGTCGTGCCTTATTAAAACAATAGTGGATTAATTTTTGGACTTATGCTTTATTCTATGTTTTGAGAGACTATTATTAGGGCTTACATTAGAGAGAAAAACACTTAGTTTTTGTTTAAGATTGGAGATTTTAGATCAAAGTTTGTGAATTCTACACATTGAAGGTACTTTTTATTCAATTAGTTTTAAAGTTTTCAGTTTTTATTCTCTTTTTTGGTTGTTATTCTTTATTCTTCATTATTTTTAGATCTCCTTTATTATAGTTTCATAATTGTCATTTTCATTAGACTAATTATCTCTTAATCATATTTAGCCCTAGATTAGTTATAAATTTCATGTTTTATTGCTTAGAATCCATGATTAGTGAGTAGTCTCCTATCTAGGGTTAGGGTGAAAGTATGGATTAGGGTTTAAATGTATTGTTAATGTGATTGTGATGATATAATGATGTTTATGCATTGATCTTGGTGTTTTGAGGTCTTAGGATAGATTTTGATCACATTTACGCTTTGGTATTCTGATTTCAAATGTTCATAAGCGAATTTTGAACTCTTTTATCATCCCCATGAATCAACTTAATTTCTAGGCCAAGATATTGGGTAGAAATTAAGGGGATCCTTTATTAGGGGTTTTTCGAATTCATTGGATCTCTTAATCAATTGACTAAAGACCATTCGAGAGAGGATTTAGTTGATTGATTAAGCGATCATTCTCGAGGACCATTCGAGAGAGGACTCGAGTATTTTAGAGGAAAACTAAACCTTGCGTAATCGTTGCCTTTGATTCACAATTGCATTAATGATTGTTGCTCCGCTTTGATCCATACTAGTAACCTTAACTCTAGTGTCTTCCTATTGATATTTTCATCTCGTGTTATTTGCTAGTCCTTTGATAGTAGCTAGTCATAGTTGTTACCAAATCATTTTAAACCCCAAAAACCCTTCAATTAAGTAATTTAGACTTGATAGACTCTAATTAATCCCATTTTCCATGTGGATCGACCCTTGACTTGCCTTTACTAAGTTCTTAGTAATTGCTTGTTAGGTTTTATAAATATTGTTTGAATAGCGATTTTTGGTGCCTTAACGACACACTAAAAACCTCTTATCAGTCATCGAACTTGGTGATTTCGAAGTTACAAAGAAGAATGAAAAGGGTGAGCTGGTTCCTAAACCCCTTGAAGATTTTGACAAAGACGACTTTGACAAAATGGAAATGAACAACATGGCCAAGAAGCTACTCCACTGTGGTCTTGGTCCCCATGAGCACAACAGAGTCATGGGATGCAAGACTGCTAAGCAAATGTGGAAACTCCTTCAAGTTACTCATGAAGGAACACGCGAGGTGAAAAGATCGAAGATTGATATGCTTATGCATAAATATGAATTGTTTCAAATGAAACAAAAGGAGCCTGTTCAAGACATGCTCACTCGCTTATCGAACATAATAAACGAGCTTGAATCTCTTGGAAAAGTTATTTCTCTAGAGGAATAGGTTCGTAAGGTTCTAAGGAGTCTTCCACAGGATGAAAAATGGATGGCCAAGGTTACAGCACTGTTGGAAACAAAGGACTTCACGACGTTCAATATTGAGCAACTTGCTGGTTCCTTGATGACCCATGAGTTGCATCTAGGAACTCATGGGACTGAAACAGTGAAGCCTAAGGCTCTATCTCTCAAGTCAGAGGAACAAGAAGATTCAAAGACTGATGATGAAGAAGCAGCTATGATCGTGAGAAGGTTCAAAAAATTCTTCAACAAGAATTACAAAGGGAAAGTCACAAGGAAACCAACAAAGTTGAGTTGTCATAAATGTGGAGGCCTTGATCATTTCATCATGCAGTGTCCTCAATGGGATAACGAGAAAGCAAAAGGAAAGTCCAAGGAGAAGGACAAGGAACAACATAAACCCTTCTCGAGAACTGACATGAAGAGAGTTATGGTAGCAGCATGGGGAGAGTCTGACTCAGACGAGGAGCAGGAACATATTGAGGAAGAAACTGCCTATCTATGTCTCATGGCAAATACTGTGGACAAAGAGGAATCATCAATCCCTAAGGTATGTTTTAATACTATTGAGGAGGAACTTACAGAACTAAATAAGAGCCAACTTATAAAACTTCTAAAACCTTAGATATATGACTACAAGGAAGTTTGCGTAAAAAGAGAACAAGTAGAAAACGCCTTGAGAGTCACTAAAAAACATTCAAATTGGCTTAATACTTTAAAATGTGATACTGAAAAAAGATTCTTTGATCTTTTTGACAAGAACATAGCTTTTCAAGAAGCCTTTGAAAAAGTTAAAAATGAGAATTATCTTTTGAACATGGAATTGGCAGAATTGAAACTATTTGTTCCTGAAGGAACAATTCCTTCAACTAATACCAGAACTGGTTTTAAGAAATTGAAAGCTGCTTATGAAAATGTTTTACAAGAAAATCTGGTACTAAGAAAGGAACTGGAACCCTCAAGGAACAAACTTCCTGATCCAGTTAGTTGGATCCAAAAATATCAGAATAAAGGAAGAGATGGTCTTGGTTTCAATCATAAGAACAAAAACAAAAAGAAAAAGTATGTTGATCTGCCAAGTAGCAAAATATGTTCCTACTGTGGGGACAGTGGTCACATAGTGTCAAACTGTTCCACCAGAGAAGAACGTATTGAGAGGAACACATACCTTGTTAAACAAGTTTGGAAAGTTAAGAAAGACTCAAGTCCAACAAAGGAACCCAAGGAAGACTGGGTTCCTACCACTAACTAATTGTTATGGTACAGACTGAAGTGAGGGGGAACAACCTGTGGTACCTCGACAGCGGTTGTTCAGAACACATGGCAGGAGACAAATCAAAATTTCTCTCACTTTCAGTTTACAATGGAGGAACTGTGACCTTTGGAGACAATCTTACAGGTAACATTGTAGCAGTTGGTAAGATTGGAAAATCTCAGTCATATTCCATAGATAATATATTTTTAGTCGAGGGTTTAAAGCATAGTTTACTTAGTACCTCTCAGTTTTGTGATAAGGGTAATACTGCGAAGTTTACTAATGAGTCTTGTGTAGTCAGTAATGAAAGTACAGGAACCAAGATCCTTGAAGGAACAAGGAAAGGGAACACTTATATGGTTGACCTGAACCTTGTTCCTAGGAACAATCTCACATGCTTGAGCGTGATTGAAGAAGATCCCCTACTATGGCACAAGCGTTGCGGTCATGCCAGCTTTTCCCTATTACATAAACTAAGTGCGAAAGTGTAGACACATAATCGTGTCTCCCCATTTAAGGATCCAATGATGAAACATACCGCGGTATTAGTTGGCGCGACCCAATGGAAGAGCAATCCGAATAACCAGTCCATGTTGTGTTTTGAAATGATATTCTAAAGCCCAATTAATTATCCATGATGATTAATTGTATTTTAAGTCCGTAAAATGTTTTAAGTCCATTTAAAGTCTAGTGTAAGAGCCCAATCAAATATTTATTATTTTAATAAATATTTTCATAAATGCTTTTATTATCTTTAATAAATAATTTGAGCATAAATCAGATTTTACATCCGTAAAATTCAATACCCGGATTTTAGGGATATAAAAGTATCTTTAAAGCACGCGTTGAATCAAAAATTTGAATATGTTGGAATATGCACTGGACGCAGCGGCCGCGCTCAGCGCGCCACGTGCGTCCAGTGCATTGACCAGAGCACTTCAAGTACGCCAATGAGCGTCTGACATGTGGACTTGTGACTCATACAGAAACCTGCGTCTGACGCAAGTCTTGTGTGAGACGCAAGTTTCTTTTCTATCTTTTCAAAAACGCGTTTACACATGTTCAAACCTGATTGGGCAGACCACGTCAGGCACGCCAATCTGCGCTTGACGCGTGGTCTTGCGCCTGCCACGTCTGACTGCACCTGGTGCAGAAGGCGCGTGCGGCGCAGGTTTCTTGCTGCCTATAAATACGTGCTGATTTCCCGAATCAGAGACGACTTTTTCATTATTATTTTACGAGCACAAAATACTTACGAATACTTACGAATCCTATTACGAATCTCCAAATACTTAAACACTTTCAATACATCAGACCAATTTCCAGTTCTTGATCATACTACGTTCTTGGTTCCAGCGTAGCCTTAGTTATGTGAAGCCCCTTGCTAAACATTGCCATGTGTTGCTTACTCAACACACAATACTCACAAAACTCAAGGTTCTTCACCTTGTGGCCATCAAGAAGATTCATCTTGGATAATATCTGCATCCCACGCTCATCCATATGACTAAGTCGTCTGTGCCACAACTTAGTCACCTCCTCAGGACTCGCAGGTGCAACATTTGCAAAACCAGTCAGAATAGTACCCTGCACAACATACAAAGTACCCACTTTGGTGGCCTTAAGCACCAACTTCGAACCTTTCCACACACATAGTTCCCCATTCGAGCCAGAAAAATTAAACCCTACTTTATCTAAGACACCCAGAGAAATCAAATTTTTCCTTAACTGTGGAACATGCCTAACATTACCACCATTACAAGACTCATAAGAAGTAAACAAATCACGATGAGGACACAATACATATGGTAAGAACACCCCGAATCTAGAACCCAATGGTTAGATGGACTAGATAGATCAACAACAACTAGTGCTAAGTCCTCCTTGGAGTCATATTTCGTGCCCTATTGTGCATTGTTAGCATTGGAAGATTTAGGATTCTTGGGACATTGATACTTCCAATGGCCAGGTTCTTTACATATGTGACAGACATTCCTAGGATTGGCCCCTTTACCCTTACAATTTTTCTTCTTCTTAGGACCCTTCCCCTTAGCTGAGTTTACCACTAACCCAGCCCTCGAATCTCCACCACTCTCTGTCGTTGCCGCCTTTTGGCGCAACTCCCTAGTAAAAAGTGCTGACTTCACCTCTTCTAGGGTCACAGTCTCTCTCCCAACAACAAATGGTTCAACAAAGTTTTCATATGTATTTGGAAGTGAAACAAGCAAAATCAAAGCAGCATCTTCATCCTCAATCTTAACATCTATATTACGCAGATCAAGTAAAATAGTATTAAGTTTATCTAGATGATCCCTTAGAGACGTACCTCCTTGCATATGCAAGGCAAATAAGCATTGCTTCAAAAGCAACTTGTTGGTGAGTGACTTTGTCATGTAGAGACTCTCCAACTTCGCCCACAGACCAGCAACAGTCGTTTCGTCTGCAACTTCCGTGATAACATCGTCTGCCAAACATAGCAAAATCGTGGAGTGAGCCTTCTCCTCCACCGCCTCCAATTCGGCCTCACTAGAGCCGTCTGCCGCTTTGCTTTTGTCATCCTTTTTTACAAGAGGTTTCCAAATGCCTTGTTGCTTAAATAAAGCACGCATCTTTATCTACCATAGCCCAAAACTGTTCCTCCCCGTAAACTTGTCAATTTTCGAGTTCATCGTATTCATCTTCCCGAATCCCTTAAATTGATTTTAATCTCAAGCTCTGGTACCAAGTTTGTTGCAACGGAAGCGAATAAATAAACAATAAAACGAGAAAAAAAGAATAAAGAACACGTAAGATTTAACGAGGTTCACTATAAATTTGATAGCTACGTCCTCGGGTCAGGGATAAACTCTTTCACTATGGTTCAAGCGGAACAATGAATACAATAGGCAAGAAATTCTTTAGAATACTCTCTTCTATGAACTTCTCTATTATTTTCTCTCTCTTGTTTTGTGATGATCAAACCCTAATTAACCTACATAAAGAGTATTTATATGTAAGCTAATATTACATGAGTAAAGAAGGTAAAAAAGAACAAGAATTAGGGCACTTAAACCCCTCCCATGCTGCTGCGTACTGCTAGTTCGACATATGCCGCGCCCAGCGGCTCGCGAAGCCCAGCTTCCTGCTCGTGCCGCGTCCAGCGGCTCTGCTGCCGCGCCCAGCAACTCAACACGCGATGCATCTTCGTCGCGACTGATCTTGCCGCGGCCCGCGGCTACTGACAATCTCTTCTGCGATTGTCGCGCCTAGCTGCTATACATCCACAAGACTTCTATGCTCAAGATCAAGTCACAAACTCACATCCTATATGTTGTGCAAACACTTATAAATTCAAAGAATGTAATTTATTGCCTTCTTTAGTATGCCAAAAAAAAGAGAGAGCATGGGATAATTTGAAATTCTCACGTTATATGATACTCATCTCCGAGGTAATTTGCATTATTTGAGCTGAAATATTAGCCCACCCCACACTCAATATATTAGCTCAGAGTTAAAAAGCCAACCAATTCTTGAGCTTACTCCTAGCTTGCTCTTTCTTTCACAATTAGAAAGGAAGATCAATTAGGAGTGCCATATTACCTTTTAAAAAAATTACAACAAAAAACTTGAAATTTGGGGTGTCATTCTGATCCCATATTAACTCAAGATTTAATATATTTATTAATAATCCTAAGATTAGAGGCGTACATCCCATACTGAACCAAATGACCTATTATCAAATTTATAGATGATTTACCCTTTATTTTAAGTCCAAATTCTCATTTTTCTCTGCCCTGTCACACACTCCTACCATGGTTAATTAAAGTATGACAGTGCATATTGATACTCACTCTTTTTTAGTCGATTTTAAATTACTATGGAAAAGATACTCACTCTTTTTTACATTTGTGTCTCTAAAGCAAATTCGACAAACCATCAAGTGGACCAAATTCTGTTTTTTGGCTAACCACATGATGGGCAACTGACCACTAAATGGGACGAAAATATATTTTCGGCTAACCTCATGGTCAATCAACAACAATTTTCGGCTAGCTTAGATGTATACAAAGGCAAGACATTTGTGCGTTTGTTTTGCCCTATTGAAAGTTGGATGGAAGTATTGGTCCACTAATTGTTAGACAATTATGTAATATCATCTTTAAAGTCAATTATACTAATGTGTATGTATATATATCCTATTTCCTAGGTTAGTTTCCTATTTAATTTGTATATTTGTGTAGCCTAGATTGTATCCTGACTTTATGATTGTAATCTTCTTTATGCTGTATTATATTACTGTTGGTGCAAAATCTTGTATATCATATATTGACCAAAACAATGAGAAAAGCTCAATAATGATCTAACAGTACTAGTCAATAACATCACACTCAATAATGCTGTCTTTCAAAATTTAAGCTTGCGCACGATCTTTGACAATAGCTATTTTGTATTTTTTTAGAACAAGCTTGTTTGTGTTTATGGCTCAAAGTCATGTCTGTTTTTTTAAAATATTTTTGCACTATAGTAACAATGAAAATTTATGAAATTGTTCCAAGAATTTTTTTTATTTTAGAAAATTAAATCTTAGAAAGACTTTTTTTTTGGGTACAAAGAGGAAGTTAATTAGCTCGTGAAGATATTACTTTTGAACAGTTATGTTTGTGTTGTAATATTGGGCCTCAAGGGACAACTACTAATACTGCTCCATGATTTTGTATTAAACCTTTCTATTACCCAAATTTAATATATTGCTCCCGTTAACCAAAAAAAAGGAAGTTAGCTTAGAAATACAAAGTTAAATAAGAGGAATGGAAGAGAATGGTGAGGAATGAGGGCAGGAGGAGTATAATTAAAGAGAGTATTAGCGATGTTTAACAAATCAGCAATGCCCAACGTTTATGATAGTATGATAGTATCATCACTTCTCCACTATATTATCATATTTATCACCTCATCATATGTTAGTGATTGCACTGACTTCAATTTTTTTTGAAGGGGATTGCATTGACTTTAATTAGTTGGAGTATTATCAAGCTATTGAGTTAAATAGGATTATCACTTAATTACGTGACCCTCATAACAAAAACATTAACAATAATTGACGAATCTGAAATGGACGAACCTCGAAGATGGGGCCCACGTTGTTGCTGATCATATCCAGGTTGGAGTTTGATCTCAATAGTAATAAAGTGGGACGCGTGCAATGCAAATATGCAGTAACTGAATCGATATCATATGTAAATAAAGCATGCGAAAATACAATTTACTTCCTCCGTTTATTAATAAGTGCAACATAGAGAAAGTGGGGGAATACCAAGAAATGTTGTGGCCCCCTCTTACTTTTTGGTGGCATATTTGTAATAATATTGAGCTTTTTTTTACCATTTTGAGCTTGGTCGCACTTATTGAGATTATTCCAAATAAGAAAAGTGTTGCACTTATTAAGAAATGAAGGTAGTATTTGATTCCAGAGAAATAAAGATGAATACAAAGAAATATAAAGTTGAGGTTGTTTTTGCTGCTTACTCTTGCCATTTTGACAATGTTTAGCAAATTACCGTTGCCCAAGGGCAAAGTTAATGGTAATATCATCACTTCTCCACTATATTAACGATAACTAGCTTTTAGTTCCGGGCGATGCCTCAAGTTATTAACATTTTCATGTTAAAAAATACCATCTAATTTTGCATAACTTATTGGTTACAACTTTTGTATATTAACTTGAGGTCACATGGTCAAATCTTATATGACGCATGTTTCTATTTTGTTTTATTGTGCATAGTAATGACATGGAATGAAACAACTAAAGGGAGAGTGCCATGTGGCGCGTATACTTCATTAAGAATGCTTTTTAATATATTAGTATATATAGTTTTTTTTTTTTTGCTAAGTAAGTAAATTGTTATTCATGAAACTTCAATTACAACCAAAACTAACCTAAAGGGAGGCAAATAGTATAGATAGTTAGTGACTACATTGAGTTAAATTAGACAAAATAGAGTATGTGCTGCTCAATGCTCACTATAAAGTATAATAGTCCATATGATATTTTTCAGTCCTTATAAGGAAAAAAAATTCAGTTAAGGTCTAATAAGGACTAACAATAAGTATAGATAAGTTCAGTTCAACAAAAATAAGGTTTAACACACTCACAATATAAGGTCTAATAAGTTCAATTAGTTCAGATAATAAGTCCTAATAAATTAAGATAGCTATTGAATTAATTAAAGTTTTCACTAACTTGACCCTCATAACAAAATCATTTACAATAACTAACCAAATCACCAATCTGAAAAGAACACACACCTCGAAGATGTGCCCCACGTTGACATTGAGAATATCCACATTGGACTTAGATTGCGGTAATATTAAAATGGGATGCGTGAAATGCAATAATACTTGATTAATGTTCAACTGGGAATTAAAAATTTGAGCGTTAGACAATTTGAAGGCTATAAAAAAGGGAGGAATTGAACCAATATGTAGAGCAAGCGAAAAATACAATTATATTTAATTTGATTCCAAAGAAATAAACATGAACACAAAGAAATATAGTGTTGAAAATCTGTTGGTGCTCTCCCTTGCCATTTTGCTGATGGTGGCCTGCGTGGCCACTGGTGCGACTGCCCAGGAATGTGGAAAAATAGGTACAGGGTGTTCCATGTTTGGAGGTTTCTGTTGCCAAGGACTCAATTGCGATGTTACCCGCTTAGATATGGGCACTTGTCAAGGGTGCCCAGGAAATTTGGCTCCTTGTGGTCTCCTTCATAGTTGTTGCGGTGGACTTTACTGCGACGGCTGGTTTTGGGGTACTTGCTACTATAATCGATAAATGATAGTTACTGATAAAGCCACCTATTGCATCTGCGTACCTGTTGAGTTTCTCCACCTAAACACAATTTACCACTTCTATTATATTTTCCTCCATTCTATAATTCATGTCATGCTTGTTATTCGAAGGCAAACTTTATAAACTTTGACCACAAATTATCATCAATATATATATGAACAAATTATAGTCGTGTTATGAGTTCTTGTTAGATTCATCGATCTCAATGTTTAGTTTTTATGCATTAAATTTTTATGATTTTTACTTGTACATAATTGAAGATACTACTGGTCCAAATAGTGTATTGGGGATCGTTGAATTACAAGTGTGACATGAATTATAAAATGGAGGTAGTATATGATAGAAGATCGTTTGTAGTGAGCACTGAGCAGCACCTACTCTATCTTGTATGAGACAATTCTCTACTTGTTTGCCATGTGGCTTCAAGGATTTTGTTTTAGATAAATATGTAGAAGCTTTTCAAAACATTATATATAGACATATATTTTAAGTAAATGATATGGTTGGGCGGTAAATGATGACACTGTTAAGTAAATGATCATGAAATCATAACTTCTTAGAGAACTTTTTGGAAGATCGAAATGATGAACACTGTCATAACTTATGAGGCGCTATGTCAACAAGTAGAGATTAGATGACACGTGGCGAGGTTCAAGTGCTTCTCGCACGTCTTAATAATAGTATAAACTAGTTATTAGGCCCAGGCTACGCCCTGGGTAAGGAAAATTTTCATTTATTAATATTATACTTTAAGATAATAACTCTAAATGTTATTTAGTCTAGTGGTTAAGACTTCAGTATATGCTCTTGAGGTCCTGGGATCAGACTTCAGAATACTGTGTATGGTATTGCTGACATAAATGGAAGATGGGTTGATAATCCTGCCCAGGTGAATGAAGCCTTCCTGCAATACTACATGCAGTTATTAGGCACAGGAAGGAGTAATGGAAGCAGAATTCAGAATGCAGTTGTGGCAGCTGGTCCTGTTTTGACTGAAGACCAGCGCAGAACTCTTATGCATGGCTTTACTCCTGCTGAAATCAAAGATGCTATCTTCTCCATTCCTGGTGATAAGTCTCCAGGACCTGATGGGTATGGCTCTCACTTTTTCAAAGATGCATGGGAAATCATTGGTAATGATTGCATTGATCTTTGTTTTTGGATTTCTTTAATTCAAAAAATTATTGAAACAGATAAATCATACCATACTAACTTTGATTCCCAAAGTAAAATGCCCTAGTAATGTTACTGAATTTAGACCTATAGCATGTTGTAATGTAATTTACAAATGCATTACTAAGCTGCTGTGTTCTAGACTGAAAATGATACTTCCTGAAATTATTGCTCCTAATCAAGGAGCTTTTATTCAAGGAAGGTTTATTGCTCATAATATCCTAATCTGTCAGGATATAGTTAGGCATTATGGTAGAAAACATGTTAAGCCTAGCTGCATTATAAAAATGGATTTGAAAAAGGCTTATGATTCAATAGATTGGATCTTTTTAGAAGATCTGTTAAGAGCCTTAAAATTCCCGGATGCTTTTATACAAATGATTATGGAGTGTGTTACATCCCCTAGTTACTCTTTGATGATTAATGGCTCCTTGGTGGGTTTTTTCAAAGGGAAAAAAGGGCTCAGACAGGGGGACCCTCTCTCCCCCTTGTTGTTTGTCATTTGTATGGACTATTTTTCTAGAACAATGAAGCAAGTGGCTGAGAGAAGCACTTTTCAGTACCATCCAAGATGCTATGGTGTACAATTGAATCATTTGTGCTTTGCGGATGATATAATCATGTGCAGCAAGGGTGATTATGTTTCGGTTTTGAGCTTATTACAAGGCTTTAAGCATTTTTCAGAGGTTTCAGGATTAGAAGCAAATACACAAAAGTCAGAGATATATACTGCTGGCATGACACAACAAGAGATCCGAAGAATTTTAGACATCTCTGGTTTCAGCCTAGGTACTCTTCCCTTTAAGTACCTAGGTGTGCCTATTTGTTTCAAGAGGATTTCAGCAAAGGATTGTGATAATTTGACTGAAAAAATCACTGCTAGAATCAGGAGTTGGAGCAGCAGACACCTATCCTATCAGGGAAGAGTAGTGCTAATCAACTCAGTTTTGCTGAGTCTTCATGTTTATTGGTCTCAGCTGATGGTAATCCCAAAAAGAGTTATGCATGATATAAACAGAATATGTAGGGCATATCTGTGGAGTGGGGAATATTTCAGTCAAAGACCTGGCAATATTCAGTGGGATCAGGTGTGCAGTCCTAAGGAAGCTGGAGGATTAAGGATGAGAAGGATCATCCAGTGGAATAATGCTGCTCTTGGAAGGTATGTTTGGGCTGTTTCTGCAAAAAAAGACAGTTTATGGCTCAGATGGATAAATGCAGTTTATATTCATGATGCTAATTGGTGGACATATGATCCACCACAAGATAGTAGCTGGTACTGGCGTAAAATCTGTGAAATGAAGGAAAAATTAAAATCAGTCTTCTCATAACAGCAATTGAGAAGCTTGCAAAACTACTCAATTCAATGCTGTTATAAAAAGCTGGTGGGAGATTACCCAAGGGTGAACTGGAGGTGTTTTGTTTGGAATAGACTTTCAGTCCCAAAACACAGATTCATCTGTTGGCTAGTTATGAATGAAAGATTGAACACTACTGAGAGGATGTTTAAAATTGGTGTTGCTGCTGATCCAAATTGCAAGCTATGTGGTCTCAGGGAGGAAACACATACTCATTTATTTTTCTCATGTGAGTTCAGTAAGGCTGTTGCCCTAAATATTTCAAGATGGATGCAAATGGATAATTTTGGAGATGACACAACCAACAGTATAGAGAAGATCAACAGAGGGAGAGGTTCGAGATTTCAAAAAAATGTTCAACTAAGCGTCCTCGGTGCTACTATCTACCGATTTGGATTGCCGAAATGATGCTATGTGGAATGGCAAAGTTGATAGGATCACTACTCATGTAAATAGAATACAAAAAGTGTGTATAGATAGAGTTTATAGTATTATTCCTCAAAAGGTTACTAGAAGAGAGAGAGATTGGCTAAGAGAGCTTACTTGTAATATGCCAATTTGTAATTAGCTTGTTCTTTTGGTTTTATGGCCTTGGTTTTGAGGGAGTCCAACCTAGTTGGTTTGCCTCTTCCTTGGTGCATTGGTTGTATTTGGTTTTGGGTTTGAAATATATTCTTTCTTAATTAGCAAAAAAAAAAAAAACTTATCCCGAACTTCATGTAATTCGTCTGTGGTGAAGGCCCTCAAACGTGGTGTGTTATTCATATAAACCTTGCAAAACAACCAAGGAATAAACACATAATATAAGAATTCAATCATTTACCGTAGTTAGTAGTTCTAAAAATGACATATACCTTCCCGAAATTCAATCAAAAACAAATGCAAGCCTAAAACTCTACACACTAGTTATATTATACCTTATATTATCATATTAAAAAACAAAATGGAGTTAAATGACTCGAGAAACATGAATTGGAGGCGAAAAGGCAAAAATAGGGCTAAAATCACATTTATGTTCCCGATATACAACCAACAACAAATGCAAGCCTAAGAATCTACATAATAGTTACATTATACCTCATATTATCATGTTCAAAATGAAATTGGGGTTAAATGAAGCGATAATACGAATTGGACGCGAAAAGGCAAAAATAGGGCTAAAATGCCCTTTTCGTTCCCAAAATTCAACCTACAACAATTGCAAACCTAAAAATCTACACAATAGTTACATTATTCCTCATATTATCATGTTCAAAATGCATTTGGGGTTAAATGACTCGATAAGTACGATTTGGAAGCGAAAAGGCAAAACTAGGCCTAAAATGACCTTTTCGTTCCCGAAATGCAACCAACAACAAATGCAAGCCTAAAACTCTACACAATAGGTACATTATACCTCATATAATCATGTTAAAAAAGAATTACAAATTGGAGAAATTACACAGACCTGAGTTTATGTCTCATGATTTATTGACCTTCCGCCGTTTCTTAGGATCCTCAAGTACATGTATCCCTTCCATGTGATCTACACGCATATAGTTCTCCGACATATTCACATCATCTTCAACACTATTTTCAGGATAGGTAAAAGGGGGGAGGTCCTCAAATGCATCATATTCTTCCTCATTATCAACATCACCAATACCGAGGATACTCCTTTTACCAGGTACAACAATTGACCACTTATTATCAGCAGGATCAGTTATAAAAAATACTTGCTTAACTTGTGATGCAATTACAAATGGCTCCTCAGTTTCACGTAGACGACTAAGGTCAACAAGAGTGAATCCGCAAGGATCATATTTTCTTACGCAACGTCGATTATCGTCAACCCACTTGCAACACAAGAGGCAAATATTAAAATACAGTAGTCCAGCTCCCATATTTCTTCTATTCGCCCATAATAATTGCTTTCTGCATGTACAGGTGACTTATCCTTCGAGCTTGCGTATTGTGTAGATGACGCCACAAGTGAAACACCACTATTTTGTTGCGATGTTGACTTCAGATCTTGACGTTCAGTCCAAAACGTATACCCATTAATATCATAACCCTCATAAGAGCGTACAGCTTCACGAGGACCAAATGCTAACCACTTGACTGTTTCAGGAACACTATCATCCAAATCATTCACTACTCGTTTATGAAACCAATCAATGAAAATCTTGTTATGCATTTGCGTCAATGCCCTAACTCCTTTTCCAGGATTGCTAACACGTAATTCCTCCATATGTTCATTTAAATAAGGATGAACAGCTGCTACGTGATGCAATACAGATAAGTGAGCTTGTTTACGCTTTTCTACGGAAGGTGTGATCAATTTTGAACCAATTGTGCCCTTGCCCTCAAGTCTGCCCTCGTGTCGGGATGTCGGAAGTCCAACAGGATCAACACTAGCAAAATACTCAGCCACAAAATTACTGATCTCTTCACCCACAACCCTTTGAATCATACTACCTTCTGGTTGTGCAGGATTCCGAACTTTATCCTTCAAAGTGCCCATATATCTCTCAAAAGGATAGCACCACCTCAAAAACACTGGACCACACAGCTTAATTTCTCGAACTAGATGGACAATAAGATGGACCATAATAATGTCAAAGAATGCGGGGGGGGTCAACATCTCAAATTTGCATAGAGTTTCAACTACTCGGCTCGCAAGGAATCGAGGGTCGACGGTTCTAGGACTTTGCTGCATATTGTATGGAAAAATGACCAAAGTTACGTAATGGTGTGCCTCACATGCTTTGGAAGTATCCCACGAATTGCAATCGGTAAGAATACTTGCATCATGACATGACAATCGTGAGATTTCATACTCGATAACTTCAACTCACCATTTAAGGTAACAAACCGCTTCATATTCGATGAGTAGCCAGTTGGGACCTTAATGCCATACAATGACTCGCAAAAAATCCGTTTCTCTGCACGTGACATCGTGTAGCAAGCTGGTGGCAAATAATTCTTCTCCGAATCCTCCACCTTCTTTTTACTTTTCTGAGTTTCATCATCAACCCTTTCCTCCACTACTTTCTTCTTCCTTCCGTCCCTTTTCTGAGCCCACAACTCTGGTCGAAGCCCCTGTTTTTCCAAGTAAAGTCGTGACGCCTTAACATCTTTTGTCTTGCCCGGAATATTCATAAGTGTCGCAAGAATAGCGTCACAAACATTCTTCTCTATGTGCATGACATCCAAACAATGTCGACCTTTAGATCTTTCCAATATGGGAGTTTCCAAAAAAATGGACTCCTTTTCCATAATCCCGTAGGTCGATCAACCTCACTAGCAGGTTTACCAAAGATTGTTTCAATGCCCTTCACCTAATTATAAACTTCAGTACCAGTTAATGGTCTATGAGCAACTTCTTTTTCAACCGTCCCATCGAATGCCTTCTTCTTAAACCGATAGGGATGGTCGCGTCTGAGGAGCCTTCGTGTGCGCATATACACATGTTTGCATCCCTTAAGGTGTGTATATTTCATGTCATCTACACAAATCGGGCAGGGTTGTTTTCCTCTCGTCTTATACCCAGATAAGTTCCCATAAGCTGGATAATCGTTCATAGTACAAAAAATCATGGCACACAGAGTGAACATCTCATTAGCATACGCATCAAATACTAACACTCCTTCGTTCCACATCTTCGTAAATCTTCAACAAGCGGCCGGAGGTATACATCAATGTCATTTCCAGTTGTTTGGGCCTCGATATAAGAAGCGACAAGCATCATGTACTTGCGTTTCATGCACAACCAAGGAGGCAAGTTATAAACCACTAAGACTACTGGCCATGTACTATGCTTTATGAACCGAGATTGCCAAAAGGGTTCATGCCATCCGTACATAATCCAAGTCTCAGATTCCTATCCTCATTAATAAATGCCTTATGCACCACTGTTGATACTTTTCCACTCGGGCGAATCGGCCGATGCTTGAAGCGACCGTCTTTCTTCCTACGATCTGCATGCCACCTCAAATTCTTCGCATCTCCTTTAATTGAGAACATGCGCTTAAATCTAGGTATTATGGGTAAATACCACAACACCTTAGCTGGTGGTCCTTCACTACCTCCAGCTCCTTCACGCTTGTACCTCGACAATCCACAACGTGGACACTCATGTAAATGCTCATACTCATTACGATAAAGCACACAATCGTTAGGACAAGCATGTATCCGCTCGTACTCTAAACCGAAAGGACACATCAGTTTCTTCGCATAATAGTACGACGTGGCGCTTCATTTCCATCGGGGAGCATATCGGCTAAAACTTCCAACAACGATGTGAAACTAGAGTCCGTCCAACCAGCTTTCGACTTAATGTTGAACGTTGTTATCACGCGGAAAGTTTGGTGTACTTTGTACAACCCGGATACAACGGCTTTTCAGCAGCCTCAGACATAGACTCAAAATACGAGGTCGTTTACACGACTGATCTTCAACCTCGTGTATCATCTCGTCTACCCGATCCCTATCATCATCTGCAAACTCATCATCCAAATTCTCATCCCCGAACTCATCATCCAAATTCTCATCCTTCTTTTCTTTACATACATTGTTCATTACTCTAGAGCTTCCTTTATACTTCCCCTGCTCACCATGCCAAACCCATACGTGGTATTGAGGTCTAAACCCACGGCGAAAGACATGCTCCCTAACCACATGTATACTACTATCCTTGCTCACATTTCTACAATCGAAACAAGGACAATAAAAGTCGATTGCTCCGAGGATGCTTGATATTGTAATGCGGTTGTACGGAATTCCGAGACCCCTTTCACAAACTCAATCGATTCACGACTACCATACATCCAAGTATGATCCATCTCATTCAAGAAGACCTCTAATAATTAAACACAACCATTCATTATAATGCATCAATCATTATTTAAGTACATACACTCACATATTCAAATCACACACGTATAGAGCAATCTAAGATAGTGACATGTTCAATTGTATGCATGCAAACCGAAGGTCCTTATCACTCCAACCTAACCCATCCTTGGACGTCTAATCTCACTAGTGAATATATGCCAACTTTTCAATTCTAAGGAAAATTCGGCAAAGATTTCCCTCTGATTCTCCAAGTACACAATATAGATAATTGCTTATCTACATATGTACCCGAGAGAACAATGTAGAGAAACGATGAGCCAAGAATTTCCTCGAATTAAAAGAAGACACACATTCACCACCTAAGTGAGATCAAACGTCCAAGAACGATCCCCAAAGGGGACTATTCAAGACTTACTCCTAATGAGTAAGTCTTGAACGGGTATCAAGGCATATGATGACAATTCAAACAACTTGTAGATTTCATAGCTAAATTACATTGCGTTTTCATACAATCTCATATCAAGAAATATACATACATTATAAGAAATACATATATATATATCAATAAATTATCATAACTTAATCAAATTGAATCACATGACAACTTTGTCTCATCAACAAATTAAATCAAACAAAAAAGACAACGAAATTAAACTAGTTACCTCTTAACACCAATGATAAGCAATGAAGAGATAAGAGATAGTTGGAACTTTATTTGCCTTCCTAAGCCTCTTCTTCCTACAATTAACAAAACCCACATTGCACATTAATCATTTAATTCAATTAAGAAAAACAAAACTAACTTAAAAATAAGATTAATTCATACTTAACTAAGCAAAAATTGGCTAAACCCAAGAGCAATGAAGAAAGAGTAGGGGCGGGTGGTGGTAGTTGTTCTTTGCCGCTTGTGGGTGGTGACGCTGCGTAGTGGTAGTGGAGGAGCTCCACACCCTAAACCCACTCAAATGGTGGAGAAGAGAAGAGAAGAGAAGAGAAGAGAAGAGAAGAGAAGAGAAGAGAAGAGAAGAGAAGTGAAGAGAAGAAAGAGAAGGGTTGTGGTGGTGGTGGAGGTCGCTGCTGCTCGTGGTGGGTGGTGCGCACTAAGTTGGTGGTGAATGGAGCAGAAAATGAAGCAATGTGGGTGCTCCGACGATGGGTTGGTGCTCCGGTGATGGGGCGTTAGGGTTAATGTGCGAGTGAGTGAGAGGGAGGGAGGGGTTTTTCGCTCGTCAAATGCGTCTAACGGAGGGAAACTTGGAAAAGATGTCTAGCTACTGTGTGTATGTGCGCGCAAAACTCGAAATGTAGGATGGGATGTGAAGGGCTGCGGTTAGTCCAGAAAACGCAGCCCTTCACTAATAGGGCTGCGATTATCCTAAAAACCGCAGCCCTTCATACAATACGAAGGGCTGCGTTTTCTGGTTAACCGCATCCCTTCACTGAAAGGGCTGCGGTTTCCTTGAAAACCGCAGCCCTTCATACTCGAAGGGCTGCGTTTTCCAAAAAGCGCAGCCCTTCCAGCGCAGCCCTTCCTTTTTTTCCCCTAGTGGCACATGAACAGTGTAAGAGATATCAGGTCTAGTCAGTGTCAAGTAGATCAGTTTCCCAAAACATTTCTGACAAACCTCAGGATGTGGGAGCAGGTCACCATCAGTAGATAGTAGCTTCACATGTGTGTCCATGGGAAGCTTAAGTGGCCTGCATTGAAGCATGTTATATTAATGCAACATATCACCAATATACTTCCTTTGAAACAAAAAAATCCCTTGAGAATTCCTATCCACTTCTATGCCCAAGAAATACCTGAGTTCACCAAGATCTTTCATCTTGAATTCAGTGCTTGGACACTGCTTTGCTTGAACAATTGCTTCCATACACTAGAGGAAAAAAGGCCAAGGGCTGCTGTTCGCCAAAAAACCGCAGCCCTTTATGATAAAGGGTTGCAGTTATCTGAAAATTGCATCCCTTTATGATAAAGGGCTACGGTTTTTGGTCTAACCGCAACCCTTCTTGTTTCTTTTTAAAATTAGTTTCGCATATTTCCCTCGCTCTGAAGTCTAAACATTCTCTAACCCTCGCTCTGCCCTCTCCCTCTCCCTCTCTCACTCCCAGCCCCAGCCCTAATCCTTTCAAATCTTTCACCGATTCTGTCTACCCTTGCCCTAATCTTTCAAAGCTTTCATCTATTTGAGGCCCGAGCTTCCCATCAATGGCGAATTCGCTGTAATTTCTGGTCGAAAAAGATGAATTTGAAGCAAAGGGTTCAAAAAATATATATTTTTTAATATGTAACTGCTTCTCCCTCTATCTTCGTTTATTTTTGTTGTGCACTGGTGGCCCTCTTCCTTTCCTCTGCTCGATTTTATCTCTCTCTTCCTCTCTTGTTGCTGTCCTTCGTCGCTGCTCCGCCGCCAACTGCCGTTGGTGCTGGTGTTGCTGCAGTTGCTGCCGTTTTACACCGGTGGTGTTGACGGCTGCCACCGCTTCTTCTTCTTCCCTTTTTTTTTTTTGAATAGACTTCTTCTTCTTCTTCCCTTTTGGTCTATGAGGTTCAAACCTAAGTCCTTTTGGTCTATGAGGTTCTTCCCTTATTGTGTTTTAGATGTGATATATAACTCATTTCTACCACCACCAACTTTCCTTTCAACTTTTTCATTCATTGACTTTTTCACTCCGATTTCAATCAATTCTTGTCGCTTTAATTAATTTTCTTTTTTCCAGATTTAGTTTTCGATCTATGCCAAAGCAACAACAAATCAACAATGTCGTGGCTTGTGAAACAAGTTGTTAACAATGGACGTCTTCATTATTCTTCGGTATAGATTTACAATATTGCCTCCCCTACTCTCTTGACATAATTAATTAATTGGTGTAGTTGTCGTCGTCGGCGGGGGAGACGAGCTTGACGACGTAGGAGAATTGGTGGCCGAGAGGAAACATAACCATTGCCGGAGATTCCATTTTCCAGGTGATCAGAAAGGTGACTGTAGGAGAGAGAATAAAAAGGAGGGAGGTTTGGGTTGGGGAGATGACGGTGCTGGTGTGAAGAGGGAGAAGATACAATTTAGTTTTGAAAAAATTGTGAAATGGTACCTTTTATAGCACCTTTTTGTGAACTATTACCTTTTATGTTTTATTTTGTCAACTAGTACCTTAAGTACTTTAATGTTTTAATTTCAGTACCTTTTCTCAAATTTCCGGCCAAATTGGTCAAAATTTCGGCGTTCATGACTTCGATTTCCTTCCAATTTTTGTTTTTTTTGTCTTCCAAATGCGCGTGACTTCACTCTCCGGCCTCTTTTGACGCCTTTTTCCCCCCATTTTCACTCTTCATCTTCTATATTTCTCTTTCACCAATATTACCTCACTATCAGTAAATTCTCTCACATTCTCTCTCCTCCCTCCTCTCCGTCTCTCTCATGCTAATCACTAGTCTCTGCAAGCTAAGTCATCATCCTTGTGGAAAGGTACTCATTTTTTATTTTTTTGGACCACAAAACAGCGAATCTAGCAAAAGTAATTGAAAGAACATACCTCTGAAATTGGAGAAGAATTAACTTGGAATCAAATTCCCTAAAGTTGAATTGTCTTTGACCAAGGAGAATTTTGAGTAAGATGGAACAAAGTTTCTAGTTGTGTAGGAAGGGAGGGATTCAAATGGGGGGGGTTACTAGGGGGGACTGAGAGAGATGATGTAAAAGAAAGAATTTGCAACACACGCGCAAGAATTGGAGGGAAAAAAAAGTCAATGTCGGAAATTTGAGGAAAGGTACTGAAATTAAAACATTAAAGTACTTAAAGGTACTAGTTGACAAAATAAAAACATAAAAGGTACTAGTTCACAAAATCAGTGATATATATAAAAGGTACTATTTCACAACCTTTAGTTAATATTTTGATTTTACATGGGCGAAAGGATTGTTACACCATCACTTATGGTGTAACTATTACACACAAGAAAAAATCTGTTATTATATTGGATTTGAGGGTTATATAAAGGCATAATTAGTAATAAGTACATTATTATTTTCTCCAAGTATGATAGAGATAATGAAATTGATTAACAATTTTCCTTTATAAGCGGCGCTACTAAAGCAAATGATCACTAATTAGCTTGTAATCGTCGATGATGATACTTGTTATTGTTATCAATTCATATAATTTAGAGGAAACACCACTCCGATCCAACAACGTCGTTACCAGCTCATCATATATATATGTTAGAGATTGCTCTTGACTCCGATTGAATTAGTAAAAGAGGGACTTGCTGACCATGTTACTCCACGTCCTTTAATTAACTGGCTTTGAGGGTTATAAAAAGGCAATATTAGAAATGAGCAGGGCTGTAAGCGGACTGTAAAAAGTCTAGATTCCAATTAAGTCCAGTTCAAATTTGTCGGACTGAACTGGAAAATTTTAATTGGACTCGTAGTCAAATTTTTGAGTCAAAAGTTTTTGGATTGGACTTGGACTCAACCTTATGGAGTCCAAAGCCCAATCTAGTCCAAATATTATTTAATATATATATAATCTAGTCCAAAATTACCATCTTGTTACATAGATCTTCAACCCTAAATAGTTAATTGTCTATGTTGTATGGCTTGGGAAAAAAATTATACTCCTATACGATTTTCAATAATGAGTTTAAATTTTGATGGAGTGGATAGGATTTGGACTAAAGAAAAAAAAGTTTTGAACTGGATTGAATTGGACCCAAAAACAAAATTTGGATCGATTTTAGACTCAATTTCTTGATTCCAAAAAACTTTGAACTGGATTTGGATTTTGTGAAGTATAATTCCCTCCATCCAATTTACTCCCCCAGAAATATTATGTTAGCCAACTATACCAAGTCTCCGTTACAAAAAAAATTAGAAAGAATCTAAACCAAGTCTTTATATTGGGATAATGATATGGGAATATTTTGTGAATATCCTTGATTTGTGTAATCATCTTATTTATGGTTATTTCCCTAAAATATCTAGTCTATCTTATTTTCTAGGTTTAGGAAATATTGTAACATATATATTGTGCCAAGTGATTAATGAGAAGTTAAGTCGTTATTGTGTAATTCTTCATGGTATCAAGAGCAGGTTTTTAATTATTTTTTTTTCTCTCAATCCCAGAAATTTGTAATGGCCGGCGATGATGAAACACCGCCACCACCACCACAAAAACTCGAACCCACCTCTCCTTTCTATCTCGGCGCCCATGACAGGCCCGGGGACTTCATTACTCCTGTTCGTCTCAAACTCGATAATTTCGATTCTTGGGCGCACGCTATTTACGTGGCTCTTTCCTCTCGACGCAAATTTGGTTTCCTTGATGGCACCATCACCGAATGTGTTCCACCGGCGACGAAGGAGGATTGGGTTGTTATCCATTGTATGCTTGTTTCATGGCTTATGAATACCATTGATACGGAGGTTAAGGGTATGTTATCTAACTATGATAATGCTAAACGTTTATGGGATGATTTACATGAACGTTTTTGTGTAGTTAATGGTCCTCGTATACAGCATTTAAAGTCTCAAATTAATCGTTGTGAACAATCTAAAACCATGACTGTTGCAGTTAATTTTAGCAAATTAACGGTTTTATGGGATGATCTTGCAAAACTTGAACCTTTGATTTGTTGTAAGTGTGGGAAGTGTAGTTGTAATGTTGGTAAACAACACGAGAAAAGGCGTGAGGATGATAGGTTGCAACAATTTTTACTAGGGTTGTGTTCTGATTATTATTCACAAACTAGATCTAATATTCTTGCCCAGGACCCTCTACCCACACTGAATAAGGCGTATCAACAGGTTTCACAAGATGAACTTGTGCGTGGACTTGCTCGTGGGAAGGAGGAGCCCACGTCTGCTGTGGGATTCGCTGCTCGTTCGACAGCAGGGGTTGGTCGCGGCCGCGGCACTCCTGTTGTGTGTTCTCACTGCAAGAAGCCGGGGCATTTGGCTTCTAATTGTTTCTTTTTGCAAGTCTGTACACATTGTAAGAAGAAGGGGCACGATGTTACACGTTGCTTCGACATCGTAGGGTATCCAGAGGGCTGGAACGAAGGAGCAAGGGGTGTGACACCCACGGCCTCTCAAGGCAGGGGGGGTGTGCGTGCCAATCTTTGCTGCCGCAGCACCCCTACCGCTAACTCTTTGCCTCTACGTCACCCGTGCCGGCTTCAAATGGTCAAGTCTTCACATCTGAACAATGGCAGGCTCTTACGGGATTTTTTGGTAATGTTACAATACCGGAAAATCGCCTAAATGGTAAGTTTGATGCATCTTCTTGGATAATAGACACAGGTGCTACTCATCATGTTACAGGTGCTAAGTCATGGTTGTTTGACATTCATCAAACTCATTGTCCAGTTGGCTTGCCTAACGGCGACACAGTGTTTGCTACTCTGGAGGGGTCGGTCTATTTATCTGAGTCGATTACTCTCCATCATGTTCTCTATGTCCCTAATTTGAGTTGCAACTTACTCTCTGTCTCGCAACTTAATGATACTTTACAAACTATTGTCACTTTTCATTCTCATATGTGTGTTATACAGGACCAAATGAAGGCGCTGATTGGAACGGGCGCTAGGAGGGATGGATTGTACTATTTTAGCAAACCCGAGGTGGTGTCCGCAATTGAAGCTACTTCATCTTTGGCGCTTTGGCATCGGAGACTTGGTCATCCTTCCGAGAAAGTAGTTAAGTTGCTTCCCCATGTTGGCAGTAATAAGGGTAGTCTAGAGAAAGGATGTGAAGTATGTTTTCGTGCTAAGCATCATAGAGATAGTTTTCCTTTAAGTGAAAATAAATGTTCTAGAATTTTTGAAAAAATACATTGTGATTTGTGGGGGCCTTACAGACATGAGTCTTCTTGTGGGGCTCGTTATTTTTTGACGATTGTTGATGACTTTTCTCGAGCTGTGTGGATCTATCTGTTACTTGATAAAAGAGAAGTTTTTCCGATGTTTATGACTTTTTTTGCTATGGTTGATAGGCAATTTTCTCAAACTGTTAAAATTGTTCAAAGTGACAATGGTACAGAATTTAACTGCTTGCTTGATTATTTTAAGGCTACAGGTATTATTTTTCAAACCTCTTGTGTGGGTACTCCACAACAAAACGGGAGGGTAGAGCGAAAACACAAACACATTTTGAGTGTGGCGAGAGCCTTGAGATTTCAAGCTAAATTGCCTATCTATTTTTGGGGGGAGTGTGTCCTTGCAGCAGCTCATTTAATCAACCGAACTCCTACACCTCTTCTACAAAATAAAACACCATTTGAAATCCTTTTTCATAAACCACCCGCATTTGCTGCTATTCGTACCTTTGGATGCCTTTGTTTTGCTCACAACCAAAAGACCAATGGTGATAAATTTGCTAGCAAAAGTCGAAAATGTGTATTCATGGGGTATCCTTTCGGGAAAAAGGGGTGGAATGTGTATGATCTTGATTCAAAAGAGTTTTTTGTGTCTCGTGATGTTAAGTTTATTGAGGATGTTTTTCCGTTTGGTTGTCCGGAGGATGTGAATATTGATCCTCATGTTGTAGAAAATGTGGATGTTCATGAGGATTTTTTGGATTTTGGTGTGTGTGATGATGATTTTGATGTTTCGGGGCAAGTGAGTGTGCGTGATGAGGTTGTAGGTGGTCGTGACACAGGTGAGGCAGCCCCCACGCAGCAGCAGTAATCCAGTGGCCAGCCAGCTGCCGCAGCGTCTGCGCCCGCCCAAACTGACGTGCACGCTGGACAACCAGCGCTCGCTGGGTCAGAACCGCAGTGTTTACCTGCTGCCTCTGCCCAGCCCGCTGGATTTCCAGCGGCCGCTGGCTCGGACCGCGCCACACCGCCCCCTAACGTGGCTGAACCGCCACCTATTGTGGATGATGATGATCATCCGTCAGTCGAGGCCATGGGACGTGGCTTCCGTAAGAAGTTTCCGTCAGTCAAACTCCGTAATCATGTTACTACTACCGTGTTTGCTAAAAGTCAGTCTTCCTCTCTCCCGGCTCCATCTTCCGATCATCCTTCAGGTACTCCGTATCCCTTAGCACATTACATTCATTGTGACAATTTTTCTGTAAATTATCGTAATTTTCTTGCCGCCATTGTTAATGGTACTGATCCAAAATCCTTTAAAGAAGCAATGAAGAGTGTTGGTTGGCAGAAATCTATGCAGGATGAAATTCAGGCTCTAGAGGCTAATGGTACATGGACTTTGGAACCACTTCCTCCCGGTAAAAGAGCACTTGGTAGTCAATGGGTCTACAAGACTAAATATTTGTCAAACGGCGAGGTGGAACGGCTCAGATCCAGGCTCGTGGTCTTAGGAAATCATCAACAAGAAGGCATTGACTATAATGAAACGTTTGCTCCGGTGGCTAAAATGACAACAGTTCGGACTTTTTTGGCCATCGCTGCATCTAAGAATTGGGAGCTTCATCAAATGGATGTTCATAATGCCTTCTTACATGGTGATCTTCATGAAGAAGTATATATGAAGTTGCCCCCCGGGTTTGACGCCTCGGATTCTTCATTGGTGTGTCGATTGCGTAAGTCACTGTATGGTCTCAAACAGGCTCCCAGATGTTGGTTTGCACGGCTAGTCACGGCTTTGAAAGAGTATGGTTTTCTACAATCTTACTCTGATTATTCTCTTTTTACATTTACTAAGGCCCATATCCAGATTAATGTCTTAGTATATGTCGATGATCTTATTATTTCTGGGAACGATTCCGCTGCATTGTGTACATTCAAATCTTATCTCAGTGACTGTTTTAAGATGAAGGACTTAGGTCCTTTGAAGTATTTTTTGGGCATTGAAGTAGCTCGTAGTTCTGCCGGTTTGTTTTTGTGTCAAAGGAAGTATACCTTAGACATTGTTTTTTGAGGTCAAGTTATTAGGAGCCAAGCCGAGTGGTTTCCCTATAGAACAAAATCATAAGCTTGGCCTGGCTGACGGAGAGCTTCTCACTGATCCGGAATCTTATCGTCGATTAGTTGGTCGTCTGATTTATCTTGCCGTGACTAGGCCGGATTTAGCCTACTCAGTGCATATTTTATCCCAGTTTATGCAGGAACCACGCACTGAACATTGGGAGGCTGCTTTGAGAGTGGTTTGTTATCTTAAGGGTACTCCGGGTCAGGGTATTTTGTTGAGTGCCGATTGTGATTTAACTCTGCAAGGGTGGTGTGATTCAGATTGGGCGGCTTGCCCCATTACTCGAAGGTCACTTACCGGTTGGCTCGTGTTTTTGGGACATTCTCCTATTTCTTGGAAAACCAAGAAACAGCATACCGTGTCTCGTTCTTCGACAGAGGCCGAATACCGGTCTATGGCTGCGGTAACTTGTGAGTTGAAATGGTTAAAGGCTTTGTTGTTAAGTTTGGGTGTGAATCACCCGAAGGCTATTAAGTTGTTTTGTGATAGTCAATCTGCTTTGCACATCGCAAAGAATCCTGTTTTTCATGAACGAACAAAACATATTGAGGTGGATTGTCATTTCGTTCGTGATGCAATTAATGAAGGTTTAATTTCTCCGGCTCATGTTTCAACATCGTCTCAATTGGCCGACATATTTACAAAGGCACTTGGCAAAACTCAGTTCGACTTGTTACTCTCCAAGTTGGGCATTCTTGATCCTCATGCTCCAACTTGAGGGGGGGTATTGGGATAATGATATGGGAATATTTTGTGAATATCCTTGATTTGTGTAATCATCTTATTTATGGTTATTTCCCTAAAATATCTAGTCTATCTTATTTTCTAGATTTAGGGAATATTGTAACATATATATTGTGCCAAGTGATTAATGAGAAGTTAAGTCGTTATTGTGTAATTCTTCACTTTAACTCTTAAATGATGGAGCTACTGTTATCTGAATTGACTAAGGTTTATCCTTGATATAATAAGCGGGGCTAAAGAAAACGTTACTTATTTTATAGACCCGCGTGAGTGGTGAGTGGTGAGTGGTGAGTGGTGAATGGTGACGCTGATTAAGAAATTAACAAAACTCAAAGAAGCAAGCAGGAAGATGAGCCCCACGTCGTAGCTAATCAAATGCACGTTGGACAGCAGGCGATATGGATACATTACTGATGCATTTGATTATTGACAATTTTTTGGCTATAAAAAGGGAGGAATTGAAGCAATATATGAAATACCAAAATCAAACTACAAAGTAGAAAGAAAAAAAAGATGAATGCAAAGAAATATAATGTTGAGGTTGTGTTGCTGCTTACCCTTGCCATCATTCTGATGGTGGCCACTGGTGCGGCTGCCCAGGAATGCAGAAAGAAAGACGAACGCTGCAATTTGTCACCATTTTCAGCTCGCTGTTGCAAAGGACTCAATTGTTATATCACCCGCGACGATCAATTTGTTATTGGCACTTGCAAAGATTGCCCAGCTCTAGGGGAAAAATGTGGTCTCTTAAATCGTTCTTGTTGTGGTGGATATACATGTAGCGGCACTTTTAGTGGTACATGCGACAGAAATCGTCGTGGTCGTTAGTTACTGCTAAAAGCCGCCTATGACATTTACCTGCCCACCTAAATCTATATACTTCATATGATATATGATAGGATATCCATCGTTTATGTATTACTGAAAATGACACCTACCTTTCATGCTCATTTTCCGTACTACTACGAACTTGTTTTGCTTTACGTTTATTTTTTTTGTTCTGCCCTATATATTCTTGTCATCCACCGTTCTGTACTATGTGTTGTTTGATTTATTTCTTTAATGGAGTGTATGTGTGTTTGTTATTTCCCTTTGTTTTACTCTTCAATAAACTATGTTGTTTTTTCTTAATTTTTATGGAAAAGCCTATCATTGTACTACAATTTCAACACTATATTATATATTTATATGGCCATTTTGGTTTGAATAATCTCAATATGTTATTGGTTATTTCATAATTTTTCCAACTATGCAATCTGTTTTACCAAAATGATTCAATAACCTCCTAGTATTCATCATATAGAGTGTCTCTGTGCCACACCGTACCCTTGGTGGATGTTGACTTTGTGGTAGAACACATATTATGAAGTGTTGTTACATGCTTCTAAGGTAGGGAGAAATTAAACAGGATTTTTAACTTTCAAATTAATTATAAAGTACGAAAATCAAAATAAAAGGCCCTAGGGCAATGTTTCACCATGTTCATGCCCATAACTACCAACATACCACCAACTATTCAATTAATCGAATATCTAAAATATGGGTTAGTCTCGCTCGAGTAATAACACTTTATGACTTCCTATTGATGTTCTCACACTCATATTTACTCCGCTAATTATAGGTGAGCCTCTAAATATTTTAATCTCCCGATCCATGCATGGCTTGCCATTAGTAAGATAAAATCAAACAATTTATCAAATTGAAAACTTAGCCATATAAACCTAATCATTTAGAAATATCAATGTCTCATGAAAATATTAATAAAATCAATCACGACTTATAGCGTAAAAATGGACTCCCAAACCCTAGAAGTAATACTCCATCTGGTTTTTATTAGTTTACCACTATTCTTTTGGGTTGCCCCTTATTAGTTTACCCATTTTTTTTCTGTTTTTGAAATGATCTCACCAATTGTTTATTATATTTACCTTTTTACTCTATTTCTCTTGGCCCACAACATCAACTTCAATACAATATACTAATAAATTAATACTTTCTATTTCCTCCTATGACCTACATACCTATTTCTTCTAAAACTCTATGTCCAAAGAAGTGGGTGAACTAATAAAAACTAGAGGGAGTACTACTTAATCATGAAACTAGATCTAAAAAAAAAACATAATAAAATAAAATAAATAAGGGAAATTCTCAGTGATAGCCTTCAACTTTGGCTTTTTATCATTGGTAGCCGAAAAAAAGTTTGATTATCATAAATAGTCTTGAGGTTTTGGCTATACTTGAAAATGTCGCATTAACCATGATTTTTCGTTAAAAACAATTGCTGAAAGGGTTATTTTTGAACTAAGGCTCTATTCTTTTGAACTGAACTGAAATTAATTTGTCTGAACTGAACTGAACGGAACTGAAGGGAATGAAAATTGTGAGAGAAAACTAACTGAACTGAACTTAACTAAACTAAACTAAACTGAAGTGAATTTGTCTGAACTGAACTCAACTGAATTTTCATTAATTCAGTCCAAAAGAACAGAGCCTAAGTATGGTTCCATAAGCTTATTTCCTTTATAACATCTATTTTGCCTTCGTGTCTTATTAAAAACTTATTTCACTCGGTTTTACAAAAGATATGAACAAAAGAAAGTTTGTCAAGGATAATTTATGTTATTTTAAACACTAGAGACCTTAATTACGATGAAAACAACCTTCTTAACAATTGTTTATGGCAAAATATGGCTGTTAATACCACATTTTCAAGTATAGCAAAACCTCAAGGCTATTTCTGATAATCAAACTTTTTTTTGGCTATCAATGATAAATAGCCAAAATTGAAGGCTACCACTGAGAATTTTCCAATAAATAAATGAAAGAGAAAGAACTAATATAATACCTT
Source organism: Beta corolliflora (assembly GCA_947648045.1). Lineage (NCBI taxonomy): Eukaryota > Viridiplantae > Streptophyta > Magnoliopsida > Caryophyllales > Amaranthaceae > Beta > Beta corolliflora. The sequence continues at coordinate 373,423 of CANSZD010000253.1, read as the reverse complement.
AACGAAATAAACCAATTGAGTTCATCAATTAATGAAGAACAAGAAAAATTAGGGTTTGCAACTTTATATAAAGTTAGAGAGAATAAAGAAGATGATAAAATTAAAACTAATAATAATGAGAGTGTCGTCATTAATAAAGAACTTTAGAGCAAGAGAGAATAGGAGGATTTGGATTAGTTGGTGTCTGATTGAGCGACTATGATGGATTTTAGGAGAGAGAAAGTGAAAAAAGAGGAGGAGCTAGGATGGTGGTCATGGTTCTGGGTTTCATAGATGTGTTAATGCTGGAGGAGAGAGAGGAGAAGATGGTTAAGGGAGAGAGAAGGAAAGGAGAAAGATTAAAATTGGGGTAATTAAGGGTTAGAGGGTTAATAAGGTCAGTAAGAGGTTAATGACTAATGGAGTTAACCACCATTAGTCGTTAAGGGCATTCTAACGTATTTTCAAGAAATTGAGAAGTATACGGTGAATTCGGAAAAATGCAGGAGTATATGGTGCAAAAAAAATTGTCGAGGACATATGGTGAAAAAACCGTAAAAATAATGAATATAATTAAGATTGTAGTATCTATTTTCTCAAAAGAAGAAGTAATATCAATAACTTAGAGGTTATAATAATTTGACATTCGTACCTCTATAATTTAGGTATTAGTTGTTGAGCTCAATACCATTTTGTAATAAGGAAAATTAGATGTGTTGTCACGTACGCTATTGAGGAAGTGGTTCAAACCTATAAAATAATTAGTAACTTCTTGATAAATTCCACTTAACACATTAAACATTCATGTCGTCCTACTATCTAGTGGATGTCATCTAGTTTAATTGGTAAAGTCTTGCGGGAGTGGTACTCAAAACTTGGATTCAAATTCCATCTACATCATTTTGCTTAGTCATTCATTTCCCCAAAAAGAAAATCTACGCTCTCTATATACTAAACAAAACATTAGTCAGTAGAAAGTAAAATATTATATTATATATTGTTATGATTATTAGGAATTTGTCATAAATGACCTTAAAACACTTTTTTTTTTAAATTGCCTTATAAATAATATTTCAAAAAATTACCTTTAGAAACAAAAATGTTATAAGAAGCTACATTCAGCCAGAGCGGTTGACCTACTTCTCAATCAAGCATACATGTAATATCTTTTTCTTTGCTTTTTTCCCTTCCTATTCCCTCCATTTCACCCAATGTCTCCATTATCCTTTAAAATTGTTTTATGAAAATATGTTCAATGACCGGAATTCCGCCAAAGATAGCTTCTTACAACATTTTTATTTTAAAAAGTAGTTTCTTATAGCTTGTTTTTATTAGGTAGTTTTCTTAAAATGTTTTTATATTATAGTTTTTGGAAAATTTTCCTTAATATGGATGGTTAATCATGAATTGTGCAGGATTTAATAGAGGAAGACAAGTTAAGTACTTTCAACAGTCCTATGTACGCTCCGTCAGAAGCAGAGTTAGATTTTATTGTGGAGAAAGAAGGATCATTCAACCTCGATCAAGTTCATATTTGTGAAATCAGCTGGAAACCAAATGAACAATATTAGAATTCATAAAATAAGCCCTTTGATCACAATGACTTTGCTAAATGCATGAGAGCAGTGGTAGTCAGGTAGAGTACTTACTCACAAGTCATTTTGGAGAAGCCATAGTAGAAGAGGTGTTCCTTAGGTTCAAAGAAATCATTAAAGTTTCAATGGCCAAAGAGAATAGTGTGTTAATCAATCTTACAATTTCATTGACAAAAAATGTTAATAATTTGTCATTGAGAAAATAGTTATAGTTGTTTCAATAAAAGGTTTTATATAGAGGAAGTATAACATTAATTATTTATACTTCCTTCATTTTAAACTAAATAAAACACTTACTTTTAGGTCGTTTTAAAATAAATAAAACACTTATTTGGCATTTAGTTATTTTTATCTCTATTTTCATCACATGGATCCTTCTTTTATATTTTTCTCTATCTCTCGTCTCTCCTTAATCCCCGTGTCTCCACCTTACATTTTATTCATTTTAGAACGGAGGTCGTATTATAGGTTATATTAGAATACCAATACTGTTATAAATCAAAGTGCCCCAAACTACTAGCACAAAATCAAAAGCTAGCATAACAAACATAAAATAAAATATCACAAAATGATAAAGATAGTATACAAGGTACTTACATGGAAATCAATATCCCTCCTCAATCAGGGTAAAAACACCAACTAATTTACTATTAATAACGAGAGTTACATAAAATGATAAAAAACAAGTCAATACCAACTACTCTATCACTTATAGTTAGTGTAGACAAGCTCCAATAACTCATATTATTTGACTTCCATCATAATATATATATATATATATATATATATATATATATATATATATGGTTGCTTTTGCTACACAGAAAAGACACTTGTAAACTACATGATCATAACATACTTTTTTCCATAGGCTAGCAACAAGTGAATATGTTAGATTGTGTAAAATTCCATAATCTTGGAGTATTCCCATTGATCAATATATATGGTGTTTACAAAATAATAATTCCAACCATGTTAGGAATCCAAACTATATAGAGATTATACAAATATATCCCAAACCGATGAGAATAAAATATTATCCTAAATATATTCTCTATCACACCCCCACAGTCGGAACGGGAGAAAGTCGGACGCTCAAACTGGATCTGAATCATGCATTGGATGGTGGAGGATAATATGATAACCCAAGATCAAATGGAGAAGCAACAATAACCTAACAATGACGAGGGAAGCAACAACCACAATCTACGCAGAGGAGAGGAGAGCGCTGCTGGCCAAAGGAGAAGGGAGCGCACGAGTTGCGGATTTGGGCTAAGTTGCAGAGCCGAACATATGGCTATTGTCGAGGAGGCATTGCTGCTGTAGAAGAAACAAATATAGAAACTACCACCAAATATGTTCTTAATAGGATACAATGAAAACACTAAATGTCCTACTTGGACAGTAAAACGTAAAAAAATATGAGATCTGAAATTCTGAAAAAACAGATCAAACCAGCACAACTGGGAGGAGCTGCCTTGCAAAACTTTGAATGACAAGCCTTGCGCTGATGGAGCTGCAAACGGCGTAGAAGATGGCAGAAATGGCGCTGGAACTAAAACTTGTGTTACTACGGAGGAATAACACGTTCAGAGAACTCCAAATAGTAGAACACATAATTGGAAACCTCGTTGCCGCACCCACGAAAAATATATTGCACTGACTTCAACTATTATGATGGGTTGAAGGACGATCCAATAGTGGAGGTGGGTGAGGCTTTGCTAGGCACCGTTGGTATCAAACAATGGTGTGTTGGTGTAAAAAAAACAATATGTTTTAAATTTCCTTCTGGAGAAAATATACCAAGCAATGACATTGCACAACAACAACATAATAGTGCACGTTGTTCGAGAAAAGTAACAACTTCAAAACCATAATAATTCAAAGCTGAATCACCCATGGCAGTAAGAGGACGAGAGAAAAGAAAGAAAGAAACAAACATCACCTTCCAAAAACCAAAAAGTCAAGTCATGGTTTCCACCAGATGTAATACTGGATCCATCTCTTCTAACAACACCACCAACAATAGTACGAGTAGTATCAACAACCGGCGAGTGAAAAAAAATATATGTATTTTAGTATACGGAAATCCGGCCGATGGGTTTGACTTCGACACCCACCACCGACCGATAAAATTTATGCAGAAACGTAGAATTAATCCAATAAATTGGATGGCTCAGATACCATGTCAGACTGGGTAAAACTTCGTAACCATATTAGGAATCCAAACTATATAGGAATTATACAAATATATCCTAAACCGATGAGAAAATATTATCCTAAATATATTTTCTATCAGAATATTACATACTAACCTTACAATATCAATGCAGCTTTAACTAGACCAAGTCAACTTCCAAAGATATACATGTATGATAAGAAGGCGTATTATTTTATTCTGCGTAACATAGACTCTTAAGTAAACTCTTGAATAATTGATTAAAATTCTTCCCTGAAAACTGGGGAATAAAGAAAATCTTTTATATACTTGACCCTCATAACAAAATCATTGAAAACAATTACCCAACCTGAAAAGAACCAACCTGGAAGATAAGCCCCTGACGTTGTCCGAGGAGTGATAAAACGCTCATTGTAAGCGGTATCACCTGCCCACTAACAGGGGTAAAATGGTAAAATAACATACTTAATGAAGTCAACTGAGAAGTGAGGAATTGACCAGGGAATGGAAGGGTTTGTAAGGCTTTCCTCCAATATTTTGTGACCCCACTTTGTCTTCCTCTTGCAAAAGCTAAAAATTTATCTATCTTCTCTCTCTTCCGGTAAAAGCTAAAAGTTTTTCTCTCCTAGTAAAAGCTACAAATTTCTCTCTCCTCTGAATTTTTGTTTCTCCTGTAAATGTGTTAATTTCGAGTTTGGAAAGAAGTAAGTTATTTAATTTTTTTGTTCGATTGTAATTAAAATTGTGGAATTTATTAGGGTGTAGTTTTCTAACCCACATTTCGGTTGCAGGTGAATTTCGGTTTGCATTGGAAGTGGGCAAAATTGGGTACTGGTGAAGAAGACAGCTTAGAAAGAGAAAGATCGAGAATTGTTGATTTCTGGATTGTTGGTAAGTAATTTGAACACCATTTGTAGTAGTAACCTATAGAATTGTTGTTGGTTGGAGTATGAAAGAATTGTTGATTTCTGGATTGTTGGTAAGTAATTTGAACACCATTTGTAGTAGTAACCTATAGAATTGTTGTTGGTTGGAGTATGAAAGAAATGAAATTTTGAATTTTTTGTTTGATGAAATTATATATAGTTGACAGAAATTATGTAAAAGTGAAATGTAAGTGGATTTTATAGTTGTTTGCGGTTAGTTGTGGAATATGAAATTGAGTGCAATTTCAGAAATTATATATAAGGGTAATGTAAATGGATTCACATTTTCCAAAATTAACAATGAATCCACCATTGATTCCACATAAAGAATGGAGATTGGTATTTATTTCCTTTACGTATCCCAAAAACCAAATTTTATCATAAGTTATTTGAAATTAGTGTGGAGTGTGCAGTAGTGTGGACTCATAATATAGCTTTTGGTTCAAACCAACTCACTGATCATAAATTATATCCTCAATAAATTACAGAAGTTGTAGAGCAAGTCATGATTTGTATTTTTGTTATGATGAAAAACCAAGTCACTGATCATAAAATATATCTTCCCACATGATAAAGTTTGAACGTTCTAATGTAATCATTCCTTTATCTGGGTAATTTCACTAATTATTACAAATTATATAACTGATTATTATTATGTGTATGTTGATATACCCCAGTGAAAATAGTGGGTGCTAAAACAGGACATATATATATGGTAGATTTGGTTGAAGTTGAGGGTTTCGTAGGAGGGAGTATTGGGGATGGTTGTATTTGTAATAGTTAGGTGTAATTTGTAGTGCAATTTATAATCTCAAAGTGATTTCGAGTTGGCCATGCTGTTAACTATTTGAGTTCCATATATTGTATGTTTGTTAGTTTGTTTAAGTTTGAAATATAAAATTATTGAAGTTTAAAAAAGAAAAGTGATGAAAATACATGTATTGAACTGAATTATTTGTTGAAATCAGTTGACAAGGAACTGTGAGTTTTGATAATGGTGACATCCAGAGGCAGAGGCAGTAGGAGCCTAGGAGGGGACGTCGTGAGTCGGCATATAAGAAGCATGATAATGTGAGTTCAGTTTATAAAGTTAGGATTAAATTGTTGTGGAATAAATTAATGTCAACTATTTACAGAAATCATATATGAAGTTTTGAAACTTGTTATAGGTGGATGTGGAGAACTTAAGTGAATTGGATGAGGATGAAGAACAGGAAGAAGAAGAAGAGGAGGACCAGGAGTAGGACGAAGAGGTGGAGGAGCAGGAGGAAGCAGAGGAGGACGAAGAAGAAGATGAGGAGGATGAGGAAGAAGAGGTATAGTGGATTGTGTGAGCCCTGCTTGTGTATTATTTAAAACACTATGTTGTAAACTTCAGTTAATGAATAGCATTTAAAAACAAAGTGTAGTGAACATAAATATCACAATGCATTGAGGATTTTTTGTAATGTACATAATTACCCAATTTTTGTAATGTGCATTGAGGATTGTTGGGCACCATATTTTCCAATTGACAATGGGGAGTGGATAATTGGATAAATGTTCTCAATAAAGAAATGAACTTCAAATTTCAAGAAATGAAGTTCGCCGTATTTCAAATGTTATTATAAACTAAAATAAAATAAGTTCAACATATGGGGGTATGTGGATAATTATATATATTTGTTTCTATCTTTTTATAAATGAATCAGTACAAACTAATTCCCCCCTCTAGTTCACCATTTGCGGGAAATAAGTGGTTGAAATATAAGGGTTCCCCATACATAAACAAGTGTTCCAACTAATATAAGAGCATGGTCACTCATGCCCCAAAAAAACATATCATCCCTCTCTCACATCAACTTTCTCTCTCATCTTACAAAAGTTGATCATGTCTTATGACCCATTTTGACAAATGCACCCCACTCATGACCCAAAAAAAAAGACCATCATCCTTATCTCTCCTACTTTTCACTATACCCCATCCCATTTTCTCTCTCGTACATCAATATATTATTTATATCTTTTGATATTTATAATATCATACAAGATTAAAAATAAATTATTTTTGTGTATTTACGATCCTGAATAAATTTATTTAGTAGTAATTAATTTTGATTAAAAAAATTCTTTAAGAATAAAAGCTTCCAAAAATAATTATTCATGTGTGTATAATGTAGAGAGAAAATAATTAATTTCAGAACTGTGTCAAAATATAGCAAAATGGATGTCTATTTATAAATCTCAACAATATAGGACCATTGGTGAAATTTTTATTTTTTTTAATTTGTATTTTTAAAGTTATTCAGATTACAAAATTTGAATAACAAAAAATAACCTTTCACGGTTTGGGTCATAAGATGACCAACCATGGATTGAGTCATAGCATGACCCAAATACAAACATAAAAAAACCATGGATGCAACCCCATGTTTTTTTTAGCAAGGTTCATGACTCAATTTTGTAAGGGTTCAAACACATAAGTTACATAAACAAGGGTTCTCCCATTTATAAACAAGTGTTCCCCGTGCATAAACAGGTGTTCAACTTACACAAACAAGTTGAAATATAAGGGTTTCCCATACATACTAACTAATTGAATTGAATGACTCATTATCTAATTGAATTAAAAGAAGGAGTTAATCAAAGAACTAAACAACTTAAGTAAGGTATTATAATTGAATTGAACGAAGTAGTTAATCAAATAACTAAATAAAACACTTGAGTAAGTTATTATGTAATTGAATTTAACGGAGTTAATTAATCAAATAACTAAATAAAACACTCGAGTAAGTTATAATGTAATTGGTTTGAACGAATGAGTTAATCAAAATAACTAAATAAAACACTTGAGTAAGTTTTTATGTAATTGAATTGAACGAATGAGTTAATCAAATAACTAAATAAAACATTTGAGTAAGTTATTATGTAATTGAATTGAACGAATGAGTTAATCAAATAACTAAATAAAACACTCGAGTAAGTTATAATGTAATTGAATTGAACGAATGAGTTAATCAAATAACTAAATAAAACACTTGAGTAAGTTTTTATGTAATTGAATTGAACGAATGAGTTAATCAAATAACTAAATAAAACACTCGAGTAAGTTATAATGTAATTGAATTTATTGAACGAGTTAATCAAATAACTAAATAAAACAATTGACTCAGTTATTATAGAAAACAATTGTATAAGCTACATAAACAAGGGCTCCCCCATACAAAAACAAGTGTTCCCCATGCATAAACATGTGTTCCCCATGCATAAACAACGTTTCAACTTACACAAATAAGTTGAAATATAAGGGTTCCCCATACATACCAACTAATTGAATTGAATGAGTTATTATCTAATTGAATTAAAAGAAGGCGTTAATCAAATAACTAAAAAACTTAAGTACATTATTATCTATTTAGATTGAGTACGTTATTATGTAATTGAATTGAACGAATGAGTTAATGACCTAACTGAATTGAACTTGAATAGGTTGTTATGTAATTGAATTGAATTGAATAAGTTGTTTTCCATCGTAATGTATATAATTAGTCATTTACTACTCCATATGTGATGACCTCAAAATAATTTAAACTTACTCGTACTAATCTTAAATAGGCGAAAAAACATGTTTACACTATAACTAGTCCTGTATTAATTTAACCCTTTTCTGAACTTTTTTTAATTTATTATTTATGTTATTTTTTGAAAACCGTTGTTGTTCTTTCCTTTGCAAACAATCCACCTACCTAAATAACAATAATAAATATTATCCACAAATATTACTCTTTATAAATAATTGCATAAATATAAATATTACTCTTCATTAAAGAATAACATAAATGTTGCACCAAGTTTTTGTTTACCCTAAACTTCTATATTTACGAATCGAGTTATAAACTTAAAGAATAACCTAAGGGATGATATATTAATGAGATTAGGAGATACATATGAGATATTAATAATATGTAAGTTATTTTGTATTTCATTTAACGACGATCCTCGGCGGAGTTAATTTTACAAAGATCATGGCATGGAGGATCAATTGTTTAACTTAAAGTTGTACCCTTTATTAAAGAACAACTTGAACCATTGTTGTACCATTGTTGTCCTTTCCTTTGTTGCTTGCTTAACTTGAACCCTTGCTTATATGGGATTTATGTAAGATGAACAATAAGCAAAAGTTCGGAGTCTAGAAACAAGTGTTTCCATAACAAAACAATTTTCCAGCACATGTAAACACAAGTCCACCCCTTCTAAACAGGGTTTCAACAAGAAAAGGATAACGACTTTGAATTCATGTATATATATATATACACAATGGAGTCCCAATACAAAATTAATTAGGGAAAAAAATGTACTATAAATAATTAGGGAAAAGTAATACTAAAATAGAGCATAACAAATTTATGAAAACAATTATGGAATTAAGTTTTGTTGAGTCAATCAAAGTGATTTATATTTATAGTCCATGAATGTCAATAATTCATCTTATGAAATTTTGAGCTAACAAGTAGCAAATCATGAAAAATTAAGAGAATTAGTGCTATTTTATTTTCTTACCAACATATTATATTGACAAAGCAAGTTCTAATAAATTGATATATTTGCAATTATAATTTACAAGAATTCAATTACATTTTACAAATTTCAACAACCATATCCTTCAAATTTTTCGTATTTGCATGCATCTTTTTGTCTCAGATTCCACCAAATAAAATTTACTCCGCTCCTGTACAACCTCTAATATTAATAATCATTTATAATTAAAATAACAAAAAAAGGGTAAATTCTTTTTTTTTATTTTTTTTTCAAGGGCTCATATCAAGTGTATTTAGAAAAATACATCATTGTAGGGAGTATATGAACAAACCCACCGATCTAAAAATCGAAAACAAGGCGAGGAAAAAAGAAATGATTTAGCAAAAACGCCATAAAATTATTATAAGCTCAGCCTTTTTTTTAATTAAAAAAAAGGAGCGGCATTTTTAGCAAAATCATTCTCTTTGTAACTCTACTTTATAATCGAATAATAAATTAGATTAAAGAAATTTGTTCCTCCCACTCCACCCTCTCTCTTTATAATCACAGCCCATTGAAAATCATCACAAGAAGGTCGCGGGTTCGAATCCCTAATATATATATATATATATATATATATATATATATATATATATATATATATATATATATATATATATATATATATATATATATATATATATATATATATATATATATATATATATATATATATATATATATTGTAACACCGCTAAATTCTACACCAATATACATACGTAGCGGAAACATAAATACCAAATTTAAGGGTATTACCGCCACACTCAGGTTACCAACCCAAGTGCAAGGTTAATCCATTCCACCAATTGATCCAATGTTATCAAAGTCATACTAAGTTCCAATTAATAACATTTAACTAAACGAAACCTGAAATAGTAATTACAATGCAACTAAATAGATAAGATCCTCAACGTAAAAGTCTATGTAGTTAACTACTTATTATCAATTCTCTACTATTAAACTTGTCATGAACGAGCGCTCAATGCAGATCATGCATACCTGCAAATAAAAGAAAAGGAAATACACAAGAAAAAACCACAAATCAGTGGAAATTGAGTAAGCACTACTTCACCCCGTAAAACAATTTGGAAAATATTTTGCTTACCTTGAGAAAACATTTATTAAAACATTTGTCACGCACACAATAAATAAGATTAAACATAACCACCATCAATTGCGAGTTAGTAAGTAAACACTGAATATAAAACCACCAACAAAATAATGTGGATTCTAGTCCACCACCCAATAGAGTGTAACCACCATATTTAGTCCTTAAGTGTGCACACCCCCAATGAGTGTTTTTAACTCAAAGGAGTAGAATAAGCCTGAGGTCGTGCAATTGGCTCCGACCAAATAATAAAGTATCTTATACTTTCCACCAGTATGTTCAACACCTTAGGGGATCCTACCTAAGATGACTTACCATCCAAGTTAATTCAACTTTACATAGTGAAACATTATGTTATCGACTGGTTTAGTTATACCATGGCAAATAAACATAACTAAACAAGTAACTCAATTAAGTATCTAACATATTAATCGTCCTTGTTAATTATTAATATGCCAATTATGCATCTTGGTTCCATCTACTTATATAAACTCCATTCCCACCATACTCAATAAAATAACATACTTATATAGAATACCATCTACTTCCAAAATTCATAAGTAACTCAATAATCATTATAAAACTTTAGTATTGTAATGTTCCCATATAACACTTCATAACCATGAGTAAAATAATTCTTCCATTTACATATTAAAGTCAGATTTTGTCCATAACATCAAGCAGATAACACATCCAGGCACATAAAAACCATGTTTTCACCGGGTTAACAAAGTGGTGAACATAATAACTTACCTTATTGCGCTTTGATCTTTCCCTCACAACGCACTAGTGGCTACCTTCTACGTCCTCTACAATAATCATATAACCATATATTAATACCTATCATAACTCATATTAAACTCGACATGTACCTACGCAATACGTACATAAATTATTAGTACCATTAGGGTACTTAGTCATCCTATTAGTATAGTATACTTACGTTAACAAGTTAAGTTTTGCTGTCAAAACATATTTCAGCGAGATTATGTACTCTGCCCAACTATTAATCATATTAATATACCTATGGTAGATGTTTATAATTTTATGTTATATATATTATTATTATTTTTAAACTAAAGGAAACATGTGTTTGCCGCCAAAATCATCTTCATCCTCAAAATTACAATGCGAACCTATAACGACGGAAAAGCTTACGAGTGGTGAACTTCTAACTTACCGTTCTCGCACACAAAAGGTCGGAATCCAAAACCGAAAAGTCGTATGGGAAGAGGGTAATGAGAGCTATGCGTGCGTTGATTTCGCGGTAGGTTCCGACAAGGTTTGATGGTGTTTCGGAGCTGCCGAAGTGGGGTGGTTTACCTCGTCCGCGGTCGAGGTTATCTTCGTATCTTTTGACGGAGTGTTTCTTACGTTAGTTTCAGAGTTGCTAAAGCTTGTAGGTGAGAATTTAAATAGTTTAATTAATAAGGTATTTAAATATATTATTGAATCAAAATAAATAGAATTATTTTTGCTTAAGAAAATAAACTCATAAATATAATTAGTAAGGTTAAAATTTAGTATAACTTTATAGGTAATATATAGGATATTACATATATACACATACATAAAAAAACACACACAAAAAGAAAGGAGGAGAGAGAATGAGAAAGAGAAAGAAAATGGCTGGAGGAAGTACTCCGAGGAGAGAGAGAGGGGTAAAAGTGTATGTGTATTCCTACATGTTTTTCTTTTGTTTCCTACAGAGTATTCCCATTACCAATTTCCTTTCCTAATGTCACTATCACTTCATTGGGACATACACCAAGCTTCCCCATATTTTAGTCTGTTTAATACTAGAACCCCACCTTTTTATTTTTTAATATTATTAGTGGGCAGTGATACTTTTATCACGCCTCGACGTTGTCCCTCGCTCATCGCATCGATCGACGTTGGACATACATATTACACATGCTAAATGGATGCATTATAATTGACTTTTGATTGTAATAATTAATTTTTTTTTTTTTGTTCAGGAAAGATAATTGGTCCGAAGACCAACCCCTGTGAAAGCTACTAGCTGCAGGTGTGAAAATTTCGTTAGGTGGGTAGTGAGGATTTATACCCACAAGCAAACATTTTTATATAAACTCCCCAAATTAGGGAGTGATGAGAGTCGAACACCCGACCTCGCGGTTGGGAGGTGGGAGCACCAACCATTGGGCTCCCACGAGGACCTCCGATTGTAATAATTAATAAACCTGGACGTTATAATATTAATGCTAAGCAGAGCATTGACTTTAATTTGAAAGCTATAAAACACGCCTCGAAAAGAACCGAAATAAGAGCCTAAAAGGAAAAAAAAATGCCTCCCTCCTCCCCCTTCTCTCTCCTCCCAACCCCTCCATCAAACACCACAAAAAATGCCTTAGTTTTTAAATGGCACCTTCCTATTTGTCCAGAAGTGGACGACGGGGTTCCAGGCTTCGTCGGCAAAAATCCACTGCCTCCCAGTTTGGATTGAACTCCACGAGTTACCAGTTGAATTCATGTGCGAACCAATGTTAAAAAAAATTGGTAACTGTCTAGGAGTGTTCATTAAGGCTGACATGAAGGCTTTAGATGCGAATCGAATGAGATTTGTCAGATTATTACTAATGATAGATATCTCATTAAAAAGGAAAGATTTCATTTGGCTCGGTAACTTTAAGCAATCAATCACTTACAGAGATTGGCTGATATTATGCCCAAGTTGTGGCCGTGTAAACCACCACGAGAAAAGTTGTATGCATCAGCCGCCGAATTTGATGCCGGAAAAGGAGAAAGAAGTAATGGTCTCAAAAAATCAAGCAAAGTCTACTGATGTTTCAAAAGGGGAGGACAGCAGGATAAAGGCTAAACAAAAAAACATGAAAGATAATTCCTTGATACTGGGGCCACAACAAAAAATCTGGGTGAAAAAAAGCACTCAAGTTAACTCAAAGTCAAATAAGATTAAAGTTGGGAACTCTTTTTTGGTTCTCAATGATTCCTACTCTCTAAATCTTATAGAGTATGATAGGGGGAAGCTTCCCAATACTGAACATTTAGTCATATCAAGCTGCCCTCATCCGCCAAATCTCAAAAATCCTGCAACAGGCAAACAACCCACCCCTCTAAAAATCTCTGAAAGCTCACTTACCCATAACACCATGCCTCCTATTTACTTGAAAGATTTTACTACATCCCTCTTCAGTATCTCCATACAAAATCCCTCACCCCCCTCCATTTTCTCCCTCATAGAAAAACTTAACAAAAAAAACAATGGCTTCCCCGTTCCCCTCCGAGGAGAGAGACCCAGCTCTTGCACCTTACTTGTCCGACCCAACTTTCACCAGGGGATGTTAAAATTAGCAATTAAACTTGACAATACAATGCTTGATAGGGAGAAAATCAAGGAATGTCATTAATATGTTAGAATGACGAGAGAAGAATAAGGAGTAACATTCATTAATTAGTTTACAATACCTTTATATAAATGCATTATGTAATTTTTTTTTGTAACACACATATAAGAAATATAAGAGTTATTATTTAGTGCATTTTGTCTTCTTTTCTATATATTATTCTACCAAAATATTGTGTGTGTCCATCACGCTTCCAACAAAGTGGTATTCAGAGCTAGTGTTTATATTATTGCGTCAAAAACTAATGTTGTAGCTTTCCAATATCCCAAACTTACAAAAGAAAATTATGATAAGTGGTCGCTACGTATGAGAACAATTCTTGGAGCCCAAGGTGTTTGGGAGATTGTTGAGAAAGGTTATACACAACCGGAAGATGAAACAAAGTTAAACCAAACAGAGAAAGAAGCTTTGGATAATGAGAGGAAAAAGGATCAGAATGCACTTACAATCACCCATCAAGGTTTTGATGATGACATGTTTGAAAAAGTTGCTAATGCAACAAGTTCAAAAGAAGCATGGTATACCCTTCAAAATTCCTTTGAAGGTGTAAGTCGAGTAAAGAAGGTTCGACTTCAAACTCTAAGAGGAGAGTTTGAAAAACTTGAGATGATGGAGAAAGAATCCATCTCAGATTATTTCACAAAAGTTCTAAACATTGTGAATCAAATGAAGAGGCTTGGAGAATCGATGGAAGATTCTCGAGTAGTAGAAAAAATATTGCGTTCGCTCAATTCTGATTTCAACCACGTAGTGGTTGCTATCGAAGAGTCAAATAAGGACTCGGATTCAATGACAATCGATGAATTGAATGGGTCACTTCGAGCCCATGAACGGCGAATGGTTAAGAAAGGAAAGAAGGAAGATGAGCGAGTCTTTGCAAGCCGGACATCCCTTAACAATAAAGGATTTACACGTGATAAGCAACATTATCAATCACGTGGTAGAGGCGGCCAACGAGGACGTGGTCGTAGCAATGGTCGTGGTCAAGGAAGAGGGGGTGATGATCGAAACTCCCAAAATTATTATAGAGGTGAAACCTCTACCAGAGGTCGTGGACGTGGTAGAGGAATGAATCAATACCAGAGAAGTAATGATAAGGCTAATATTCAATGTTACAATTGTAACAAATATGGCCACTTTGCATGGAAATGCTATTCAAAAAAGGTGCAGGAAGAAACAAATCTTATTGAAAATAAGAATGATACAGAAGAATCAACTATGTTGTTAGCTCTTAAAATAGAAGATAAGAGGGATGATAATTTAACGTGGTATCTTGACAATGGAGCGAGTAACCACATGACAGGAGACATGAACAAATTTGTTGATCTAGACACAAGTGTGACAGGCAACGTTACTTTTGGCGATGGCTCAAAAGTAAAAATTGAGGGAAAAGGTACGATTATGATTGAATTAAAAGATTCAAGTCATAAATTAATTCCAGATGTTTACTACATTCCAAACTTATGAAGTAATATCTTAAGTGTGGGTCAGCTCTTAGAAGTCAATGGATGCAAAATTATGATGGAGGGACAAAAGTTATGGCTTCGTGATAGAAACTCTAATCTAATAACTACTGTTTCTATGACGAAGAATAGAATGTTCTTGATTAATCTACAAACAATTGGTCCAATGTGTTTGAAGACTTGTGCTGAAGATCCTTCTTGGAAGTGGCACATGAGATTTGGTCACCTTAATTTTAAAAGTCTTAAAGAGATGGGACACAAGAAAATGGTAAGAGGATTGCCTTGTATTGATCATCCTAATCAACTTTGTGAAGCATGTTTACTTGGTAAGCAACCAAGAAAGGCATTTCCAAAACAATCTATTTCAAGAGCGACGAAGCCACTTGAAGTGGTGCATTCAGATATATGCGGACCAATCAAACCCCCATCACTTGGTAAAAGTTCATACTTTATTCTTTTCATTGATGATTATAGCTAGGGGTGCTAATGAGCCTGAGTGGCTCGCAAACTGTTCGAGCTCGGCTCGGTCAAAGCTCGGTCAAAGCTCGGCTCGAGTTTGGGCTCGGCTCGCGACCTTAACGAGCCGAGCCTGAGCCTAGTGGAGTTCGGCTCGAAAGCTCGCAAACATGTTCGAAAAAATTTTAAATACAAATTTTATACATTGATTTTTAACCCAACTTGGATTTTCACTTTAAAAAACATAATGTCCAATTTCAAGCCCACTTTAAAAATATAAACCAGTTTAAAAGTTTTAGCTCAATTAAAACATACTTCTTTTCAGCCCAATTAAAACATACTTCAGCCCAATTAAAACAAACTAAGAAAGAGTAGGACACTATGACTGTATGAGTGTAGGACCCTAAATCCCAATCTCCAGTTGAACGCTTCAACTTCAACTTCAACCCATTTTCCATCATCTCTTTCTCTCTCCTCCAATCAACAGATTCAACACCACCACGGCACCACCAAACTTCACTTTCTTCTTCCATTTTCAATTTTCAACTTAACTTCACCTTTTTCTCTCTCCTCACTTTTCTCTCTCTCTCATAACTCAGATCTGCTCTACCTCACCGGATCTCCTCCTCGTAACCCTAACAATGGAGGAAGCTTCTCGTCGTCCATTAACGTCCTCTGAAGTTACTTCTCTTGTTGATACTTGCACAATCTTCTTAAAGATAACAATTTCAGAGTCTCTCAAGGTGGACTTCTTGCTCTTGCTTCCGCCGCCGGTTCTCTCCAGGTGACCACCTTCCGTTGAGCGTCTTGGTGATGCTAAACAGCGTGTTCACTATGCCGCTAGGCGACTCCTGCTCACTCTTATGGAGGTTTTATTTTCGTCTTCTCGTTTTTCGATTCGAATTTGCGATTGTAAATTATTGTTGTTGTGTGATATTTTTAGTTTATTAGTTTGATTGTTTTTGAATGTTTGAAGATTAGACTTGTTTTGCAACTGAAAAGTGTGCTGAAATGCATTGGAAACATTCTCGAGCTTTTTCTAGCCAAACAGTTCGTAAACTCTCTCGAGCCGAGCCTCGAGCCGAGCCGAAGATTTTTTTTTTCGGGCTCGAGCCGAGCCCGGATTTTCGAGCTCGACGAGCTTCGAGCTCGAGCCGAGCTCGGACCCTCACATTCTCGAGCCGAGCCGAGCCTGGCCATGTTCGGTCTCGGTTCGGCTCGTTAACACCCCTAATTATAGCAGAAAAACATGGGTTTATTTCTTGAAAAATAAATCAGAAGCATTTGACACCTTCAAGAAGTTCAAAGCAATGGTTGAGAAAGAGAGTGGTTATGAGATTAAAGCATTGAGAACAGATAGAGGTGGTGAGTTCACATCCAACGAATTCAACAAATACTGTGAGGACCATGGAATACGCAGACCACTTACTGTTCCAAGAACGCCACAACAAAATGGTGTAGCGGAAAGAAAGAATAGGACTATTCTTAACATGGCTAGATCTATGCTGAAAAACAAGAAGATGCCTAAAGAATTTTGGGCAGAAGCAGTTTCATGTGCAGTTTACTTGTCAAATCGTTCCCCTACAAAGAGCTTAGAGAATGTTACGCCTCAAGAAGCTTGGAGTGGATGGAACCCATGTGTATCACATCTTCGAATATTTGGTTCCATTGCTTATGAACAAGTTCCCAAGCAACTCAGGTTCAAGCTTGATGATCGAAGTGAGAAATTACTTTTCATTGGATATGATGAAAAGTCTAAGGGTTACAAGCTGTTCAATCCAAGCACTAGCAAGTTAGTGATCAGCAGAGATGTAGAATTTGATGAAGAGGCAATATGGGATTGGAACATCACCGAAGAGGAAGAATCTTACAACTTTCTTCCTTATTTTGATGAAGAAAATTCGACACATCATGTTCCGGAGGCTACACCCACTACTCCACCAACATCTCCTCATAGGACATCACCTACATTGCAATCAAGTGGAGAGTCTTCTAGTTCAAGTGAAGGACCGAAGAGGTTTAGAAGTCTTTCTGACCTTTATGAAGTCACCGAAAGGCTTGAAGACAATACTTCATTATTTTGTTTATTTTCTGATATTGAACCAATGAGCTTCAATGAAGCAAAGAAACAAAAGGAATGGATTCGTGCAATGAATGAAGAGATACAGTCTATTCAAAAGAATGAAACTTGGGAACTGACACCACTCCCAAAAGGAAAGAAGGCGATAGGAGTCAAATGGGTATTCAAAATCAAGAGGAATGCCAATGGTGATGTTGAAAGATACAAAGCGAGGCTTGTTGCTAAAAGTTATAAGCAAAAACAAGGAATTGACTATATATGAAGAGGTATTTACCCCAGTTGCCCGATTAGAGACAGTGAGGTTACGTTGCTAATTTCAATAGCAGCGCAATTTCAATGAAAGATTCATCAGATGGATGTAAAATCAGCTTTTCTAAATGGATTTTTAGAAGAAGAGGTGTACATTGAACAACCGGAAGGTTATGTTGTCAAAGGACAAGAAAATAAAGTATTAAGATTGAAAAAGGCTTTATATGGGTTGAAGCAAGCACCTCGAGCATGGAATAGTCGGCTTGATAAATACTTGCAAGAAAATGGATTTGCCAGGTGTCTTCATGAATATGCACTCTATGTCAAGAAAAAAAACAACGATGTGTTCTATGTTTGCATCTATGTAGATGATCTAATTTTCACAGGAAGTAGTATCGAAATGTTTGAAGAGTTTAAGAAAAGAATGGCACGCGAATTTGAGATGACAGATTTGGGACTCATGTCCTATTATCTAGGAATTGAAGTTACTCAGAGTGATGAAGGAATTTTTATCTCACAAGAAGCTTATACAAAAGGAGTATTGAAGAAATTCAATATGTTAAATGTTAATCCAGTGAGCACTCCAATGGAATGTGGGCTGAAATTATCGAAAAATGATCCTTATGGAGAAAAGGTGAATCCAACCTTATATAAGAGTTTGGTCGGAAGTCTACGATATTTGACATGTACTCAGCCAGACATCTTATTTTCTGTTGGACTAGTAAGTCGCTTTATGGAGAATCCATCTACTTCTCATCTGAAGGCTGCAAAGAGAATTCTCCGTTATTTGAAAGGCACATTAGATCATGGGTTGTTATACTCTACTTCAGATGATTTCAAACTTAAGGGATATTGTGATAGTGATTTTGCTGGAGATGTTGATGATCGTAAAAGTACAACTGGTTTTGTATTTTTACTTGGTAATAATGTTGTTTCATGTAGTTCAAAGAAACAACCAATTGTTACACTCTCTACATGTTAATCAGAATATATTGCTGCAACCTCGTGTGCATGTCACTCAATATTGCTACGAAGATTATTGAAGGAACTCCAACTACCACAAATGGAGCCCACTAAGATTATGACCGATAATAAATCAGCTCTTGCTTTGGCCAAAAATCCAGTTTTTCATGACCGAAGCAAACATATTGACACGAGGTTTCATTTCATACGACAATGCATTGAACAGAAGGAAATTGAATTGAAGTTTGTAAAGTCGATGGACCAAATTGCTGATATCTTTACAAAGCCACTAAAGTTTGAAGACTTCATTCGAATGCAAAAATTAATCGGGGTTGTGAGAAGGTCAAGTTTAAGGGGGAGTGTTAAAATTAGCAATTAAACTTGACAATACAATGCTTGATAGGGAGAAAATCAAGGAATGTCATTAATATGTTAGAATGACGAGAGAAGAATAAGGAGTAACATTCATTAATTAGTTTACAATACCTTTATATAAATGAATTATGTAATTCTTTTTGTAACACACATATAAGAAATATAAGAGTTATTATTTAGTGCATTTTGTCTTCTTTTCTATATATTATTCTACCAAAATATTGTGTGTGTCCATCACGCTTCCAACAGGGGATTTATAATGATTCCTCCGAAGTTTCCATCACCGGTTCATGTCATTCTATCAAAGGCCACCTGTATAACTACAAGAACTCGACCATATCTCACCTTCCCAGAGGTGTGGATCAACAGATATTCATATTACAGGAAGGACATGATGGGGAATTGGTCACGAGTATACCCGCGAGTTTTGAAAGAAATAATACTCAGGCCAACAGACACCCCTCCAATGTTACAAAACATGATGATGGTATACCTCGAGGAACCGGGAAGGCTGGTCCCTGCTCACCTTCCATGTCTAGCGGATGTTCTAAAAATCTCGGAGGTAATAAGGGTCTATCTAAAATGGTGGATGAAGAAGACGATAGACGAGTTCTCGGACGAGGCAATTCCGTGGGAGCTACAATTCCTCTCCGACCCCGTACTCGTACTTCCGCAAGAGCGAAAAGCCCTATCAATTACCAAGAATTGGCTAATGGTGCAAGCGGGAAGCGAAACTGACAACGTCAAATGGCTCCGCTTAACAAAAGTATGCACTCAAATAACCTTGAAACTGGCTTGGGGTTGCTCGAAAGAAGATGGGGGGATAATGTCAGGGGTGAAAACGAAGATCAACAGCGAAATTTTATACAGCTCGAAAGCACAAAGAATGGTCACGCTAGACTACAACACCCATCCGGAAATCCTAGCGGAGATCATGAGCCTCCTCCCACTCAACCCACGAATGTCGATCTTGCTTTGGAATGCTAGGGGGGTGGCTCGTCAAGGTTTTCGGAGGAACATAAGACAGCTCATTCGTGATCATGATCCGATGATTATTATCATCACCGAAACAAAAGTGGCTCGTGAAAGCATTGAAGAGATCGTGAGTAGCTTACCCTTCAATTCCTTTGACACTGTGGAACCGCAAGGCTATTCGGGTGGCATCCTTATGCTATGGAATGAAGGTCTTCACTCCTTCACCACCATAACTAAGGAACCAAGATCCATTCACGGAGTAATTCAGGTCCAAAATATCTCTCCTTTCTTTATTTCAGATTTATATGCCAATACTAAGTATAATGGAAGATTAGAAATGTGGGAAAACTTGATTAATATGAGTCATAATGTTAATCTCCCTTGGCTAGTGGTTGGGGACTTCAATGAAGTCACTTTTTCTCATGAGAAATTTGGAGGTAATCCTCCCAAAGAGTACAAAATGCGAAACTACAAAGATACTATGGAAAAATATGGGTTGCATGATTTGGGCTTCATTGGTAGTAAATACACTTGGTTTAATAAAAGAAAGAGCTATCCCATACTTGAAAGATTGGATAGG
The DNA here is from genome assembly GCA_947648045.1 of Beta corolliflora. Classification (NCBI taxonomy): domain Eukaryota; kingdom Viridiplantae; phylum Streptophyta; class Magnoliopsida; order Caryophyllales; family Amaranthaceae; genus Beta; species Beta corolliflora. Next base: position 352,549 of record CANSZD010000253.1, on the reverse strand, counting down.
GGTTGGGCTTGTGCCAATTGGACCTTAAAATTTCCGGACGCCTTCATTAATAATTTGCCCAGACTCTCTTCGGATCACAACCCCCTTCTCATAAACCTTAAAAAGCCCACTGTCCTCGATCATACTCGGTTCTTCAAATTCGAGCCCATGTGGCTAGAAAAACCTCCGTTTGACCCGTGGGTTAGAAGCCAATGGGCCCTGCACCCCAACAATCTTCATAGTAAATTGCAGTACCTTAGTAATGAGATTCCAAATTGGATTAGAAAAGAAGATAATATTTTTAAAAATAAAAAGAAGATCCAGTCCCGGTTAAATGGAACCCAACGAGCCTTTGAATTTGACCCAAACAATCCCTTTTTATTCGACCTTGAGGAAAAATTAACTAAAGACCTTAACTTGATTTTAGATCAAGAAGAAGCTTATTGGCACATTCGATCTAGAACAAATTGGTTAATGAATGGAGATCGGAACACTCATTTTTTCCACCTTTCGACAATTTTCAGAAGGAAGTCTAATAAAATCCTCATGATCAAAGATGAAACGGGTAATTGTTTAACAAAGCCTAATGAGATTAAGAATGCTATAATGGAGCACTATAAAAATCTTTTCTCGTCTGACCACCTCCCCCCCACCTGAGTTATTATCCATTGAGTCTATCAATTGTAGCAATGTACCGACAATGATGGAAATCAAAGAAGCCGTGTTTTCAATTGGTAAATCTAAGGCTCCTGGGGATGATGGTTATCATGCTCACTTCTACCATCACTTTTGGGATTCAATAAAAGGGGATTGTTTCAATTGTTTTAAAGACATTTTCACCTCCCTTGTTATGCCCAAATCAATGAACTCAATGTTAATATCCCTCATCCCAAAAATTGATAATCCTCTCAGGCTTAATAACTTCAGACCAATCAGTCTGGTAAACACTTCTTACAAGATAACCACAAAGATCCTCGTCCAAAGGATCAGACCCTACCTAAAGGATATCATTTCACCCAACCAAAATAGCTTTATCCCGGGTAGAGGCTCTGAGGAAAATTTTATAATAGCTTCGAAAATCCTCCACACTATGAACAAAAAGAAAGGTAAAAAGGGTCTTTTTGCTCTAAAACTTGATCTTGAAAAAGCTTATGATAGGTTGGAGTGACCTTTTATAGAACATTGTTTGAAAAGACTAAACTTTTCCTATGCTTCCATTAAAATTATCATGAGCTGTGTCTCTGCTGGCCAAACTTGTGTTCAGGTTAACGGAAGCCGCACCAACACCTTCACACCAACTAGGGGTATTAGACAAGGTGACCCGTTATCTCCGTACCTATTTATCATTTGCCTTGAATATTTATCTAGTACCATTCATGAAGCTTGTGCCTCGAAAGATTGGACTCCCTTTAAGGTCAGGGGGGGAGTACGGAAATTTCACATCTCTTCTTTGCTGACGATATCTTATTTTTTTGCGAAGCTAATCTTTCCGCCCTATCTTCCATGAAATATATCCTTCAAACCTTCTTCGATATTTCGGGGCAAAAATCAAATAAGTTAAAAGAGTATGTTATACTTCTACCCGAATACTAATATTGATATGAGAGATGAGTTTGAGCAGGAGATGAACATTACGAGCACTAACGACCTTGGAACTTATCTTGGTTTTCCGTTATGCCATATGAAGCCCTCGAAAAACAAACTTAATTTCATAATTGACAAAGTGGCTTCCAAGCTAGCCTCCTGGAAAGCTAAAAGCCTCAATAAGGCAGGCAGGACCATTTTAATAAATGCTACCCTCCAAGCCATTCCGAGATATTATATGCACACGATTGATTTTCCTATGGCCATTAAGAACAAACTAGATTCAATATGCAGTAATTTTTTCTGGGATAGTAAAGAAAATAGGAAAAAAATTTCTTGGATCGCTTGGAAAAATATATGTGCTCAAAAAAGTGTGGGGGGGCTTGGTCTTCAAACTCATAAGAACATTAATAATATAAGCCTTGCTCGCCTATGTTGGAAGATGGATAATGACACTATGTGGGCCTCTAATATCATCAAAGAGAAGTATATTAATAAAATACTTGAACCACTAAACTTTATAAAAGGGTCACACATTTGGAGAAATATTGGTGTCGGGTGGGAAACTTACAAACATAGTATAGCGTGGGTTGTAGGGAAAGGGACCAACGTTAATCTGTGGAATGATAAATGGGTCAACGGTGAGAGTTTAAGGTCTTTAATACAAGGGCCTCTGTTACAAAATGAATTTCACCAAAATGTCGACCTACTAAAAAACTGTGATATTATGAACTTTTCTTCCATTTTTCTTTCCCAAGAGGTCGTAGATAGAGTTAGATCAATTACCCTCTCTAGCAAATCTGATTATACGTATTCAATCTGGACTAACATGGGAAGTTTTAGTTCAAAAAAAGCCACGACCTTCCTAAATCCTCCTAAGGAGAAGGAGTCTTGGGAGTGGATTTGGAAAGCACCGGGCCTCCCAAAGCACCAAATCTTTTTATGGCAAACTAGGTAGAATAGAATGCCAACTAATGGGAATATAAGCTCCCGTATCAAAACTCACCAAAAAAACTGTCCTTTCTGCCCAAATGAAGAGGAAAACATGGATCACATACTTAGGGGTTGTCACCGGGCAGATGAAATCTGGAAAAATGTGAACTTCGTAGCAATTCACTACTTCTCTTTTAATGACTGGCTAAAAAATAACATCATCAAAGACCATAATAATCATCCTTCTTCGAATTCTACTTTGATTCCTTCCAATGTTGGATTCATATTTACAATTTGGGGTATTTGGTTGAGACGTAATGCTTGGGTTATCAACAAAAAGAACATTCCTTCTTCCACTACTATAAAAAATTCCAGTTGGGCCGCCACTGAATGGTTCTATTCAAAGAGCCAACCTAAAGTGGGTAAAGCTCCCAACCCCTCTCTCTCCCCCTCCCCCTCTTTACCCCTCTCTAATTACATTCTCTATTCCTCTCTCCCAAACATCCCTGAAACTTCTTTAACATGGAAACCTCCCCCTACATCCTTTAAGAAAATAAATGTGGATAGCTCTTCCTATGTGAGTACAAAGGAAACTTGTTTTGCAGCTGTTTGTAGGGACTCGTCTGGGTCTTGGATTGGCGGGATTGCACTGAACACATAATGCTAAGATGTTCTAGAAGCGGAAATTCGTGCCATCCACATGGCCATACAGTGGGCAATGCAAGAAAATTGGAACATGAGTATCATAACTTCGGATTGCAAAAATACTGTTGAGGAGATTGGAAACAATCGGACTATTAGAAGTAATCATTGTAATTTTATTTATGATTGTAGGGAGTGGCTCCAAGGAAACGCAGGGCTCAAGCTTTGGCATGAAGGTAGAGAGACAAATAGGATTGCTGATGCACTAGCAAAACATGCATATGGGAGGACAACAACCTTAAATACATTAAAAAATTTCCCCACCCCTCCCCCGGTTTGTATGGAGATTTTATTAGAAGACTTACAAAGTTGTAATATGTCAACCATAGATCTTCCTGATGACCATGGCTGAAGGCACTATGTTATTTGTTTCTTTGCTAGTAATTTAATGCTCTTTTTTTACCAAAAAAAGAAAAAGAAAAAGAAAAGAACCGAAATAATGTATAACACCAAAACAAAAATTACAATAAGAATTAGATGCCAAAAATGAACACAAAGAAATATGTTGAGGTACTCTTACTGCTTACCCTTGCCATTATTATGATTATGGCCACTAGTGCGGCTGCTCAGGGTTGCACAGGAATGGGCGGGGTGTGCATACATGATAGTGAGTGTTGCTCAGGATCCATTTGCGAAAGTGCCTTCCATTTTCCTGCGGGAACTTGCCAATGGTGCCTCGGACCCGGGGATTCGTGTGGTGCCCTGGATTGGTGTTGCCCCGGCTATTCGTGCGACGGCTGGGTTAGTGGTACATGCCATTGAAGCCGTCTAATACATCTGCCTGCCTGTGCAGTTGCTCTGCCTAAATAAATTTACTACTACTGCTATATGATAGGAGACCCTGTGTGTATTACTGAAAATAATGCGACCTTTCGGCTTTCACTAATGTTTTTTTACATAGTTGTATGGGTGTGACCCAAGTATGTTAGCGGATCCATGAGATCTGTCCGCTAACACCAATACGGACGCGAATATTGCAAATGTCGCCCACAGCTCTAACAAGTCAGCGTATCAACGTGGTCCGATAACGTTGACGGTCGCTCGACAGGACAAAATAAGGGAATGTTCCCAACTGTCAAAAATACCACGACAGTACACGTGTAAAAGGATTACGCACCCTGTCAGATGAATAGTACCTCTATAAATACCCCACTAGTACTATTCTGCAGGTACATGCTCTCACACTCAGAACTCTTATCTCTCTCTCTACTCTCTCTCTCTCTCTAAATCCTATTTGGACACGTGCTGACTTGAGCGTCGGAGGGGGTTTCCTCGCATCCCCCCCGAGGGTAGTTCACGTGTGCTTCTTGTGCAGCTATTCACCAGCGGACGCTAACTCCAATCTTTGGCGGACTCTTCATAAGACCGCCAACCGTTCTGAAACAGGAACAACTTGGCGCTAGAAGGAGGGGCCTCCCATCTTTGTGAACGCTAACATGGAAAGAGCAAACACTGACGGACGCGGTCCACAAGGGTTTGATGCCGGTCAAGGGTCTACTTAGCCCATTGTTACCGGACCACTCGGTGCTCCTCAGTTCCTGAATAGAGGGACCGGGGACGGCAACGAACAATAAACTCCTGAGAACAATGTATCTCAGGTCAACACTGGTGGCGGACCAATTAACTTGGCTCAACTCAGCCAGTTCTCTCCTGAGCAGTTACAAACTGTAGCGTCTTTCATCCAAATGTTACAAGCGGGTACTCCTCAGCCTAACAACACCCCCACTCCTAATCCAAGGATTGGCCAAGTTCGTAGGCGGATGTCGATTATGACTGGTCGCAACGCCGATGGAACACCGATAAGGAGAATGCGGACCTTCAATCAGGAGGGACGCTAAATGGAAAGGCAAATTGATCGAGGACCCAGAGTATGAAGAAGCCATCCTAGAGACTGAGCGTATTTTAATCTATGAACTGGCACTGAATGGAAGCTTAGATCACATTTTATTTGGCAGGTTCATATTGATTGTAACGTTTACAGTAGGTGATTTTCTGCCCAAAATAACTGTTATGAAATTCACCATTTCTTAATTTACAGTAGGTGATGTAAATATGTAACTACATGCATCCAACTAATACCAAATGGTCAAACATCTTCAGACTAAGGCACAATCAGAATTGCAAGGTTGCAACTGTCAAACAGAACAACTTTGTGCCATAATAAATTAACGTAAATCAAAGAAAATTAAACCAGAAAATGACCCAAAACAAGGTTCTTTTTAATTATTTTTTTAATCAAGAGAATTCAAAACAGAACAAACAACATTATTCTAACTTAAATCAAGACAATTTAGAATGAAAAAATCAACCAACAGGGAAAACAAAACAAAGAACCCAAAATCAAGAGAAACCCAGCAATGGTAGCAATTCAACTTAGACAATCTCAACAGTCAAGAAACAGCAGTATGAACATGTCAAATAAAGGATAAGTTAGATAGATTACCTTCGTTTTGTTGAACTTGAACGTTTTTCTTCGACTTCTTGACAGGAAGATTTTTATTTTTCTTCCCTACATTCTCCATTTCAGCTACACAAAACAGATATATAACAACTATACTTAAAAACAAACAAAATAATCTAAATCACAAAAGCTAAGACATAATAACAAATAATCTAAATCCTAACAAAATTCGACTATACAAAAAAACAGAAAATCAGCTTTTTCAAAAAAAATATTACGAAAATTAAGAAATCTTACAAAAATTCAAAAATTCATATGAATATATACGAAATTTTGTCTTCTAGATCAAACAAAAAGTTCACAATCAAATTTCGAACCACTAGATCTAGAGATTATAAGAATTAAAACTCAAAGGAAAAATACTGCAAGCGAAAATAAACTAAACCTAAAACCAAAAAACAATTGAAAGCTTACTTGGATTATCAATTGAGGATGAAAAACACTGCAAACAGGAAGAAGATTGAGCTTCCTGGAGAGAAGAACGTTCCAGAAGAGAAAGGAAGGAGAGAGGAGAGAGGAGAGAGAAAGTTTTTGGGTGAAAAAAATGCGTTTTAATTGAACGGTATTCACCGCACGATGAAGAGTAAACAGTCCGATTAGATGAATTGATTTATGTCCGCACGATGAAAGATCAACGGCTGAGATTTATTGTTTTCAGTTTTCAGCCTAAAGATGGTTTTCACGAGATCCTATTCCTATATATATATGTATATATGTATGTATATATGTATATATGTATGTATATATGTATGTATATATGTATATATGTATATATGTATGTATATATGTATATATGTATGTATATATGTATATATGTATGTATATATGTATATATGTATGTATATATGTATATATGTATGTATATATGTATATATGTATATATATATGTATATATGTATATATATATATATATGTATATATATATATATGTATATATATATATATGTATATATATATATATGTATATATATATATATGTATATATATATATATGTATATATATATATATGTATATATATATATATATATATATATTTTGAGGGGATTGCAAAAGCATATATAACGCACCAATATCATACTCATCATAGGAACAACCATAGTTTTTTTTAATATGAGAACTCCTATGAGAAAAGGGAAAATCCTTCAATATATAGGAAAAATTCAAAGAGTTTCATAAAAAAAAGCACATACACAAATTCCTGAGATATAGTAATATTTAAAGATACTCCCTTTACTTTTTTTACTTGCTACATTTCTATTTTGGAAAATCAAACCAACAACTTTGACCCATAATTGTGAATTTTGTATAAGTAAAAATATTGTCATGTGTGGTCTTGTTAAATTCATTTCTATGTGCGGATTCATAATATCAAAATTTTAGAGTTTTTACTAAAAGGAATAAGAGATACTCCCTCCGTCCCATAATATAGTGTTTCTTTTTTATACTGTCTCCAAGATAAACATTTGACCTTCGATATCTTCAATTCCTTATTAGTATAAAATATAAAAAGTTGATATTATGAAACTACACATTGAGGTGAATCTAACAAGATCCCACATAAATATGTTTTTTTTTTTTGGTGGTAAGTAAGAAATATATTTAAAGACTACAAACAAGAAGCAGATTGTTCAGCTTAGGAATCTGCTCTACTAATCAATGCTTATTGTGTGATAATGGTGTTGAAGATCAGGGCCACTTATTGTTCCAGTGCCATTTTAGTATGCAATGCTTACAGAAGTTAAAACATTGGTTAGGCATCAGAACAACTTCTAACACTCTTGATCAGTTGCTGATATGGATCAGAAGAAGATGCAAAGGAAGCAAATTCAGGAAACAAATCATTAGGGCCGATATCGGCTCTTGTTTACAAGGTGTGGCAGGAAAGAAATAACTCTCTTTGGAATCAACATGTACATACTATAGAACATGTAATTAAAGACATACAGTATACTGTTAAGACACGTAATGAGTCTAGACTACCTAAGAGACTGCAGAATGCAGATATGGTTTGGTGGGGTGCTTTAGCTTAGTTTATGCTAGCTGCTGACACCTTCTTGGTTGTATAGGGGTTGTGTTGATAGTTGTCCTCTGGACATAGGATGTAATGGTTTTCTTTCCATAAATATGTATTTTTAATATACAAATGAAAATATTTCATCAAAGATTTTAATATTTGACTTTAAGAGAGAGAAACAAACACTATATTATGAGCTGGGAAGTATTAAATAAAACAAAACATTCAAGCTTACAATAATGATGGATTAATCATCACATTGTCAAAGGTAGAAAAGGGCGTATAAAAAGGCGGCTTTGTTACATTGGCCGTCTAGGGCTTGTCTTGGCGTCTCATCGTGAGAGCCCAAAATGGCCTCTCACAAGGGCACGCTTGACATTTCGCGCAAAAAGACAAAAAACAGACACTGAACTTTGGTACCAACTTTCAGTAAATTTGGTACCAATACCAAAATAACTCAAATTTTGGTACCTAGTGTAAGTGAACTTTGTTATCAACTTTGAGTTTTGGTACCAATTATACTTACTTTGGTATCAACTTTGAACTTTGGTATCATTAATACCTCCTTTGGTACAGTAATTTGGTATCACTTTAAATTTTGGTATCTATATTGGTACCAATTTACTGAACTTTGGTATAAGTTGGTACCAAAGTTTAGCCTCTATTTTTTATCTTTTTGTGTGAGAGGCCATTTGGGCCTTCATGATGAGACGCCAAATGTTTCTCGTCTAAGTGGGCTCCGCGAAACTTTCATTCGACCTTCGAAAATTCAGAAGGATATAACGAATGGCTTTCTTTATTCCCCTGGTGGAAGTTTTGTCGACAATAAATGCAAAACAATGATTTTTTTTGTTTTTGCTTTTTGAAAGAGTAATACTGTTTAAAAAACGAGGTATCAACTTCACCAAGTTTTTATTGTGCAAAATAGAAGAAAAACGTGACAAACGAATTACAGCACAGTACAGTAATGTATGATTGTATGTTCCAAAACTTTTTTTGGTTTTCAATAATAACTAGTATTTTGGCCCGGGCGATGCCTCGGGTCAGTTACAATTATCAAATATATTATCACTCATAAATCTCATACTTGATTTTATTAGCTTTTTCTTAATATTATGTCTAGTGCAAAATTGAAAAATGGACGTTATGGCATGATAAATTGTTTTAAAAAAAGCTTCTAAGGAATTGGGGATAAAAATAACAATTTCAATAGAATTAGGGTAAGAAAATATTATTACTTAATAAAAGTGTTAGAGATCAAAAAAATTATCTATCTCTTTATGATTACATGTAATTATAAGACTTTATTATATTTTACTTTGAAACACTAAGCATTGAAATTGTAGTGGATTAGTAGTTAAACTCTTACATTTTATTTCAAAGGTCATGTGTTCGAATCCTAGTAACTACATATTGTTAATATTTTTAAATGAGATTATAAACATGTGTATTAGAAGCTTGAGCAAAGTGTCACGTGGCACCCCGTTCCTTTAATAAGAACGCCTTTTAATATATTTGTATAGATTTTGAATTACCAAAAAATAAAAATGTTACCAAATTGTGTAGCCCGGACAACGGTTTTTCGACGCGCTTGTCTTTAACCCTCACCGTCGTGTGGTGGTGGTTGCCAAGATGAAGTCTACTCCTTCTAAGAGCTTCGTTTTGCTTCTTTTTTTTTTTGACGGGTTCGTTTTGCTTCTTTTAGGATCTAGATCTTGTTTTGCTTTGCTCTTTTGGTTAGCTTCTTTGAGAAGCTTGTTGTACAACTTATTTGAAGCTAGGTCTAGGTTTTTTTTCTTACTTTAGTTTCCTAGTGGTTTCTCCCTAAGATAAGGATTCCACTAGTTTAGATTTCCAGTGGTCTCTCCCTAAGATAGGGATTCCATTAGTACCTCATGTATTTTTTTAAAAATGTTACCAAATTGTGTCTTGTAGTTGTTGTAGATAAATGGACTGACGGAGACACAAATAATAAAGCTACAACATATATATCTTTAATATGAAACATGTGGTTCTGAATGAGTGAATGGTATCCTAGCTAAGAAGGCAAACAGTATAGAATTGTTACTATCAATTGTGCACCTATTTCCAAACTTAGCTCATTGCATCAAATTTAGCTACTGAAAGTGTTAAGACTTGAATTAAAAAGAGGCGTAACATTAGTTTAAAAAGGGGATAGAGAAAGAGAGGATGGTGATGGCAAGAGAATTAAAGCAAGTATTTCGTATGAAAGAGGGGACAGATGACACAAGTTATGCAAAAACGTCCTACATTCAGCTACTTTTAATTTTTTATACATTACTAATTACTATTAATCGAATGAACTACTGAGTACTGACAGTACATTATTCTACTACCAGCTCCTTAAATATGTAATAACGAATGCAAGGAGAAGTTAGTATATTATTTAAATATTTAATAAAAAAAACACAATAGATCTAGAGACTAGGGTTGCTTATTGGTTGAGCCTAGCTCGAAATGTGGTCTACTCGGCTTGTGTTCGTTTAAGTTTATTCGAGCTCGAGCCGAGCTCAAAGCTTAACGAGCCGAACTTTCCCAAATGTTAAACGAGCCGAGGTCGAACTGGTCACGAACAAGCTTGACTCATTATCACCCCTAGTTTTTACATGTTTTCTTTGTTTTTCTTTTTTTTTTAATATTTGAGATTTATATGTTTTCTTTTAGACAATGGAACTATTAATTTATTATTGTGTGATATCTAGGTTAATATATTTATGTATATATATAAGTAAATTATTTTTCTATATAAAAGTTTAATCGAGCCCGTTCACGAGCTTTCGAGCCGAGCTGAGCCAGTCGTTAAAGTCTCGAGCCGAACCCGAATCCGAGCCGAGCTTTGACCGAGCCGATCCTGAACTGTTCGCAAACACCCCTACTAGAGACCGATATATATATATATATATATATATATATATATATATATATATATATATATATATATATATATATATATATATATATATATATAGGGGCAGGATCACATGAGAATGCTCCTTACATGAGAAATGAGAATGAATCTCAACAACACAATTGGATTAGAGTTACAACACTTGTTCATTAGAGTTATACCCCAAAAAAAAACTTCGAGCCCAAAAAAAAAATTAAAATTTTTTTTTTCTAATTTTTTTTTTGGAGTTACATCACTTTTTCATTAGAGTTACATCACTTGTTCATTAGAGTTATAGCGCGTAAAATCCATTCTCATTTCTCATGTAAGTATGCATTCTCATATGAACTCACTTCTATATATATATATATATATATATATATGATGTGGCGAGAATCATAGCCTAAAATGAGAACATAAATCCAATTTAGGCCCTTAAATGGATGCTCAAGATGCTTCTCGTGACATTAATGTTATTTTTGTAATTAATTCAAAACTTACAAAATTGGTTCCACTACTACAGAATTCACGATTTGCGTCTGATTATTTGCGTCGCACGAGAGAGAAACTGACACAAATGATATATGTGCGTCGGATCCTACAGAACATCCGACGCAAATAGCCTAACAAAATTATACAGGCCTGTTTTGCGTCACACGTATACCTGCAACGACGCAAATGGGGACTCTATGTGCGTCGCATTAAGATTCCATGTGACGCAAATAAGTCCGCAAAAATGCAAATCTTAATCTGCGTCGGACCATAGACTCATCCGACGCAGATGACGTTTGGTATTTTTTGTATCCTGCCCAGTCAAGTAATTTTATTAATTAGTCATCTGCGTCAGACCATAGACCCATCCGACGCAGATGACGCTTTGTAATTTTTGTATCCTGCCCAGCCAAGTAATTTTATTAATTAGTCATCTGCGTCGGACCATAGACCCATCCGACACAGATGACGCTTTGTAATTTCATTTTGTATTGCTCTGGGATTAAACGAGTCATCTGCGTCGGATCCGACATCCCGTCCGACGCAGATGACTCTTATTTATAGCTTTTAATTTTTCGTATCCCGCCCACAGTTGGGCCAATTCGCACAAACACTCGCACTTCTCTCTCTCTCATGCGAATTCCCACAAACACTCTTGCTGCTAAACGTCGCTCCCCCGTCGCGCCGCCGCTGCTCCGGCATCTCCTCTCGCCGGCGACGCCTGTCCGGTGAACTCCTCTTTCTCTCACTCACTCTCTCTCTCTTGCACTCCTTTTTCTCTCACTCACTCTCACTCACCGCTGCTGAACGTCGCTCCCCGTCGCGCCGCCGCTGCTTGCCGTCGCGCCGCCTCTGCTCTCCGTCGCGCCGCCGCTGCTTTTCGTCTCCCCGTGTCCGGCAATGTAAATCTTTTTTTATTTTTTTCAATTTTATTTCTCAATTTATGTCTTTTTTTTTTTACCAATTTTTGTCTTTTTTTTTTGGAATTTTTTTCTTATTTTTGCTAGATCTTAATCAAGGAGTTTGTAATTGTATTAGTAGAGTGATTGTAGTTCGTAGTTTAAGATTGAATTTTAAGATTGAATTTAGGATGTTTGTAGTTTAATTTGTAGTTTGTAGTATAAGATTGAATTTTAAGATTATATTTAGGGTGTTTGTAGTTTGTAGTGCTCATGAATTTATATAATTTGTAGTGCTCTAAAATACTTCCTTTCTACTATATAATTATATTCACATGTCATTCTTGTTTTTTACCATTGATCTTAATAATTCTACTTTAATCTTAATGTTGTTTCTTAATCTCTAATTTGTTAATGTCTTAATATTAGATAGTTGATGTTTATGAGTTATGACTTAATCACTATTTAATTTGTGGGTTGGTTAATGCCCTAATGCAGTTGCCACATTCCATCTTCTACTTGTCGCCTGGTGCTCCAAGCTCACCTCGTTGTGCTTGTCTTCGCTGCTCCTTGAGAGTAGAGGTATATATATTATAGCTTTTGCTTTATGTTTATTTAATTTATTTTATTTGTCCCTATAATGTTGAATTATGTGATTGGGAAAGTATATGTGAATTGTTTGGTTATGTGATTGGGAAAGCATATGATGAATTATGACCAAACTTATATGGACATACCTTAATGCGGTGGGGAGGAAAATCTAAGGAATGGATTGGTTTTTGCTGTTTAATTGCAATGTGTGCATCATTGGCCTAGATACCCGTTCGAGGCTTACTCATTAGGAGTAAGTCTTGAATAGATCCCGGTTTGGGACTGTCTTTGAGTTTCTTATCTCACTTAGGATGTGAATGAATGTTTGGTTTTCGATTCTAAGAAAGATCTAGCTCATTTCCCTAAGCGTTCTCTGGGTACATATGTTGATAGTTTACCTACTATCTTCATCGTGTACTTGGAGAACCTGTAGGGAAGTCTTTGGGATTTTTCTTAGAATTGAAAACCAAATGTTCATTCACTAGTGAGATGAGAAACTCAAGAATGGGTTAGGTTGGAGTGATAAGGACCCAAATGTTCATGACTGCATTTGATAAGACACTTTGAATGATGTGATCGATTGTGTTCTTGTTTGGTGTCTCTAGTGTATAGATATGGATCGAAACTGGATGTATGGTAATCGGATTTCGGCGACATTTCTACAAGGGGTTGATGAATTTATCAGAGTTGCGTTAGAACATCAATTGCAGAATGGGTCAAAGTTAGTCTTGTGTCCATGTTGTGATTGCAATAACTCTATGGGGTATCGTGATGTGGATCAAATTAAGGATCATTTGATTCGTCGTGGGTTTAAGAGCAACTATACTAGGTGGACATGGCATGGAGAGTTTTATGATCCAGGTATGAGCTCCACTAGCTTCTGTGATGATTTGCATGTTGATCACATTGATGATGAGGTTGAGGTTGAGGTTGAGGTTGATATCGAAAAAGGAGAGAATGATAATGAGAATGATAGGGTAGTTGATGAGAATGATAGGGTAGATGAGATGTTGCACAATTTGGAGGATGAAGGAACCGATCGTCCCCATATGTATGATAGTATTCTAAGTGCAGCGGACAAACCTATGTATCCGGGGTGTAAGAATTTCAGTAAACTTTCTGGCATCCTCACATTGTTCAATATGAAATCGAAGTATAGTTGGACAGATAAAAGTCTAAGTGAATTGTTCACTTTTTTACAAGAATTGCTACCTGAAGGGAATGAAATTTCCAACTCTACCTATGAGGCAAAGAAATTGTTGTGTCCATTAGGTATGGAGTATGAGAAGATACATGCATGTCCAAATGATTGTGTGCTGTATCGAAATGAGTACAAGGATTTGGGTGAGTGTCCAAGGTGTGGAGAGTCTCGGTACAAGATAAAAGAGGATGATGAGGGAGTGAGAAAGAAAGAAACTCCGACGAAGTTTCTTTGGTATCTTCCAATCATTCCGAGATTTAGGCGTTTATTTTCGGATGAAAATAATGCTAAATTATTAAGGTGGCATGCGGACAAGAGGAAGAAAGATGGGATGCTTAGACATCCGGTCGATTCTCCGCAATGGAGAAATATCGACCGAAAGTTCGCAGGTTTTGGTTAAGAACCTCGAAATCTTAGGCTAGGACTTTGTACAGATGGGATGAACCCTTTTGGCACACTAGGTACCCAACATAGCACTTGACCGGTTCTACTGACCATTTATAATCTGCCCCCCTGGTTATGTATGAAGCGTAAATTTATTCTGCTATCGCTTCTTATTTCGGGTCCTAAGCAACCCGGAAACGACATAGATGTGTATCTTGACCCACTCCTTCAAGATCTGAAATTGTTGTGGGATGAAGGTGTTTCGATGTTCGATGCATATACGAAAACTAACTTCACATTACGTGCCATGATATTTTGCACGATTAATGATTTCCCGGCTTACGGGAATTTGTCAGGGTATACGGTTAAAGGAGCAAAGGCATGCCCTATTTGTGATGAGTATATGATTGATGAACGGTTACATTATTGTGGGAAGAATGTATACCTCCATTATCATACATGGCTTCCTTTAGATCATCCATTTCGTAAGAAGAAAAAGTTGTTCAACGGAAAAGTGGAGATGAGATAAGCCCCTGTACCCTTGCGTGGTAAATAGGTTTCTAATCGGGTAAAAGATATTGAAACAGTGTTTGGCAAGCCCTTTAAAAGTGACACTACTACAGAAATCACGATTTGCGTTTGATTATTTGCGTCGCACAGGAGAGCAACTGACGCAAAAGGATCATGTGCGTCGGATCCGGCAGAAACTCCGACGCACATAGCGTTGCAAAATTATATAAACATGTTTTGCGTCGCACGTACACCCGCAAACGACGCAACAAGGGCCCCAATGTGCGTCGGACCAGAGTTCCCTATGACGCAAATGCCGTACATTATATTTCATAAAATTGCATGCATGTCATCTCGTCGGATGGTAAGGTGGTCCGACGCGAGATAACCCCGCGTGCCCGGAGCCAGCCAAAAATATTAATAAGACTCATCTCGCGTCGGATGGGGCTATGGTCCGACGCAGATGACTCTCCCCAAACATTTGCCTATTTGCTTGCCCTATTTGCTGGCCCATTTGCTGGCCCTATTTGCTGGCCTGGGCAAGCAAATTATCATGCTATGAGTCATCTGCGTCGGACCATAGGCCCATCCGACGCAGATGAGTCTTATTAATATTTTTCGTATCCCGCCCATCAGTTGGGCCAAATTCACAAACACTCACTCACTCTTCTCTCTCTCTCTTGCACTCCTCTTGCCGTCGTGCCGTCGAATTCACACACTCACGTCGCGCCGCCTCTGCTCCGGCATCTCCCCTTGCCGGCGACAGACGCCTCTTTCTCTCACTCACTCTCTCTTGCATTCCTCTTTATCTCACTCACTCACTCTCTCTCTCTCTTGCACGCCTCTTTCTCCGCTGCTGAACGTCGTCGTCGCGCTCCCCGCTCGTCGCCAGTCGCTCTCTGTCGCGCCGCGCTCCCCGCTTCTTGCCGTCGCGCGCGCGCGCTGGGCGTCTCCCATCTCCGGCAATGTATGTTTGATTTTTCAATTTTCTGTCTTTATTTTTTTTACCAATTTCTGTCTTTTTTTTATTTATTATTTTTTCCTTATTTTTGCTAGATTTTAATCAAGGAGTTTGTCATTGTATTAGTAGAGTGATTGTAGTTCGTAGTTTAAGATTGAATTTTAAGATTTAATTTAGGATGTTTGTAGTTTAATTTGTAGTTTGTAGTTTAAGATTTTAAGATTATATTTAGGATGTTTGTAGTTTGTAGTGCTCATGAATTTATATAGTTTGTAGTGCTCTAAAATACTCTTAATAATTCTACTTTAATCTTAATGTTGTTTCTTAATTTCTAATTTGTTAATGTCTTAATATTAGATAGTTGATGTTTATGAGTTATGACTTAATCAGTATTTAATTTGTGGATTGGTTAATGCTCTAATGCGGTTGCCATATCCCATCTTCTACTTGTTTGGGTGCTCTAAGCTCACCTCGTTGTGCTTGTCTTCGCTGCTCCTTGAGAGCGAGAGGTATATATATTATAGCTTTTGCTTTATGTTTATTTGTTTTATTTGTCCCTATAATGTTGAATTATGTGATTGGGAAAGTATATGTGAATTGTTTGGTTATGTGATTGGGAAAGCATATGTTGAATTATGACCAAACTTATATGGACATACCTTAATGCGGTGGGGAGGGAAACCTAAGGAATGGATTGGTTTTTGCTGTTTAATTGCAATGTGTGCATCATTGGCCTAGATACCCGTTCGAGGCTTACTCATTAGGAGTAAGTCTTGAATAGTCCCCGTTTGGGGTTTGTCTTTGGGTTTCTTATCTAACTTAGGATGTGAATGAATGTTTGGTTTTCGATTCTAATAAAGATCTAGCTCATTTCCCTAAGTGTTCTCTCGGGTACATATGTTGATAGTTTACCTACTATCTTCATCGTGTACTTGGAGAACTGTAGAGGGATCTTTGCCGGATTTTTCTTAGAATTGAAAACCAAATGTTCATTCACTAGTGAGATGAGAAACTCAAGGATGGGTTAGGTTGGAGTGATAAGGACCCAAATGTTCATGACTGCATTTGATGAGACACTTTGAATGATGTGATCGATTGTGTTCTTGTTTGGTGTCTATATAGTGTATAAATATGGATCGAAACTGGATGTATGGTAATCGGATTTCGGCGACATTTCTACAAGGGGTTGATGAATTTAACAGAGTTGCGTTAGAACATCAATTGCAGAATGGGTCAAATTTAGTCTTGTGTCCTTATATTATTTCATTGATGATTCTAACATGTCTTTATGCTTTATGGTTTCAGGTGTAGTGATGGAAGATCACATAATGCATGATGCATCCGATGATGATCGCGGCCACGTTACGAGACCGATATAACCGATGGAGGTAGTAGGAAGAAAAGAGTGAGCAAGCCTAGAGGTCCTACAAAAGGGATACGTTCCAAACCCGGGGTCCAAAGAGTACTTCAGTGGGATGATTGGATGCGTCCGATTGGGGATCATGTTGGTGCGTACAAGACACATTGCGGCGAAATCAGTAGAAGCAAAGTGTCTATCTTGTACGATAGTTGGGATGATGTTCCACAAGGCCTAAAAAATAGTTTATGGGAAGATGCTAAAGTAAGTAAACCTATGTATTTTTAAAATCCATTCTTTTAATTTTATTTGAATCATGTTTATTATACTAATCGTGTATAATTGGTTCATTTTATATATTGAAGAAAGAGTTTGGAATACAAGAGGATGAGAGGAAGAAACGAGATGTGTTGACTACTTGTGATAAGCGGTGGAGAGATTTCAAGTCAAGATTAGTGAGTCGATGGATCACAAAAACGAGGTTGGGGCCTAACAATGATATGCAACCGTACGTGCTCTATCCTTTCATCACGAAAGGGATTTGGGACGAATTCGTGAAAAAGTGTAGCTCTAAGGAGTTTAAGGTATATAATATGTACGTTACAACTACATAATATGTTATAATCAAATTTTGTTTTTGTGAATATTAACTAGTTACTTGTTTTCATATTAGGCTAAAAGTGAAAGAGCAAGAAAGTCTCAGGCTGCCAACATTCATCCTCATTTTTTGGGTCAAAAGTCATATGCGGAGATGATTCCCGTTTGGAAAGACCAAGGGTATATCCCTAAATCCTCTACAGCATCATCTGTTGACTCATCTACATCATCAATTATTTCCTCCTTGCTTGGATCGAACTTTGCCATGGCTTCTTGCTAGATCGAAAAAGATAAGGAAGGAAATCTTTTCTTCCCTAATGAAGAAACACAAAAGATAAAAAGAGTCTATTGTAAGAATTCTTCAAATTTTATGATAAATTCTTGTCTAATTACTCGTATTCTAGAATTCTACTAATCATATGATTTTTTTGAATTTGATGCAGGATGATTGGAAAAGAAAAGAAAAGGAAGGAGAGTTTGTTCCAGGTCGGATGGATGATGTTCTATCCCGTGCTCTACAGAGGAAAGACCGTCCTGGACGTGTGTTAACAGCTGGGCGTAGCATTGGGATTACATCGGTTTGGGGAGATCCTGATCGGAGTAGTACTGCTCGAAAGGGTAGGGGCATGGATGATGAGGAGATGCAGGAGTTGGAGGCGAGAGTGAGCCAAAGAGTTAGAGAACAAACGATGCAAGAGATGAACTCGAAGATTGATGCTATAGTTCATGAAAGGTTGATGGCTTTTGCGGCGCAATTTGGTCTTCAAGCACCAAATCAAACAAATCCTCACACTCCAGTTGATCCTAGTAGCTGTCACTCGGGGGGCAATGATCCATTTGTGAACTTGCAGGTATATAGTTATTTTATATCTTCTACGATTATGATATTATGTTTGTAAAACACTTAATTAATGACATTGTGTTCTCATTGTATGTTAAGAGTCCGGGTTCCATGTCGTTTGGCAATAGCGGATAACTCGGGACCGATCATTGTAGGCGAGGGTACCGTACAACCGCAAATGGAGTCATCATCACATCCTACGGCCGTGAGAGTGAGTGTTGATGATTTTTTTTTCAGACTACGCAGAAGCTCTAGTTCCACTACCTACTCCATACATCATCAAACTCAGTCAAGCCGAGGGTTCATTCATAGAATGGCCGAAAGAGTTGGTATTTTTAGTCTCAGATAATCAGGTAACTTATGTTTAATATTTTGATTTATATACTAAGAAATGTAAATATATATACTAAAAAATTTTGATTTATATATGCTAAATAATCTTCATTTTGTATACTAAGTAATCTTGATTTATATATGAAATAATCTATATACATATATAATATGAATTAAAAAGAAGTCAAATTGAATTAGGAACATATACCTAAAGACGGTGCGATGAAGAAGAAGAAGAAGAAGAAGAAGAAGAAAATAGTTGGTAGTGATCCTTGCACCGATGAGTCTGCACATAGGCACGTAGATCCTTTTAATGACTTGACACTGGATGATATGGATGATAATATCAAGGAGATGCACCGAATATTTTGCGACAAACCCTCAGATGAGCCTTTTCAGTTGCAAGTTCAGAGGGGTACCGTCTTCAACTTTGATAGAGATTATATGATCATTCTCTCACGACAAGATGTTTTTCAACTTCTCACGGGAGCATGGATTAATGTATCCATTTTGCAAGTATTTATGATGTGAGATTTCTCAAACTCTAAACTAATTAACATTGCTATTTATAGGTATTGTTTCTCCTAACTATAAGTGTTTGGATCTTAGGTACTTGGCGGAAGCGATCGAGGAGCATGGAGATAATAATATTGGTTTCATGTGTCCAAGTATGATTTCGGCGACCATGATACGCAATCACTTAGATGACGTGATCAACTACATGGCAAGTTCAATGAAAGCGAATCAATATATGCGTTACATCCTATGTCCGTATTTTGAAAAGTATGTTTTATTTCAACTAATCTTTACTTTGTTTTATATTTATGAACTTGTGGTTATATATATAAAACATCACATTGTGCTTCATGCCTTAGGGATCATTGGATTCTTCTTGTCATTTGTCTATCTAAGAGAACGGTATATATATTTGATTCGATGAAGAAAGATAGATCCTTAGCTATCAAGATACCGTTGAATACGTAAGTTCATAGTTGTTATACATGTTAATAAGTTTACATGCATTTTATGATATTTTAAATAATTTAAAAATGTTTATAGTAATTAATTGTTACAAAATCTCTATATTAGTGCATATACAAAATACACGTGGCTTGAAGGATCAAATAAAGGAACTAAATTGTCTTGGACATATATGCGGGTAAAATTCTTATGGTTTTGTATTTGATACTTTATAATTCTATTTAGGATTTTTTTTTCCAATTCTAATATATATCTTAAATTTGGTGTAGTGTGCTCAACAATCGGGAGGAGTGGAATGCGGCTATTTCGTGATGAGATACATGTTTCTAATCATCCGCTACTACTATGAAGCAGAGAATTTGAATGAGGTATATGTATGTTGTAAATTCATTATTTAGACTTATAGAATTTTAAAGTATATTAACTAGTTTAATATATTTCTAGGCTTTTTCGTCAAGTCTTGAGCCATACTCCATACATGAGATCAACGAACTCAAACAACTTTTTGCGGAATACTTTGTACGGGTCGTTAACGCAGCAGACTAAATTTGATGGTTAGTGTATGTATTTGTAGGTTAGCATAATATTTTGTTACTTGAACCTTGTTGGTTGATTGATTGCAACATTGGTTGCTTGAACCTTGTTGGTTGATTGATTGCAACATTGGTTGCTTGAACCTTGTTTGTTCATTGATTGCAACATTGGTTGCTTGATTGAGATGTCTTGAAAACAGGTTTTGGTTATATATATGCAAACATTTCCCAACGATTTCTTGGGTTGTCCAAATTACAAAGGAGACTCTGTCGAATTTTCTGCTCATAATTATTTACATAATGTTTGCTTAGTTTTGAAAAAAAAAAAAAATAGCTGAAAACAAAAACAAAAAAAGCTGAAAAAAAAAAATACCTCATTGCGTCGCATGCTTTGTGCCATATGCGACGCAGATGAAGCCTCATGTGCGTCGCATATGGCTCGCATGCGACGCAGATGGGTGTGTCATCTGCGTCGCATGCAGGCCATATGCGACGCACATGAGGCTTCATCTGCGTCGCATATGGCACAGCATGCGACGCAGATGAGGCTGCTGGAGGGCTGCTGTGGGTGCATGGGGGATGGACATCTGCGTCGCATGCTAGTTGTGTGCGACGCAAATCTTCGTTTAATTGCGTCGTTTCGCGTCTGACGCAGATGGCTGTCTTTCATCTGCGACGAGGCCTGTGCCGTCGGACCAGGGTCCGACGCAAATGAGGGTCCCAGGTCCGACGCAAATTATCATTTCTCTACTAGTGTGACTCAAAGAACTTATACAAGAAAATATCTAAGTTCTGGGACCTCCCATATTGGAAATTCTTAGAAGTCAGACATTGTCTTGATCTAATGCACATTGAGAAAAATGTTTGTGATGCCATTGTCGGAACATTGTTGAATATGCCTGGGAAGACAAAGGATGGAGTTAAAGCTCGGAAAGACATGGCTGAAATGGGAAGACCAGAACTAGCACCTCAGGAGCGGGGACAACGCTATTATCTGCCACCAGCTTGCTACACTTTGTCTAAGAAGGAGAAAACGAGTTTTTGTGAGTCTCTGATAGGTTAAAGGCCCCTGCTGGATACTCGTCAAATTTTCGAAACCTTGTCTCACTGAAGGACTTGAAACTCGTTGGCTTGAAATCTCATGATTGTCATATCTTGAGGCAGCATTTATTACCTATTGCAATACGAGGAATTTTGCCTTCCCAAGTGAGATACACGATTACAAAGTTGTGTTTCTTCTTCAGAACTATATCTAGTAAGGTGATTGATCCTAACAGTCTAGATAAGTTGCAAGCTGATGTAATAGAGACGATGTGTCGATTTGAAATGTACTTCCCACCATCGTTCTTTGACATCATGCCTCATTAAGGTTTGTTACCTCAACAAGTTTAACTCTGGAGCAAATCAAACCTTATTTCAAAGTTAATGAGTCCCTTCATCATCTGGATTAGATGGTGCTAAGGGACTCTAAACTACAACTCTAAACCATCCAACCATCCAGGCAGGGAAGTAACCAAATTCACATCATGGATCATTTAAAGCATTTCACAAAAGTATTACCTAAACCAATCAAGCATTCACATCAAAAGCTAACAACCTCAGCATATTAACAAAGCAGATTGCTCATCATTTGACCTTATTAATCCATCAGGGGTGTCTTGTTTTAACTCATTGCAAACAAGGTTTGTTACATCAACAGAGATAAAGCTGAAGCAATTCAAACCTTATTTCAGAGTTCATGAGTCCCATCATCATTTGGATTAGGTGGTGACAAGGGACTCTAAACTACAATACATATTCATCTAACTAAGCAGGGAAGATACCTAATTAGGGATAGCCAATCATCATGGAATGCAAATCACATAAGCATGACCTTAAACCATCAACCATTAACATCATAAGCCAACAACCTTAGCATACAAATAGGGGTTTCCCACAATTGAGGGACTTATCATAGTTCACAGACAAATCAATGTAATGCAAGCAAAAAGTAAATGGAACAAAAGAGGTATAGGGTTTAGAAATAACCAACAAATGTTGTGGTGTTAAGGAGGGAGTCATTCACATGTAGTTGTTCCTGAATGCAAGGACATGTCCCTTCATGAACTTCAACGATTGAGGATCCCATTCATCCTCATCAATTTGTTGCCATGGCCCAACCCTGTTCTTCCTGGCCTCACTGTGTTTGACTGGAGGAAGAGGAGTTATGCTCCAATAAACCTCATCCTCTAGCATAGGGGAACATCTCACCTTCCTTTTACCCACAGCCTTATGCACTTGCATGCCTTCAGCCATGCCACACACCACAATCCTTCTACCACCCTCATTAGCCACCCCCTTTTCTTTATACACAGCCACAACCTTCCTTTTACCCTCTACCACCACATTTCCTTGTTCCTCTTTCTTACCCCCTTTTTTAGTAACTTGCAGCTCTCATTGCAAGATCTCAACATATACAGCCTACGAATAAAAGAAGGGTCTTCATTCTTCTCCTCCACCGCACCCTCCATTGAAAAATCATCCTCTTCTTTTTCCAACTTAATCACCCTGTCCAGAAACCCTAATTTTTCCTCCTCCTTCTCACTATCCAGATTTGTAATCTCATGCTCACTATCATATAATAAGTCATCCCCATCCATAAAATCTTCCAAGATCTAACAATTGCTATCATCTTTGATGTTTTTCGCAGTCAATTGGGGTGTTAATTTGGGCCTCACTTCCCCTAAATGAAATGTCGTCATCTCCGTCACCAAAAGCAGACCCAAGAACCTTCTTTGCACTCGGTCCTAGATTATTTTCAGCACCTCCAGTTTCATAAAATCGTCGTGGCCACGAAGATCTCCGCTCGAAGGAGTCACAAATGTCCTGGATTAACAGGGTTTCCCCATCATCACTAGTCTCGAACAAAGCATCAGTCAAGGGACTCAAATTGGGGATGAAATTATGGACCATAATTCAAATCTAGTGTTTTAGCTTGAAGAGAAGAGGAGGAGATATGGGTTTGGAACTCAATTTCCAGGGTTTCCGTGTTAGGGCTGAAGAACAGGGAAGAAAGATAAGGAGAAAGAGTAGAAAGTTCGAGAGATGGGGGGTTGGGGGATTTAATTGGAGGGGTTGGGTGATTTAATTGGGGGAGTTGTTTTTAAATTAAATGGGTGGGTTTAATCTGAAAAGTTGTTGAGTTCAATGAATTTTGGTGGGAATCATTACAATGGACTAATGTGTTTAGAGGTGTCATTAGGTTTGGCAAACCAGTTTTTATTTTTTAAGTAAGGGCTATATGATCATTTCACAGTCTAAAATTTACCAAACAACAAAAGAAAAAAAGTGTTCCATCTTATTTGAAACATCAGTTTTAGGAAAGTGTTCCATCTTATTTGATACGGAGGAAGTAGTTGATAACAAAGAGTAAAATAACTACTACAACAAGAACTACAAAAGCCATAGATTTTGGAGCCACCCTAACGTGCTTAGGTCCATCATTCATACCCCCTGAACTCAGCTCTTCAATTTCACTAATTATCATCAATTTATCCTCCTGATGCCTGCTTGCTTCCCTCTTCAGTAGTGTAATATGAGATTTAAGAATTTGCTCTCCAACACCAACTGATTGATGTTGTCCTTCTGCTATTCAATAGAACCTTGGTCCACCGAATCAAAAAGCTCACAACCCCTGTGGCCACTCTCCGTATCATAAAATTTGCATGCTAAAAACTGCTTCATGTCTGGGTTATCAATGGTCCTTATCTTTTTACAGCAACTGGGACTCCACATCCACATTTCCTAGTACATTTGATTGAAGAAGATCCAGACTTGAATAAGACATTCTTGCATAAGATAAAAACAAAAAAATTAGCCCTAATTTTCCTAAAATAAAACAAAAAGGAATTGAGATAACATATCTTTGAAATTGGAGAAGACTTAACTTGGAATCCAACTCCCAATAGTTGAATTGTCTTTCACAAGGTAGAATTTAGGGTTGGCAGGGAGAATTTTGAGGAAGATGGCCAAAGGTACTGTTTTGTGGGGAAGGGATGGATTTAAATGGGGGAATTATTTTGGGCGAGAAGGAGCGAGAGAGGAGTTAAAAGAAATAATGTGCAACACACGCGCAAAATTTGGAGGGAGAATTGAAGTCAAGGCCGGATTGTTGACCATTTTGGCCGGAAAATTTAGAAAAGGAACTGAAAATAAATGACTAAAGTACTTAAAGCTACTAATTGACAAAATAAAACAGTAAAGGTACTAGTTCACAAAAACAGTTCTACAAAAAGTACTATTTCACAATTTTTCCTAATAACTATTCCCTCCATCCCATAATATAGTGCTAGCATTCCTTTTTTAGTGTCCCAAAATATTTTGTCTATTTTTTTCAATTTATTTGGACTAAATCGCCCTTAATTTCTATATAAAGTTTCCAAAAATACCCATACCTTTCTTCCAAACTATGTACCCTATTTATTGTTTTACACAATTCTAAGGATCATTTATTGCTTTTTGATTTTTTGAAAGGAAAAAAAAATAAAGAACTAGTTTCAAGACAAAAGTACCCAAAAAAAAAACACCTCCATAAATATAATTTTTTGGAAAATCCTCACTCCTTCCATTTTCCTTAATTCCCGTGAAAAATGAGAAGTGAGCATTATATTATGAAACGGAGGGAGTATTGTGTATTCATAATTTAAAGGAAACACCACTCCGATCCAACAACGTCGTTACCAGCGAAGTATACATTATTAATGATTGCTCTTGAATCTTGACCTCGATGGAATTGGTTTTTTGTTTTGATTCATAAGAGGCAACAGCCAAGCAGGAATAAAATACAGAAGTAAAAAAAAAAAAAAAAACAAACAAGAAAAAGCAGAAAAAGAACAGCTAAGCAGGAAGAACTTCGCGTGGCCAAGCCACGCCTCTAACATCTTCCTCTAAGATTCTACTAAGATCTAAAGGCACAACATCAATGAAAAGAACTCTAGATAATTGAGCGACTCCCTTATTGGCAAGCCAATCCGCCGCACGGTTTCCCTCTCGATACACATGGATAACTTTCACCTCCCAGTCTTCTTGCAATAACATTTCACGACAATGCGCAACATCATGAATATACTCCCCAGGAATCCTTGTCTTGTTATTCAGGAATTGAACACAAGTCACACTATCCAATTGCACTTCTAGTTTTTTGATTTGCAGTTGGTGAGCCAATTCCAATCCCTTCATCAAAGCCATGACTTCAGCCTTTAGAGCAACACAAGCTCCGAAATTAAACGAAGCACCTGAGATGAAATTCCCCGCACTATCCCTTATAATGATGCCGCCACCTGCA
The DNA here is from genome assembly GCA_947648045.1 of Beta corolliflora. Lineage (NCBI taxonomy): Eukaryota > Viridiplantae > Streptophyta > Magnoliopsida > Caryophyllales > Amaranthaceae > Beta > Beta corolliflora. The sequence continues at coordinate 326,964 of CANSZD010000253.1, read as the reverse complement.
GGTCCAGGAGCTACTTTCGCAACACCATCGCTACTTAACACACACCAATCAGAAGGAGGGTGCTGCCACCTAATAAGTTCCTCCACCTTCTATCCTTTTCGGGCATGCTCCAAACCAGCTTCTTCCCAGCCTTTCATTGCTTCATTAAAACGTAATTGAAGGAATGCTCCAATGTCCGAAGGTATTTCATTACTCCTTTCGAAAACAAAAGCATTACGCCATTTCCATATCCACCAAAGGGTCACACCAAAAGACGTATGCCAATTCTCATCAATGACATCAGAAATTTTACTTACATTTCCCGCAATCCAATCCTTGAGGTTGGCATGGAAAAAATTAACATACCTTGCAGGGCCATCCACTTTACGCCACATTGCACGAGCCGCAGGGCAATCTCTAAGAATGTGGAGTGTCGATTCTTCTGCGTGCCCACAAATATAACACATGGGGTCATCAGTCATTCGACGACGGGCTCGATTCAGGTTACCAAGGATTCTGTCATGGCAGGCGAGCCATAAAAATGCCCTGATCCGTTGCTGAACTGGAGCATTCCATATCGCCTCCCAGCACTTGTCATCAAGCACCTCACTCTCATGCCTCATGATACTAAGAGCTGACCGAATGGTAAATTTACCTTTCTTTGCATTCTGCCAGTAAACCAGATCAGCTACCTCTGGATCAGTTTTGAGTTCATATGCTTGAATCAGTTTGAGAATGTCTTGGTGTAAAAAAGGGGGGATAGCATCCCAGTTCCAACCATCATTCGGGTCCCATAATTCAGCCACCGTTGCCCCTTCGAGCTCCTCTGGAATCGGTTGTAGAGCAAGATCACTAAGAGACTTGTTCGTGGCCCACTTATGGTCCCAAAACAAGGTCTTGTGTCCATTACCAACCGCCATTCTAGTACCTTCACACAGTATTTTGGAATTTTCAGTGATACCCTGCCAAACATTAGAGGCACCGGGTTTAGGGACGAACATGTCGATATCACATCTACCTTTACAATACTTCGCCCGTAAGACTCTCGCCCACAGAGCATTTGGTTCTGCCATAATGCGCCAACCAAGTTTCGTCAAAAAAGCCCCATTAATCTGACGTGCAGACCGAATAGCCAACCCTCCATGCTGAACCGGCTTTTGTAATATTTCCCAAGCTAACAAATGTGTGCCTCGCTTATCTTCCATACCTCCCCACACAAAGTTTCTTGTTTTTTGATCAATTTTATCACAAATACTTTGAGGGATTTTCGCAGTTTGCATCGAATAATTTGCAATGGTATTAAGAGTAGATTTTGCAAGGGTAATCCTACCTGCGAGTGACAAATACTTGGTCTTCCACCCTGCTAATCTTCTGTCAATTTTTTCACAAAGATGGCTAAAGGTATCCTTGGTAACACGACTTGTGAGCGTGGGCATTCCGAGATACATACCCAAGTCTGAAGTAGGTGCCATTTCTAGCGCTGCCGAAATATCACTCTGCGTTTGAGAAGGCACATTCTTGGAATAAAACACTCGAGATTTAGCGAGACTAACTCGCTGCCCTGAAGCTTTACAAAACCTATTTAAACAATCATGAATAATATAGGCCTGGTCAATGTTAGCTTCAGCAAACAAAATAATATCGTCAGCAAAGAAAAGATTGGACAGAAGAGGCCCATCCCTGCTAGCTCGAATAGGTTTCCATTTGTTAGCCACAATTGATTCTTCAATGGTTTGATAGAGCCTCTCCATACACAATACGAACAGATAAGGTGTTAGAGGATCACCTTGGCGGATACCCCTACTAGGCTTAAAGTTCTGAGATGGTTCACCATTCCAAAGTACTTGGAGGGAAGCTGAAGTTACGCACTCCATTATGACATTCACCAGAAGAAGAGGGAGGTTCATTTGTTGTAGAGTGTCCCGAATAAACGACCATCTCAAACGATCATACGCCTTTTCAAAATTAATTTTCAGAGCCATGTAACCTTTCAAACCTTGCTTGCGTTGCATAGTATGAAGTACTTCTTGGACAATAACGATATTGTCCGTTATTTGTCGACCAGGGACAAAGCTTGCTTGAGTATTGGAAATGAGAGTTGGAAGAAAAGGCTTAATCCGATTAACTAACACCTTTGAAATAATTTTGTAGGCTACATTGCATAACCCTATGGGCCGAAATTGCGAAGCCAGCTCCGGATTCTCCACTTTGGGGTGGAGAACAATGTTAGTCTCATTTAAATGATCAGGTAGCCCTTTACCCTCAAGTACCGGAATGACCATGTTATACACACTATTCGCCACTATCACCCAGTTTTTTTTGGTAAAAAAGTGCTTGGAACCCGTCGGGCCCAGGCGCCTTTAACGAGCCCATTCCCTTAACCACATCTTCAATGTCGACTTTATTGAATGGTATGCAAAGTGCAGCCCAGTCCTGATTCGATAGGTAGGGGAAAACATCCTGTGGAACATCGAACAAGTCCGGTTCTTCATCAGCCATGAACAAATCCGAAAAATACGACACCACATGGTCCTTAATGCTCTCAGAATTCTGTAGCCATTCACCTTCATTATTTTTTAAGGCACCCACCTTATTACGCCATCTTCGAATACTGGTACTCAGGTGAAAAAAAGTTGTGTTCCTATCCCCATTTTTTATCCATTCAATCCTAGACTTTTGATACCATAAGGCTTCTTCACGATCAAGAATGTCATCAAGTTCACGCCGCAACTTGATTTCTAATTTCATTAGACCTCTGTCAATCCGAGTCACTAGAATTTTTTGTATACCTGCAATTCGGGCAATAAGGGAACATTTTTGATGAAATATGTTACCAAACGTTTCACAATTCCACTGTTGGAGATCTTTAACAAGTTTCGAGAGAGCAGGAACTAGTGGACTATTATCATCCCAATTGGACCCCACAAAATCTTTAAATTCTTCATGTTTTAGCCAAGCAGCTTGGAATTTAAAAGGTTTATTAATATTATGCAAAGGAACGAAGCCATTAGGAGAGATAAGTATAGGACAATGATCCGAGTGTAAAGCAGGGAGATGTTTAACTTTTGCATTATTAAAATGAAAACCCCACTCACCATTGCAAAGTGCTCGGTCTAGGCAGGCACTTTGGCGAGTTTTCGGGCTTAGCCCACGAGACCAAGTGTGGCTGGCACCAGAAAACTCCACCTCAATTAGCTCCAAGTCATGAATCCATTCATTGAATTTGGCTGTTCGTCTTTTTGTCTCATCACAAGCACTGCTACGTTCCGATGAGTAACGAGTTTCGTTAAAGTCTCCAGCAATTAGCCAAGGCTTGTTGTGAGTGCGCGCAAAATCACGTAACTCCTGCCACAACTCTCTGCGTTTCGTCGGGTTTGGGCTAGCATACACCGCTGTGAAATACCACGGTGTTGCCCCTACCCTCTTTATGTCCATAGTGATATGTTGATCCTGTTTAATTATGGGCTCCACCATTACTAAGTCTGGTTTCCAAAAAATCCAAATGCCACCCGAGAACCCAACTGCATCCACCCGAGTATGCCTGCATAACCCAAAATGGAAGAGATAGAAAGCGCCTGATTGCCCCCCATATGAGTCTCCACTAATGCAATAACATTAGGCTTATGCATGCGAACCATCTCTTTGAGTGCAGCCATAAAATTTCTACTCCCCGCACCTTGGACATTCCAGACCATGCACGAGATAGCAAGGGAATCCGATACAAAATTTGGGTTTTGATCAGTCATAGAAACAGGTAGATGAGAAAGAGTTGTCATATATGCTTGACTAATGAGTCGCATAACTCGTTGAATTTCATTGGGTATGAGAAGAGTCATTACTAACTCTCTTGGTGTCGAAATCGGTTCCATCCACGAATCGATTCTCACTTCCAACACATGGGTCAGGGGGTCGGTTGTGTAGAGGTATGGTTTCTCCATCGCATGATTGAGAAAAAGAGTCTTCTCCGAGGGAATTGAGAGGTGGATTACATTGGAGAGATAGGGGGCCCATGGAGACAGCATTATGTTGGCTTTGCACTGCTTCCTGGAACTTTTCAAGGCTTATGGGGGTTGGCTCAGTTTGTGAAGGAATGGGGTGAAAGAATGTTAGGTCGTTTTCTTTACCTTGGTAGTGGCTGCTGGAAGTTTTTTCAATTGTTCTTGGAATAGAGTTTGAGTTTAACTCCTTGAGGGCAATAGAACTACTACCCGAGGCTATTTTCTTTTTTTCTTGGAAAGTCTTGGTAGAATTCTTTGCTGACCATATTACTCCACGTTCTTTATATATGAACTGGCTTTCAGGGATATGGAAAGGCATAACTAGAAATTAATGAGTATATTATTACACTCTCCGGGCATCTGACATCTATACCAAAGTCCCCATTTGAAGAAAAAAAACCAAGTGTTAGAACTCGTAAATGGTGGAGCTAGCTGCTGTTATCTGACTTGATTAGTATTTATCCTTAATTAACGGTGCCTAAAGAATTAAATTATATAGGGTTTTTTGTCAGAAAGGACCTAATAAAATACAAGTTTTTGTACGGAAGGACCTAATAATTTTTTTTGTCTAAAAGGACCTATTAAAATACTTTCGATTGTTAAAATGAACCAATTTATGAATTTCAGGCCAAAATTACCATATTCCGGCGTTGCCTTTTTGTAATTGGGACACCACAACTACATTTGACAGGAATTTTATTGCTTGAACATGATTTCGCAGACATTTTCCTTCAATTTCTGAAAAAAATTTAGAGTTTTTTGGCCTGAAATTCATAAACTGGTTCCTATTAACAATCGGAAGTATTTTAATAGGTCCTTTTAGATAAATTTTTTTATATTAGGTCCTTCCCTACAAAACTTGTATTTTACTAGGTCATTTCTGACAAAAAACCCAATTATATATACCCGCGTGAGTGCACTACAAGAAAAGTGGTAATCAACGACGGCTAAAAGCCGACGCTGATTAAAGAAAAACCGTCGCTAAATAATCAACAACGGCTAGCAGTCGTTAAACATCAGTCGTTGTAACGGTGGTCGCTGATATTGGAATCAACGACCGTAAGGCCGTCGGTGAAAATATCAACGACGGTTTCCTGAAAATCAGCGACCGTCACAAAAAACCGACGTTGACTCTATGTCAACGACTGTTTTGAACAGACGGTGAATCAGTGACTGTGTTTAATAGTCGTTGTTGCACCGACCGCTTTGAACCGTCGGTGTATCACCGACTGTTACTAACCGTCGTTGTATCACCGACTGTTCACAACCGTCGTTGATTTCGTTGATTCAACGTCTGTTAATAACCTTCGCTATTATTTTATAGCAGTCGTTGAAATTCAAGTCCATGGCAAGCATACATTACCTTACGCCGATCGCCCTAGCCGGTCGTTGATTTAATGTTTAGCCGTCGTTGTTGTTTTAAAATAATGTTATTTAAAATATTATTGTTCTTAATTATAATTAAACCTGTACCTGCACAGCTGCACCTAAATATACCACACTAAAGCTGCTCCTCCATCGCATTTAATTTTTTCAATTACAAAAATATGCAATTTTGATATATATTACAATTTGCATAGATACTTGTATAATTACATTAAATAGATTACAATTATGTACACAAAATAGATTCCGGTGTCGGGAAATAAAGTAGAAGTCGGTGTTTACAAAAAATATATATCGACAAATCTAGAAACTAATTAGCTAGATGCCGATAAATATAGACACTAAATGTCTATAGTTAGACAAACTACCTAGATTAAATATATGTACGCAAAGTAGATCCCGGTGTCCGGAAATAAAGTAGAAGTCGGGTTCCAAAAAAAATAACCCGACACATCTAGAAACAAAGCGAGATGCCGATAAATATTGACACTAAATGCATATAGTTAGACTAACTATATGGAAACTATAAGTTAGTTACCTAGTTGCCAAAACCAAAAAAAACTACACTTGTCAAGGGTGTCTCTCGTAGCACTACCGCCACCATCAAACCCCGGGTCATCTTACGTGCGCGTTGTGGAGGGGGGTCTGGGTTGCAACCTGAGAACATGTGGCCGAAACTAGACATGTTTCTCATCATTTCCTCAACGAGGGCCCGACTTGACTCTTCCACCCGTGCTACGACCCTTGCCTCCACCTCTTCCATCCGTTCAGCGACCTTTGCCCCCACCTGCGCCTCAATCTGAGAAAAAATGGACGGCTCATATGGTTGTGAAGAGCCGCCATCTCCTCGCCCTGATGAAGAGTTGTAGTACAAATGATCTCCCTGACCCAACCCCTGAACTTTTCCTCTGTTTCTCCCCCCAACTGTCTCCAATACAACAGATCAGGGTTCCACTGTGACCCCTGAGTGGTACAATGATCCAGCTTCTTATTGTATGTCTCTTGCATTTGGTTAAATATACTCATATTCAAGTAATATAAAGTGGCCAAAATGGCGTATATTTAGTTCTAACAAGGCTATATTTTGTATTTTATATGAAAACAACTAATAAATACATGAAACTAACTATATATATGATGTTTGAGGTGTTTATAACTTAAACTAACTTCAAACTACTCATATTCATTCATTTTGAAGTTAAATGGCCTAATATGCCCTCAAAAGGCCTATATTTGGTTCTAACTTACCTATATTGTGTATTTTCAATCAAAACAACTTATAAATACATTACACCAACTATATATATGATGTTTGAGGTGTTTATAACTTAAACTAACATCATACTACTAATATTCATTCATTTTCAAGTAAATGGCCTCAAAAGGCCTATATTTGGTTCTAACTTGCCTATATTGTGTATTTTCAATCAAAACAACTTGTAAATACATTAAAATAACTATATATATGATGTTTGAGGTGTTTATAACTTAAACTAACATCAAACTACTCATATTCATTCATTTTCAAGTAAAATGGCCTAAAAGGCCCTCAAAAGGCCTATATTTGGTTCTAACTTGCCTATATTGTGTATTTTCAATCAAAACAACTTATAAATACATTAAACTAACTATATACATGATGTTTGAGGTGTTTATAACTTAAACTAACATCAAACTACTCATATTCATTCATTTTCAAGTAAAATGGCCTAAAATGCCCTCAAAAGGCCTATATTTGGTTCTAACTTACCTATATTGTGTATTTTCAATCAAAACAACTTATAAATACATTAAACTAACTATATATATGATTTTTGAGGTGTTTATAACTTAAACTAACATCAAACTACTCATATTCATTCATTTTCAAGTAAATGGCCTCAAAAGGCCTATATTTGGTTCTAACTTGCCTATATTGTGTATTTTCAATCAAAACAACTTATAAATACATTAAACTAACTATATATATATGATGTTTGAGGTGTTTATAACTTAAACTAACATCAAACTACTCATATTCATTCATTTTCAAGTAAAATAGCCTAAAATGGCCTCAAAAGACCTATATTTGGTTCTAACTTGCCTATATTGTGTATTTTCAATCAAAACAACTTATAAATACATTAAACTAACTATATATATGATGTTTGAGGTGTTTATAACTTAAACTAACATCAAATTACTCATATTCATTCATTTTCAAGTAAAATGACCTAAAAGGCCCTCAAAAGGTCTATATTTGGTTCTAACTTGCCTATATTGTGTATTTTCAATCAAAACAACTTATAAATACATTAAACTAACTATATATATGATGTTTGAGGTGTTTATAACTTAAACTAACTTCAAACTACTCATATTCATTCATTTTGAAGTTAAATGGCCTAATATGCCCTCAAAAGGCCTATATTTGGTTCTAACTTACCTATATTGTGTATTTTCAATCAAAACAACTTATAAATACATTACACCAACTATATATATGATGTTTGAGGTGTTTATAACTTAAACTAACATCATACTACTCATATTCATTCATTTTCAAGTAAATGGCCTCAAAAGGCCTATATTTGGTTCTAACTTGCCTATATTGTGTATTTTCAATCAAAACAACTTGTAAATACATTAAACTAACTATATATATGATGTTTGAGGTGTTTATAACTTAAACTAACATCAAACTACTCATATTCATTCATTTTCAAGTAAAATGGCCTAAAAGGCCCTCAAAAGGCCTATATTTGGTTCTAACTTGCCTATATTGTGTATTTTCAATCAAAACAACTTATAAATACATTAAACTAACTATATACATGATGTTTGAGGTGTTTATAACTTAAACTAACATCAAACTACTCATATTCATTCATTTTCAAGTAAAATGGCCTAAAATGCCCTCAAAAGGCCTATATTTGGTTCTAACTTGCCTATATTGTGTATTTTCAATCAAAACAACTTATAAATACATTAAACTAACTATATATATGATTTTTGAGGTGTTTATAACTTAAACTAACATCAAACTACTCATATTCATTCATTTTCAAGTAAATGGCCTCAAAAGACCTATATTTGGTTCTAACTTGCCTATATTGTGTATTTTCAATCAAAATAACTTATATATACATTAAACTAACTATATATATGATGTTTGAGGTGTTTATAACTTAAACTAACATCAAACTACTCATATTCATTCATTTTTAAGTAAAATGGCCTAAAATGGCCTCAAAAGACCTATATTTGGTTCTAACTTGCCTATATTGTGTATTTTCAATCAAAACAACTTATAAATACATTAAACTAACTATATATATGATGTTTGAGGTGTTTATAACTTAAACTAACATCAAATTACTCATATTCATTCATTTTCAAGTAAAATGACCTAAAAGGCCCTCAAAAGGTCTATATTTGGTTCTAACTTGCCTATATTGTGTATTTTCAATCAAAACAACTTATAAATACATTAAACTAACTATATATATGATGTTTGAGTTGTTTATAACTTGAACTAACAGCAAACTACTCGTATTCATTCATTTTCAAGTAAAATGACCTATATTTGCCTATATTTGGTTCTAACTTGCCTATATTGTGTATTTTCAATCAAAACAACTTATAAATACATTAAACTAACTATATATATGATGTTTGAGGTGTTTATAACTTAAACTAACATCAAACTACTCATATTCATTCATTTTCAAGTAAAATGGCCTAAAAGGCCCTCAAAAGGTCTATATTTGGTTCTAACTTACCTATATTGTGTATTTTCAATCAAAACAACTTATAAATACATTAAACTAACTATATATATGATGTTTGAGTTGTTTATAACTTGAACTAACAGCAAACTACTCGTATTCATTCATTTTCAAGTAAAATGACCTATATTTACCTATATTTGGTTCTAACTTGCCTATATTGTGTATTTTCAATCAAAACAACTTATAAATACATTAAACTAACTATATATATGATGTTTGAGGTGTTTATAACTTAAACTAACATCAAACTACTCATATTCATTCATTTTCAAGTAAAATGGCCTAAAATGGCCTAAAATGGCCTCAAAAGGCCTATATTTGGTTCTAACTTGCCTATATTGTGTATTTTCAATCAAAACAACTTATAAATACATTAAACTAACTATATATATGATGTTTGAGGTGTTTATAACTTAAACTAACATCAAACTACTCATATACTTGACTAACCTGGTATGATAGCACAAAGGGATCAAACTTAGGGTATTTCTTGGTGTGGTTGACTTCAACTAGCTTGTATTGATCGATGTTCATTCCCCTCACATTGTCCATCCAATTGCACTTAAACAGAACAGTTCTATATTGCCTAAGGGCACCAGTAAGCTTCAATTCTATAACATCATCTAGAATCCCAAAGAAATCACTCCCTCCATCATTAGACACACACACTTCATAATTCATGGTGGACTTGTGTTTGCTTGATCCTTTTGTTTGGAAATTATATCCATTAACATAGTATCCATTCCAAGTGCGAACTAATGACGAAGGACCCATTGCCAAAGCAAGCAGTACATCATCATTGGGTTTGTCTTGAATAGCCTATTGAAATTCATTCATATGTTAAATACAGCTTTGTATCAAGCGAGATTTAATAGTCACACAAACTCACTTTCGATCTAAACCAATCAAGGTATTCTGCTTCATGTTGCAGCCACACATCTTCTTTACGTAGAGTAGGTCGAATTTGAAGAATGTGGTCCTCGAAATCCCTTACAAACATAACAATTGTTAATGTCTAAATTAAAAATGAAAATTAAATTTATAAATAGTATGATTAATAACAAGTGTTTTACTTCTCAAATTCTTGTAAGATGCCTGTATTTTCTAACACATATAGGTGTGCACATTGTAGTTCCACTTCAGTTAAAAAGTGTGTTCCACCTGCATTAGACGGCCGACCACAATTAACCCTAAATAGCTCTGGGACAGTTTCGTCGAGCATCCTATCAACTTCATCATTTACATTATGGCCTAAATCTCGTGTCTTAGTATCCACTCCTTGCTGAAAGTAGTTTGAACAGAAGTTTGCAATCTCTTCACACAAGTACGCATTACAAATAGAACCCTCCACACGAGCCTTGTTACCAATTTTGCGTTTTAAATGATTGAGGAACCTAATAAGGTGGTTATAAAAAGAGTTACACAATTGCGAAGAACAATAAAAAAGGATATATGAAAATGAAGGATAAGGTACCTTTCAAAGGAATACATCCAACGTTATTGCACGGGACCACATAGCCTAGCTTCGCATGGAAGGTGAACTGGTAAGTGTTCCATGGAATTGAAGAATGATGGTGGGAAAATCTTTTCGAGTTTACAAAGGATCTCGGCTATGTCCTTTTCTAATCTTTCCATGTCACTTACTGTGATGGTGGAGCAACACAAATCACGGAAAAAGAGGCTAATCTCAGTAAGAACTTTCCACACATGAACCGGAAGCAACTCCTTTAATGCAATCGGCAATAATCTTTCCATGAAGACATGACAGTCATGGCTTTTCATATCAGCGGCTAATTACCGGACTGCATGTCCATACATCTTGTTAAGTCGGAAGCATAACCATCGGGAAATTTCAAATCTCTTACCCAGTTGCATAATACTTTCCTTTGGGACTTGTCCAGTGCGAAAGGTGCTTTTGGTGGAGTTTCTTTTCCATTCGCATCCTTGGTAACATGAAGTTGAGGCCTTTTGCACAATTTAGCAATGTCTTTTCTAGATGCAACGGTGTCTGCTGTCTGTTTTTTCACATCCATAACTGTGTGAATGAGTTGGTCGAAGAAGTTTTTCTCAATGTGCATGAGGTCAATGTTGTGACGAAGATGCAGAGTTTTCCAGTATGGGAGCTCCCAAAGACATCTTTGTTTGAACCACCCTTTTTCAACTTTTTCAAAGCGTTAAGTGCTTCTGGTCCATCTGTATCCTTTGGTAAGTCTTTAACACATGACCACAACTCTTCCCCAGACATGATGTGTGGTGGAGACCCTTTTTCAACCTTATTTCTGCAAAAAGCTACTTTGTTTTTACGAAATGATGATCTTGAGGTAGGAATTGACGGTGATAATCAAACCAAGAAACTTTACCCCCATGCTCGAGCCAAAAAGCTTTGGATTTATCCATACAATAAGGACAAGCCTTTTTCCCAGTGGTAGACCAGCCAGATAGCATACCGTAGGCAGGAAAATCATTTTTTTTTTCGCTAAGTAAAATAATTTCATATCAAGCTCAAATTTACAATCACAAGAACTTCTAGGTAAAGACGAACCAACTAGGTTGGACCCTCAAACCCAGAAGAGCACAAACACAACTAAATACAAACATGGTATGCTAAATCCCTTAGCCACTATTTGCCAATTCTGTCAATTTTCTTAGGCAACACACTATACACTCTTCCTATAACATCTCTCTGAATATGATTTACAATATTATGAATAGCAACAACTCTATGATTCCAAAACACATCATTTCTAGTACACCAAATGTGGTAGATCATTGAACCAATAATGGCAGTCAAAACTTGCTTCTGGAATTTGGTCTTCCTACTTCTGTTTACCCAACGCAGTATAGTGTTAACTGTAGTGTGGTTATCAGGGAGCCCACACCATCTCATTATAGAGCTAAACACAGCAGAACTGAAATTGCACTCAAACAGTAGGTGCTCTTGAGTTTCCACAGCATCATCACAAATCAGACAATTGGCATTTGTAGCTATCCCCATCCTATGTAATCTACTTGTAGTCTGTAGTCTATTATGCATTGTGAGCCACACAAAAAACCTATGTTTGGGAATAGGAAAATCATTTATTGTCCAAAGAATGGCGGCACGCATATTGAAATTTTGTTTCCTAGAAATGTCATAAGTAGTTGCTCCAACATCCCATAATTGCTTCAATTCCTCGATTAAGGGTTGCATGTACACATCCAAGTTTTCCTTCGGATTTTTAGGACCAGGAACGAGCAACGAAAGGAACATGAAGGGTTTTTTCATGCACATCGATGGCGGTAAGTTGTATGGGGTTAAGATGACCGGCCAACATGAATATTGACCCCCAAACTTTCCATGTGGACCAAACCCATCGGTACACAAACCGAGCCGAACATTCCTAGGCTCAGATGCAAATTCGCCAAAGGATCTATTCAAATGCTTCCAAGCTTCACTGTCGCTAGGGTGAGCCATTTTGTCTTCAACTCTTGGATTTTTGGCATGCCATGTCATTTCTTCAGTAACGTTCTTTGTTGCATACAACCTCTGCAATCTCGGTGTGATTGGGAAATAAATCAGAACTTTCATTGGAACTAAAGACCCCTTAGAAGTCCTCTTGTATCTGCTGCTATCGCACACTCTACATCTCGTCCAAGTGTGCATCGGTTCTCCAAAATAACATACAACCTTTGGGGCGAGCATGAATCTTCTCGTGGGGAAGCTCTAATCCCTCCAAGATCTTCTTCGTATCGTAAAATGTGTTACTCATGTTGTTGTTGTTAGGTATTGCTTCTTTCATTAATGAAGCAAAAGCATCAACACACCTATGTGGCAAATTGTACTCACACTTCAAAGATACTATTCTAGATGCCATTTCCAACACATACATGGAGCTCCCTTCGTACAACGGTTCCTCAGAAGCCTTTAATAGGTCAAGAAACACCTTCGCTTGAGGATTAGGCTCATCCTCCATTCCACTAGGCTCTTCAACAGTGGATGGTTCCGGGTTATTCCCAAGAGCATCGAAAACCATTTCACGGTATGGATTAGATAGCTCTTGCGCGGATTGTGGTAACTCTTCACCATGAGAATACCAACTGTAGTAATCAGGTATAAAGACCTTGCTATACAAATGCACTTTAATCGTGTCTGCGTCATGCATACGTCTGTTCTTGCATTTCGGACACGGGCATCTAACTTCATCCTTACCTGGGTTTTCGAGATTTACTTTGCAAAAGTCAATGAATTCATCAACCCCCCTCAAGAACTCGGGCCTCAAGTTGCGCATATTTTCATATCTATCATACATCCACCAACGCTCCTTCCGTTTCATGGTGACCAATTCTACAATTCTAAACCATTTCAATCACAATACTCATTAACAACCATCATACGTACAATTAAAACATTTGTATGAAATGCATATAGGGCCTAAAATGATGTCCAAAGGTCCTTATCACTCCAACCTAACCCATTCTTCGACGTCTAACCCCACTAGTAAATGTATGCCAACTATTCGCTACTACGTAAAATCCGGCAGCATTTCCCATGAGTTCTCCAAGTACATAATGTGAGCTTCGTAAAAGCTTACATATGTACCCAGAGAACAACATAGAGAAACAACATCACCGGAAATTACATAGAATTGAAAAAAAGGCATACATTCACCACCTAAGTGAGGTCAAACGTCCAAGAACAGTCTCAATCGGGGACTATTCAAGATATACTCCTAATGAGTATACCTTGAACGAGTATCTTGGCACATGATGATGCAAACATATTTATTTAAACACTTAAATTAAATTTATAACATCATCCAAACTATTTCCACGACAACAAATATGTCAAAAACAATATAAACATTTTAAATAGTGTAAACTAAATAAAGGAATGTGCAATAAATAAATTATTGTGATAATTATATAGTTTTTAACTTTTATAACCTTTAATAAACGAACCATTATAAAAACTATTGTGATAATTATATAGTAACTTAAACTTATACAATTAAAGTAACTTAATCTTCAAAGTAATATAAACTAATAAATTATATAGTTTTTAACATTCTCTAAACAAAAGTTTTTTTAATACATTATATTTCATGATGAAAAACTTACACAAAAATTAAAATATAGAATTTACATGAACAAAAACAATATAAATTGAAGACAAAATATGGTCAAAAATTGCTACTAACCTTACAATTAAGCCAAAGATAAACACCAAAATGCTACGTAATCCTACATCATGTAGAAAATCAATTATTAAACGGTAACCTTTAAGCATTTAGTAAAATTTATACATAAAATTAAGCAATTAACCATATAAACTAAATTTACTATTAAAATTAAAGAATTTAAAAATTAAAGAGTACCTAGAGGCGGCAGGGGTCTGGCACAGGCGGACGACAGTCGGGCCGTGGTGTTTGGCGACCTACACTGCCAAAGTTGGGGGGAGGAGAAAGATTTGGAGTGAGTGGCCAAAATAAAATAAAAATTATTAAACAGGCACGATTTGGGTATTACCGGCGGCGAGAGGAGAAAGATTTGGATTTTGACACGATTTTTCGGCGGCCAACGGTGGTTTTCGCCACCTACATCCCAAAATCCCAACTTTTAGGGTTTGGTTTCATGAGAAAAAAAAATAATAATACAAGAAATTGAAGCTCACCGGCGGCGAAGAAGGCAGGCAGCGAAGCTTCCTCCGGCGTCCGTTGGTTGGAGGGAGGCGGTTTCGTCGGCGTTCGTTGGTTGGACGAAGCTTCTCTCTTTTAATTTTGCGATCAAAACCCGACTGGAAGAGGCAAATTGATTTTAACCCCCCCTCGACATCAGCGACGGTTTAAGACCGTCGCCTAAGGTAAAAAAAATTCAGATTTACATTAACCACAACAACGACGGCTGAAAACCGTCGCTGATAATCACCGACGGTTAATCCGTCGTTTTATACATTATAAACAGTCGGTGATCACCGACTGCTTGAAGCCGTCGCTATATGTTAAATCACCGACCGTTTTTTTGACCGTCGCTGTGAAGCGGTCGTTATTTTAGCTTTTTCTTGTAGTGGTGGTGACCCTGATTAAGAAATAAACAAAAATCTGATCAGATCATGGAATATATATATAAATGAATAAAAATCGGAAATGAATAGAAAATGAGCCCCACGTTGATTATATTATTGAGAATTTGGAGTGCGCACTATTATAAAAGGGGAGGAATTGAACCGATATATGAAGCACCAAAACAAAAATACAAACTACAAATTAAAGGGAAAAAAAAGATGAACACAAAGAAATATAATGTTTTTTTTTTACAACGGGGAAAATGTGCATTAAGTAAAAAGGAAGTACAACCTAATGCTAATACAACCCTACAAACACAAATAAACTAAACTGAGCGATACTCGCTCTTACATAACTATTACAAAAGCATAAATAACTTAAACAAGGATAAAACCGCTCGATCGGGAGGGCTGAGATGATAGTTAACTGTAGAAAACCTCTTCTGCTGGTAGAAGGCGAGCGCCAGAACCCTGACGAACGGAGTGGGAGGAGAAGACTAATTTCACGAACGGGGCAACAAAGCAACCGCGAGAATAGAAACTCGCTACAGGACCAATCCCATTGACTTTCTGCCACATGGGATTCTTTGTCCAGATTTCCTAAAAGGGTCACATTCCTTTGTGACTCAATACCCTTTTGAAAGGGTATGTCAGGCTTCTCCATTGATGAGAAGCTCAAATGACTTGACGCGCTATAAACCCAATTAACAAATTGGGGAGCCGCCTTCAGATTTCTTTTTGTCAAGACAATGATTGATAAAATCATTACCAAGCGAGATTGAAATCTAACCAGAGTTTGATCTCGAAGAACCGTCCGATTGTGAAAATCGGACAAAACAAATCCCATACATGAAAACTCTTGCCACGCAAACCCTAACCAATCACTTAAACCATATCAACTTCAAGATCAAAACGACCTCCAGCAATTAACAAAAGTATCAAGCAGCTTATTGTAACAAACAAAAAACTCATACTAACACGCCCACAAACTTAACAACTTAACGTATTTCCAACACACATTAGGGGAAGGGGATAGCCGGATAACCACCAACGAAAGGGGAAAACAAATTCAACATTAACCGGGAGGGGGAAGGGGACGCCCAAACCGATGCCCACGTTACACTAACCCGGGAGGGAGAGGGAAGGGAAGCCCAATCTAAGACTCGACACTAACCTAGGGGAGGGGAGGGGGTAGGGAAGCCCAAAAACACAACACCGGGGGGAGGGGAAGGGGGATGCCCCAACAACACGAAATAGGGGAGGGGGAAGTGGAACCTGACGCACCACCCGGGGAGGGGGAGGGATCTGCTGGAAATACAACAACAAGGGCGAATCTACCAAGAACAGGGGAGGGGGAAGGGAGACGCGACGACGCGACAAGGGACGGCGACCACCAAACCAGAACTAGACAGACCAATAGACCACCGACAAGGAAGAACGTAAAGCAAAGAAAACCACCGACTTAGAAGAACGAAAAGCTAAGAAAAACACTGACAAAGAAGAACGAAAAGCAAAGAAAAAGCTAGCGGAACTCACCGGAGAACACGCCGGCGGCTTGCGCGGCGCCGGAACTTCGGAGAGTTCCTAGCGTTTGTTTTGGTGAAAGGGCTTTTGAGGAGAGAAGGCCGAGAAAAAAACTTTAGAGATAGAAGGGTTTTTGTACTTAATTTTAAGAAATATAATGTTGAGGTAATGTTGATGCTTACCCTTGCTATCATTCTGATGGTGGCCACTGGTCAGCTGCTGCCGAGAAATGCAGAAAAAAAGGCGAACGCTGCAACATTATGAGTTCAATAGCAGTTTCCTGTTGCAAAGGACTCAATTGCTATATTACCCACGACGATAAATTAGTTCTTGGCACTTGCCAAGACTGCCCAGCTTCAGGGGAAACTTGTGGTTGGTTACTTGGTTACATCGTGCTTGTTGTGGCGGATATAAATGTGACGACATTTTAAGTGGTAAATGCAAAAGACATATCGGAGCCTAATTTTAAAAACCCGCCTATTGCATTTGCCCGCCTGCTCACTTGCTATTCCCGCCCACCTAAATTCATCATCTACTGCTACTACTACTATATAGTATATCATATTCATATATGCATAAAATGCATAATATATGATAGGAGATCAATCGTTCACGTACTACGTACTACTTGTTTTGCTTGATGTATTTTGTTGTGCTTTTATGCTTCACTACTACATTTTTTATCAAAGGCAACGAGATAAAATTAGCTAATGCAACGGACTACTTAATGTAGTTGCAATATAGTGGTCAAATGCAACGGCTCGTGTCAATATAGGTTAATCGACTCAGCTATTGCAACGGTTAAATTGATGTTGTTTCGGTAGATGGATCTATGGCGACGGTTAAATTATTGCCGTTGCAATAGATGAATGTGTAGCAACGAGATAGCCTTAGATTAAGCTATGGCGACGGTGAATTCTAAATGAAAAGTGCGCGCAAAACTTAAATTATATGTATCAACTTGTTTTCACGAAATTTGAAAATATATGCCAAAACCTCCTTTTCCCTCATCACACCATTCAATTCCACAGCACACCCACAAGACACAATGAACGCAGTTCCTCTCAAGTTTCTTTTTCCCTCATCAATTACCTACAGTTACCCTATACACCCACTTCAATTCTCCCTCCATTCCCTCAAAACCTCTACTTTTTCTCTACTAAACCCCAATTTCGTGCTTTTGTGTTTGTGTTTCAAAGAAGGAATTTTTCTATTGGAATATTACCTCTACAGTTACCTAGAATTTTGATTTGGCTGCGCAACAAAGAGGAAAAAGTTCGAGCTCCCCACCAAATTCTGTCGAAAATCCGTTCAATTTTAGGTAATAAACTTCCAAAGCCCTAAAATTAATCAACCAAGATTAGTGATTACTATACTTGGTATGGAAAATCAACCCAGCAAAAAGCAAATTTTAGGTTCCGAATCTTGTTGTTATTAGCTGCGAAGGAAGCATTGCACACAACTTGCAAGATATGTTCTCCAATTTCCATTGCTATGTGATTTTTGGTGGTGTAAATTTCTCAATTTCAACTGTTATAGGACTTTTAAGGTTTCTTAATTTCCATTGTTACACGATTTTTGTGATATGATGATTAAATCTTTCTATTATTTCCTCACAAAAAAGCTTCAGATACCTGAACTAAGAATTACATATAGCTATTCTTAATAGAGTAGAGAATACTCTTAAGCTAAAGGGAGATAAGTTGAATTGTAGTAGAAGGGCATTAATGGATTATGGAATAGTAGCAACATTGTTTTCTATGTGATCGAGTATATGAGGGATGAGTTGAAGAGCAAAGAAAATGGTGGTGAAGAATGGGGACTTGCTTTAGCATTCAGACCCGGAATTACTTTTGAATGCATTCTCCTTCGTAGCCTTTAAAATAATCAAGACATTTATATGTCAGCAAAAAAAAAATGTGTGTGGGAGCATTATTACCTTTTTTTAATTTTCTTTTTCGGTTTGTTCTTGTTGCTGTTGCTCTAGCATTAGTTCAAGCAGAGCAATTTAATGTTATTTCATTTAAAAAGAGAAACTTGATTTCATAGATATAGTATTTTCAATGATCAATTACTTTTAAATAGATTGCCTTGCTTCTGGTATGTTGTTTTAGTTCATGCTATTTACTTATTTTGCAAAAAAAATTGAAGTTATCAATTGCAGATCAAAATCATACAAGAAGGCTTATAAACGAATGAAAAGTCAGGTTCAAAAGTTCCCAGCAAACATAGAGAAACAAGAATATCAAATAGGGGGCAACCAACTTCTTTGAAGTTGAAGGAATCGATCCACAATGTCAAACTTAGGGACTATATAGAAGTTTGAGTTTATAACATTAGTTTTAGTTGGCAATACCAATCCAAATGACGATGGTCTTACAATTTTGGAAACGTTTGATTGTGCTAAATCAAGTAGAAGAAGAAATATGGTTACTATAGTCTATAATTATATATCCTTGGTACAGTATCTTTGTTTACAGGTAGGTGTGCTTAAATATCTTTTTTTGGTTGTAAATCATGTTACCAGATTTTAGTTTCGTGCTTTATAGAGAATTCATAATTTTGTTCTGCTGGATAAAAAAAATGTGGAGAAAATAGGAGGGATGATGGAAATTTGGCAAATGTTGTTTAAGTTTTAGGAATTTTGTTCCTTTTATATGATTGTTATTCCAAATGACTTAATGAGTATATATGTTGTTTCGCAAATGAGAAATGCAATTTGATAGTCTCAAATTCAATGGCTAATTTGTATAGTTGAAGTGAGAGATTTAGAACATTTGTTGCAAAAATGGAAACAGTAGAATCTTGCTTGTTGTCTAAGGAAATTTATTTGTTGGAGTTTCACAAAAAAGGTTGCCTAGCAAGGAGTGTTAAAATGACTACTTTTGTGGAATCATGGCTCATTTTCCATTTTAATGGTTGAAAATATTATGTACTTTCGGAAATTCTATGATTTCTTTTTTTGATGGCCGGAAATTCTATGATTTCTGTTAAATACTCTAATTGCAGTGTACATTTTTTTATTTTTCGGTAACTTTTGTTTAATAAATCAAAGCTCTTCATTTGTATTTTCAGACGAAGATGATTACTTCAAATCAGACTATGAGGAGAACAATGATCTGAGAAGGAAACTGATAATAATAATGTCAGACAAGCTACTATGCAGGTAATTATACCATTTCATATTTAATAATCTGGTTCATCTTAGAGACAAGATATTGTTGTCAAGAATTCGTATGAGATGCTTGACTGACATTTTATTACAAACTTCTCATAGCTTTTGGTATAATATGTCCAACACACAAGCATACAAAAAGAATAATTAATAATGTCCATTATATGTTATGGTAGCCACTGTCATGATGATAAGCATGCTCTATAAATCGTTTGGGCTATTTTACTTATGTATGATGTGTCATATATGTGTTGAGATTTATAATGTGGAATTAGTTATGAGCTTTGAGGTTTTATGGATAATTTGACAACTGCTAATTGGTATTTCAGATTTGGCACACCATAAATTGATTTTGCTTCAGCAAATCAATTGTTAGTAGACTAGTTGATGCTCCTATATATGTGAGAAAGTTTTTTGATAACAGTTCACTTAAGACCCATAGTGTGCAAAGTGCAAACCACATTGCTTGGTTTCTATGGGAAGCACTTGTTTCTGTATATTTTAATTCTATACGTACAAGTAACTCTTATGGATGCCGAATAGCTAAAATCTAAGCTTTGATCTATTCTGATTAAGATAATGGGTTTTTTTTTATTATATATGCATTCCCATATTTGCCGAGCTTGGTCAGATTAAGGTGATAATTTATTTCAGATTTAGTCAGCGTGTAACTATAGGTAGGGCCTGTTCTCCCCAGCTTATTTTCAGTTCAGTTCAGTTCAGTTCAGTTCCTAAATTTTTATCATTACTATTAATTATAATTTAATTCAATTCAGTTCAGTTTAGTTCAATTGCAATCAGTTCAGTTCAGTTCAGTTGTTTTATGCCGAAGAGAACAGGCCCGTAATGGTCTTTTTTTTATCTTTGAATTTGCTATGAAGAAGGAATCCAAGTAGCTTGGGAAGTTCATTTTTGTTTAACTATTTGATGATGCTCAGCTTGTGATATGCTCTGAATATATCAATCTATTATTATAACTCTATGTTTGGTAATCAATTAGAAATGTTTGTTTTTTGATTAATTTAATTATATATGTTTGAATTTACAGGTGGTCCCAAAACAAGAAATGGAACACCATGTTGAATAAACTAGTTGCTTGTTAATTGGAAGGCATGGAAGCCCTTTGCATGCAGAGTGATTTATTAGAGCCTTTTATGTATGTAGAAGTTCTATTGCGAATTTTGTTTAGTTTATTAGTTAATAGACGTATAATAATATATTTTGTAAGTTTGCCCATTGGCATGAATAATGTATGCATAAATTTTCTTCTGGATATAAAATTTCAAATTAAATTTATAAATATATAGTTTTATATATATTAATCTACTACTACTACTAGGCTATTGCGGTATTAGAGTTGCATTGGCTATGGAGGCGTTACAATCGGTGTTAAAATGAGGCATAATATTCGTGATAAGGCGTTGCAATAGCTATATGATAGTGTTGCAATATATAGGGAGGCGTTGCAGTAGAAGCCAAAATGGCACACAATATGAGTAGTAGGGTCGTTGCAATAGCTATCGAATGGCGTTGCAATAGCTATCGAATAGCGTTGCAATAGACCTTATAGATGACGCAACGGCTCTTCACACCTATTGCAACGGCTTTGTGGTAGCCGTTGCAATAGGTCCAAAAGGTCGTTGCATTAGACCTATAGCAACGCCTTCAAATGCAACGGTTGGGAGTCGTTGCATTAGGCCTACTGCAACGGTATTTGGCCCTAATGCAACGGATTTTAGGCGTTGCATTATGCTTTTAATGTAGTAGTGATCGTTTTGTATCTGTTGTTTGATATATTTTTTTAATGGAGTGTGTATGTGTGTTTGTTATTTCCCTTTCTTTTACTCTTCAATAAGTTATTTATTTCTTTTACTATTTCGCCATTTTGATTTGAACATTCACAATATATATTATAGTTTATTGTTGAAACTTGAAACTCACGTAGAAGTATAGAGCAGTATATGATAGGAAACGCAATGAATTGATGAATGATTAAATAAAATGAAGTACATCAAACTCTTTAAATAGCCTAAGAGTAAAATAAACAAATTAAGCTTGAATATTAATTGGTAACTAATTCCTAACTTCAATACTCCACTAACAAACATGACCCACTAAAAACAAACACTAAGCGTACTTTGAATGCATAACAATAAATCCACGTAACTACGTACTATAAATTAGATAATAGCAACTAAACTAGTTAAATTAGGGTGGAAGATACCAAAGAACCTTCGCCGGAGTTTCTTTCTTTCTCACCCCTGCATCATCCTCCTTTGTCTTGTACCGAGACTCTCCACACCTTGGACACTCAAACAAATCCTTGTACTCATTTCGATATATCACACAATCATTTTGACATGCATGTATCTTCTCATATTCCATACCTAATGGACACAACAATTTCTTTGCCTCATAGGTAGAGTTGGGAATTTCATTCCTATCATGTAGCAATTCTTGTAAAAAAAGTGAACAACTCACTTAGACTTTTATCTGTCCAACTATGCTTCGATTTCATATTGAATAATGTAAGGATGCCAGAAAGTTTAGTGAAATTCTTACACCCCGGATACATAGGTTTGTCCGCTGCACTTAAAATATTATCATACATATTCGGATGATCGGTTCCTTCATCCTCCAAATTATGCAACATCTCATCTACCCTATCATTCTCATCATCTACCCTATCATTATCATTATTATCCTCTCCTTTTTCGATATCAACCTCAACCTCATCATCAATGTGATCAACATGCAAATCATCACACAAGCTAGTGGAGCTCATACAATGATTATAAAACTCTCCATGCCATGTCCACCTAGTATAGTTGCTCTTAAACCCACGACGAATCAAATGATCCTTAATTTGATCCACATCACGATACCCCCTAGAGTTATTGCAATCACAACAAGGACACAAGACTAACTTTGACCCATTCTGCGATTGATGTTCTAACGCAACCCTGATAAATTCATCAACCCCTTGTAAAAATGTCGCCGAAATCCGATTACCATACATCCAGATTCGATCCATATTCATACACTAGATACACCAAACAAATAACACAATCGATCACATCATTCAAAGTGTCTTATCAAATGCATTCATGAACATTTGGGTCCTTATCACTCCAACCTAACCCATCCTTGAGTTTCTCATCTCACTAGTGAATGAATGTTTGGTTTTCAATTCTAAGAAAAATCCGGCAGCACTTCCCTACAGTTCTCCAAGTACACGATGAAGATAGTAAGTAAACTATCAACATATGTACCCAGAGAACGCTTAGGGAAATGAGCTAGATCTTTCTTAGAATCGAAAACCAAACATTCATTCACATCCAAAGTGAGATAAGAAACTCAAAGACAGTCCCAAACCGGGGACTATTCAAGACTTAATCCTAATGAGTAAGCCTCGAACGGTTATCTACGCCAATGATGCACATTGCAATTAAACAGCACAAACCAATCCATTCCTTAGATTTCCCTCCCCACCCCCATGAAGGTATGTCCATATCTCAATTGTTCAACTAATTAACACAACAATCCACAAATTCATAATTCATATATAACAAGACAATAATTTCATAAGAAATCCATCAATTCATATGCTTTCCCAATCACATAACCAAACCATTCATTAGATTTCCCGACCCCCATATAGGTTTGGTCATAATTCAACATTATAGGGACAAATAAAACAAATCAACATAAAGCAAAAGGTATAATATATACCTCTGCTCTCAAGGAGCAGCGAAGACAAGCACAACGAGGTGAGCTTGGAGCACCGACAAGCCGATAAGTAGAAGATGGAATGTGACAACTGCATTAGGGCATTAACCAACCCACAAATTAAATAGTGATTAAGTCATAACTCATAAACATCAACTATCTAATATTAAGACATTACCAAATTAAAGATTAAGAAACAACATTAAGATTAAAGTAGAATTGTTAAGATCAATGGTTAAAAAACAAGAATGACTTGTGAATATAATTATATGTGACCACTATAAACTATACAAATTCATGAGCACTACAAACTACAAACATGCTGAATTCAATTTTAAAATTCATTTCACCCATGTTTATCATGAGTTGAATTCACTAAATGTTGAATTTCACAACACGAATAAATAATGCACGATAAGTTGAAGGTTTACTTCAATTCAAATTCACATTCTCATGCCATTTACACACAAAAAATTGCATTAACAAATCACAGTTTTCACATACTCCGCACTACAATCACTCTACTAATACAATCACAAACTCCTTGATTAAGATCTAGAACACATAAGGCAGAAATTCAAAAAAAAAAGACAAAAATTGAGAACAAAAAGATTAATTGAAAAAAAAAATACATGATTTACATTGCCGGCAGCAGCGGCGGCGGCAGGGACACGGAATGCAGCGGCAGCGGCGACGGCGCGAAGTACAGCAGCGGCGGCGAGTGAGAGAAAAAAGAATGAGATAGTGAGATAGAAAGAGGAGAAACCAGGAAGGCCTCGCCGGAGTGCAGCGGCGGCGAGACGGACGCAAGAACTCGTCGGTGAAGTGGGCGGCACCGAAAACCGCGAAAGACAATGACTGAAAATCGAGGGAGAGGGAGCGCCGGAGAATCGAGGGAGAGGGAGCGCCGAAAACCGCGGGAGAGGGAGCGCCGACGAGTGAATGGGAGAGCCGGCAAATGTCAGGGAGCGCCGACGAATGTCAGGGAGCACCGGCAAATGTCAGGGAGAGCCGGCGAGTGTGAGTGCATGCGAGTTTGACAATCGCATGAGAGAGAGAGAGAGTGACTGCGAGTTTGTGTTTAGGGGCGATAAAATGTCGTTGGAGAGTAATAAGTGCATGCGCGGTTGTTATTTGCGTCGCACCCGTCATTGAGTCCGACGCAGATAGTGGTTTTCCACTATTTGCGTCGCGCATGCCACCTGGTCCGACGTTGATAGGGTGACAGAAAAATTGTGCATGCGAGTTTGTTATTTGCGTCGCACCAGTCAAAGTGTCCGACGCAGATAGGGTAAAGTGCGATGTGTGCGAGAGATAAAGTGCGAGAGTTAAAGTGCGATGTGTGCGAGAGAGAGGGAGAATCATCTGCATCGGACGTGAGGAGGGATCCGACGCAGATGACTATTTGCGTCACACGTGAGCTTCATGCGACGCGCATAGCTTCTGTTATGTGCGTCGCATTTTAGGCACATACGACGCACATAGCTATTTTGCGTCGTATGCTAGTTAAATACGACGCACATATGTCGTCTTTTGCGTCGATTCCCTGTTGCATGCGATGCAAATGAGTCTTCTGCGACGTTTGTCCTATTGTGCGACGCAGATGGTGAGACGCAAATTGTCGTTTTTCTACTAGTGTACAATAAATTTAATAATAGCAACTAAACTAGTTAAATTAGGAACCCATATTCCCACTACTTTGAAGTACTACTACCCAGCACACCCCCTTGCTCCAAAGTTACCTTCTTGCTAGACAACCAACTTCCATATTACGACAGACTTGAAATGGACACATTTCAAAGTAACAAAAACACTTGACTTTTAGAAGAGCCTCCTCTCTTCTTCTTCAACCTTTTGAGCAAAGTCGGTTTGTTCACCTAGCGCGCTCATCTCTTTGCTTATCCCAACAATGATCTTCTTTGTGACTATACCTTTTGCAATAGTAGCACTTAATTAATGCTATTCATAGATTGACGTTGTCCTTCGGATTGACCACGCCCTCCACCTTATTTATGACCGCGACCACGACCACGACTACCCATACTACGACCATGAGCTTTCTCGTCGTACCGTTCATTCGACATGCATGTACCCCTTAACTTGACACGTTTTTTCTTCTACATCTTCATCTGTAACTTCTTAATTCTTACTTCATGTGTTGGACAATAGGGAACACATTAACTCTTCAAAACTATATGTGGACAAGCCCTTTGACTTTTCAATTGCAGCTACCACATGATTATAATCCTTATTTAGACTCTCAACACCTTACTGACCATTGTTTGACTACTAATCACTTCACCATAGGATTTCATTTGGTTCACAAGCCCACCAACTTTAGACAAATAACCTTGCATTAGCTCTTTATCCTTCATTTGAAGGAGTGACATCCAAAAACCCAGGATTCAATCTCAACAACATCACTAGCTACTTGAAATGGCTCTCCTTACACCCAAAAAATATCTCCAGCCTTGCATGATATCAAATGTTCCTTGTTTAAGAATACAAGAAAATTAGTATAATGTTTATTATTTCTATTCAGTGGTCCTTTTTTCTTTTGCATTATTGCTCAAAATGAATCACATGTGCATATTAATTACAGTGTACTTATCTCATATAACCTCCCAAAAAGTCATACTTATAATATTAATCAGAAAAATTGGTACAAAATTTCTCCAACTAAATTTATATTTCTATTTATTTGAAAATAATTTTTTTATATTTTTTACAGACATATAATTACGGATGATAATAGTTATCCTCTCCGTCCCATAATATAGTGCTTGTTTCTCTCTCTTGAGGTCAAAGTTTAAAACCTTTGACCAAATATTCTCATTAATATATACAAAAAAAAATACTCATGGATCTTGTTAGGTTCACCTTAATGTGTATTTTCATATAATATCAACTTTTTATATTTTTTATTAATACGGAATTGAAGATATTGAAGGTCAAAGGTATATCTTGCGGACCGTACAAAAAGGAAATAAGCACTATATTAGGGACGTAGGGAGTACAATTTTACTTACATGATAACTGTGAAAGGTAACAATTAAGAATAGATGGGCATATTGTATTTTTCTACTTAGACTCCAAGTGATCAAGCTAGCTACTATAATAATAACAAAGTTTCCCTTAAAATTAGGGAATAAACTAAAGAAAATGTTTTATATACTTGACCACCCTCATAACAAAGTCATTAACAACAATTATTCAATCTGAAAAGAACCAGCACATCATTGACTTTGAAGGTCATAAAACAGGAGAATTGAACCCTGGGGCGGAGCCAGAAGGGGGGGACATGGGGACAGATGTCCCCCCACTTTAAAAAAAAAATTCACGGAAATAAAAAAAAACCGAAAAAAATGAAGGACGAGTTGGCAGGGGTCGCGAGAATTGCCGAGAAACAAACACAAAACATAAGCGTTTGAGAAAAACGAAGAGAGAGAAAGTTTAAACTTCAAATTTCAAAACCCTAACTTACAAACACGAGCCGCCGCCCGCCGGAGTCCTTAGCCGTCCAGTCCGCCGGATTGCCGCCTCGCAGTCGCCGGAATGAAATACGAAGAAAGGAGAAGAAACAGCCACGAAGGAACCAGCAGAGGAAGTGAGGAGCGAATCAGTGAAATACAAACCAGCCGCTGACGCCTGACTGCCTGACCAGTGCCTCCACGAGCCGCCGGAATTACGCCGCCCAGTCACCACTCACCAGTGAGTTGTTTTTTTTTCTAAACCCTAACTCCACAAGTTTTAATTTCGCTGTTTTGATTTAAGGTAATATATAATTATATATCAATGTTTGGTTGTGAATTTGTGATTATAGCTGAATTAATTCATTAGTTGAAATGATTTGTTGTTGGAAATTAGAATGTTGGCCATGATTTATTAAATTGATTTGTTGATTCATGTTTTAGGGTTTAGGTAGTTTGTAATTTGTAATTTCTAATTTAGAAATTGTAAATATGAGTTGATTTATAATTGAATAAATTGATTAGTTTGGTTTGATAATGTAATTGATTCATGTTTATCAATTTCATTAGGAAAATGTAAAGTGGTTCACATTCACCTCATTCAAACAAGTCCAAGGCTAAGGGAAAACAACCCGATCTTCGACAATTCATGTTTAAAAGAATGAAATCCCAAGAAACATCTTCACCCGCTCATAGTGAAACACCTCAAAATGAATCTCCTTCATTTTGCTCTCCCCAAACTCAAGATGTTGATATGAATGTTGGTGGTTCAAGTAATAGTGATGCAGCATTAGAGGAGGAGGAGAAAGAGGAGGAGGAGGAGGAGGAGGAGTCGGAAGGAGAAGGATTACTATATGATGTTGAATTACTTCCTCATGATCCGGGAAAAAGAATGGACATAATGAGTTACCCCTCAAATTAAATCAAAGAAATTGAAGTTCCTAATATGGATGCTCTTTATGTTTCCCAAGGAAGATCAAGGCGTTTTGTTGAACAAGCAACGAATCTACATCATTTTCAAGTTGGGATTTTTTTGGAAGTGATTTTGGAATTTTGGATTGTAAAACAATAAGCATTTTGGAATTTTGGATGTAAAACGTTAAGTATTAAACAATTTGTGGTGTAGTGTTTTTTTTTCTAATTTTTTTTCCGATTTCTCGACGTTCGGATTTTGTCCCCCGGCTTTGAGAATCCTGGTTCCGCCACTGATTGAACCGATATGCAACGCACAAACAAAAAATACAATTCTTAGATGGCAATATTGGCAAATAGGAATACAAAGAGATATAATTTTGAGGTTCTATTGCTGCTTACCCTTGCCATTATTCTGATGGCGGCAACTGGTGCGGCTGCTCATAATTGCAAAGGAACCGGCAGTGGGTGCATCGATAGCAACGAGTGTTGCTCAAGAACTCATTTGCAAATATAAGATAGGAGGAATTCCCTGGGGCGTATGCGAGTGGTGCCCGGACCCGGGGCTCCTTGTGGTGCCTTGGATTGGTGTTGTCCCGGCTATTCGTGCGACGGCTGGGTTAGTGGTACATGCCATTGAAGCCACACCTAATATGATCTGCCTGCCCGTTCACTTCCTCTGCCTATATAAATTAGTAACAGTAGAGTACTACTACTATAGAGTCAGATTGAAAGAAAAAATATGTAGAGAGAAAATATATTTAGAGAGAAGAATCAATAATATTCATTTCTCAGTTTACGAGCTTACAAGAAGAAAAGAGAGCTGTCCTAACAGCTTATATACTACTATCTAACTAACTTGTTGTAACAAACTTAACAACTTGTAACAAACTCTAAATAGAATAATAATTAACTCCTATACTCCCCCCTTCAAGCTGGACCTTAGATATAAGTCCAAGCTTGGCAGATAACAGTTGATGATGAGTAGAAGCAAGAGGCTTTGTCAGCAAATCTGCTAATTGATCAGCACTAGAAACATGAGCAGTTTTGATGAAGCCTTCCTCCACTTGTTATCTAACATAATGCATATCCCTTTTTAGATGTTTAGTCTTCTTATGAAACATGGGATTTTGTGCAAGATGTTGAGTTGAAGTATTGTCACAATATAGAGTAATAGGCAATGTAACAGAAACTTGTAAGTCTTCTAGTAACCCTTGGATCCATACCAATTCACTGGCAGTAGCAGACATGCTTCTGTATTCAGCTTCAGCTGAAGATTTACTAACACTAGATTGCTTCTTGGTTTTCCATGAAACAAGATTAGTGCCAAGAAATACATCATATGAATTGAGAGATCTGCTGCTAAACTGACAAGAGCTCCAGTCAGAGTCACTGTAAGCCTTGACTGTGAAATCTGTGCCTGAGTTATACCGTAGTCTAGTATCAATTGTACCTTTTAAGTACTTAACAAGATGCAAAGCAGCCCTTAAGTATGGAACTCTTGGTGAATGCATAAACTAACTCAAATGCTGCACAGAATAAGACAGATCTGGTATAGTAATGCCCAAGTAAAGTAATCTTCCTACTAATCTCCTATAGACATATGGTTCAGTTAATAATTCACCAACCTCAGTAGATAACTTCAATCCACAAGACAAAGAAGCAGGGGCAGGAACACAATCTTGCATTTCAGCATCCTCAAGAATATCTTTAATATATTTCTTTTGAGAAAGAAATATTCCTCTGTCAGTTCTATGAACTTCAATCCCAAGGAAATACGTCAGTTGACCAATATCTTTGATAGTGAAAGCTTTATCTAAAGCTTGTTTCACCACTTCTATTTGAGAATGTGAAGTACCAGTCACCATTATGTCATCAACATACACAAGTATGACTAAAAATTCTCCATCTTTATTTCTAGTATAAAGAGAGTAATCTTGTTTAGATTGAACAAAATTCAAACTTTTTAGAAACTTACACTAGTGGAAAAAAACGCAAGGGCTGCAGCGCAAAGGCTGCGTTTTTTTAATAGTGAAGGGTTGCGGTCACTGCAAAAACTGCAGCCCTTTTAGTGAAGGGCTGCGGTTAGCCCAAATACCGCAGCCCTTTAGCAGTCCAACAATGAAATAAACCCCTCGCTTCAATTCACATTTTAACGCGAGCAGCCCTAATTACTCAACCCCATTTCTCTCTCCTCCCTCCCTTCAATTGCAAACCATCAGCGCATCTCTCTCCACTCATCCTTCTTCGCCGGCGAGGGTTCGCAACGAGGCCTTCTTCTTCGCGATAGATTATCATTCGGCGTTGCTCTCTCTTTGTGACAGACGACTTTCTCTCTCCTGCAACAACTCTCAAGTCGCGCTTTTCCGCCCTAAGGTTGACGAGATCTCGCTCCTCACATCAACACTTCATCCTTTTCAGCGGTACTCTTACTTCTGGTAATTTTTTCTTTGAATTTAGATTTTTCATTTTCACTTTTGTTATTAACAGTTTCTCTCTCTTCTCTGCTTCAAATGATGTCGAAAATGTTCGCCCGAAAATTAAGCACAATCGTGTTGTTCAAGATGTAACCGCTGTAAAATTTGACCATATTAGCTTGTTTGGTGAGTTTAAATTCGATTTATTAGGGTTTTGATTTTCGATTATTATGACTTAATATGGAAAAATGAGTTAGAATTTTGTCATTTGTGTGTGTTTGCTGGAATTAGTGTCAAATTAGTGCTCGATTCCTGATCTCTTATCCATAATGTGATTGTTTTGGACTTGTACTGTCGCTTGCCATCTATTTAATCGGATTATGATTTAATCGTGCTGTTAAAGGTGCATTGACTGTTAAATTTGACTAGATTAGCTTGATTGGTGACTTTAGGTTCGATTTAGGGTTTTGATTTTGGATTATCATGATTTATTTTGGGAAAATGAGTTGGAATTTTGTCATTTGTGTGTGGTTGCTGGAATTATTACCAAATTCATGATCTCTTATCAGTACTGTGGTTGCTTTGGACTTGTGCCTTTAATCTGTTTCATTGTCTGTTAGTAGTAGGCAATGGACTTGCGATATTACCTAGATTGAATTTATCTTTTTTTTTTAAATCGTGTGCCTGTAGGAGCTAATATATTTCTCCCATAATTATTTTGACATGGTTGTTCCATGCTTCCCATATGGAAATATCATTCCTACTGTGCCTAGCATTCTCATGATATTACCTGGATTGGATTAATCTTTTTAGAGATGGTTGAAGAGATTGGCATAATCCTTAAGTCCTTATATAGTTATATATGGGACTGGTTGGGGGTTCTAGGGGGCTTTACCTTTGTGCTACAAAAGAGAGCTTGTGTCACATGTTCATCAGTTATCTTTCGCAAAGGTGAACCCCCTCCTATTGAAGCATATCCTTCTTTGCTGTTAGGGGCTCTAAGCATAGAGATCAATTGAGCCAGAGGTCTTTGCAGAAAACGGAACAGCATGGGAAGGCGAATGATATCCTATTTTAAGTTGTTAAAACAAACATATCATATCACTCTAATAGCTTGATCTACCTTGAACTGCTAAGAATGTTACAATTTTATGACAAATATAAGTAGAACGATGTATACACATCTAGATGAGAACTGAGAAGAGACATTTACGAGAAACAGTTAGTCTATCAGTTGAGAAACAGTTAGTCTACCATATCCTTGATATATGATGAAATTTTGAATTTTATTATGTTGCTAAGGCTTAATGATTTTTTGAAGGCAAATGCACTTAAGTTGGCATTAGAAGCAAAGAGCAATAATGTATCTGTCTATGTTGGCATGAGATACTGGTTCTCGTTTACAGAGGAAGCAGTTCAGCAGGTTTGCTTCCATTATTGTTCTATTAAATCATTGTTGTAAGTAAACACATGGGTCTGCTGTAGAACTCTCTTTCTATCTGCTCTTTACATTTTCTATTAAATCATTGTAGTATGTAAACACATGGGTCTGTTGTGAACTCTCTTTCTATCTAGCTCTTTGCATTTTCTAGGAACTGAGATGTTTTTCCTTAGATATAACCGTTTCTCATGCCTGTTTATGAGAACCTGTTTCCGTGTAATGTCTAGATGTATTTCACGTTTATAGTCCGCTATTGTGCCTCCCTTATGTTTGGTGCAACTAACTGATTGGGGTCTTAATCAGTGAATTATTACAGTCTGTATCATGACTTATTACAATACTGATCCGACTTCATGAAATATTAGTGTTGTTATTATTACACCTTATGAAGATTACTTGCCCGATATCTAGGGAGGCTTTGACAAACCTGAGCTACAATGCATCTACAGTATGAAGCAGAGCAATTGCCTACACCTAGCTGCTGTCCACGAGCTACTGCTGGCCCCTAAGCTGCTGCTGCTACCCACAAGCTGCTGCTCAGCAAGAGTACTAAAAGATACATAATTTTGTAAGTTTCTCTTTATTTGTATTAAAACATAATTTACAATGAAAAATGATACTTTTATATATGTATAACAGTTTAAGGATATTTTAGGACTGAAAAATGAAAAAAAAAATTTGTTTTTTTTGGGCCATAAGGGCTGCGGTTTTGATAAAAACCGCATCCCTTTATCTATAAAAAGGGCTGCGGTTTAGGCCAAAACCGCAGCCCTTGACTTTTAGTGAAGGGCTGCTGTGGAAAGGGTTGCTGGCCAAAAACGCAGCCCTTAGGGCTGTTTTGATCGCAACCCTTGTGTTTATCTCCACTAGTGTTACTGAGCTCTTTATTCCATTGTCTTGAAGCTTGCTTCAGACCATAAATGGATCTTTTCAGCTTACATACTTCACCTGATTGAGCCTTCTTATACCCAGCAGGAAGAAACATATAAACTTCTTCATCCAAGAAGCCATGTAGAAAAGCACTGTTCACATCTAGTTGGCATAAGGGCCATTTCCTAATAGCAGCAAGGGAAATGACTGTTCTGACAGTTGCTAATTTGGCAATAGGAGAAAAAGTTTGATTAAAATCTTGCCCTTCCACTTGTTGATAGCCAATAGCAACTAATCTAGCCTTATGTCTTTCAATAGTTCCATCTGTATTCAGTTTGTTTTGAAAACCCACTTGGAACCTATAGCCTTTTTCCCTTGAGGTAAAGTTGTCAGTTCCTAAGTGTCATTGGTCTCAAGAGCATGTATTTCTTTATCCATTGCACTAATCCAATTAGGATCAAGTTTAGCCTGATTGTAATTCTCAGGTTTAATAATTTGAGAAGAGTTGTCAGTAAAAGAAAGAGAATTTTTTTCTGAAGAAGAGGATTGATTTTTATGAGGTATGTAACCACCAACAAAATCATTAAGAGCAGTTGATGGTTTGATAGTTCTAGAAGATCTCCTGATACAGGGAACAGGAGAAGAATGAAGATTAGGTGTAGGTAATCTAGTATCAGGTGAATCAATAACATTAGGTTCAATAGAAGGTATGTGATCAGATACTGAATGATTAGAATTGAAAGAATTAGGAGTGTTTGACATATGAGTGGTATAAATAGAAGTTTTCAACACTCCCCCTAATCTGAAAAGTCTTGTACTCCAAAATTCTTCAAAGGAAAATCTTGTTGATGCACTTGTCACCAACCACCAGAGGATATGTACTTTTGAGGTCCCATGTTGGTACTCATGTTACCAACCTCCATCTTGTCAATGTAACTTCTTAATTTTTCCGATCTTCTCGTTGGTACTCATGTTACCAACTATCTTACTGATGCTCGTGTCACCAGTCATCGTCCAAAATATTTTTTTCCTCCAAATTTTCTTTTGTTGTTGGTGCTCATGTCACCAACCCACCCCGCTAATGCTCTTGTCATTATCAAACTTCAAAATAAAGGTTCTTCTTGATTTTCTTCGCCAAATTTGGCAATCTCATTGTTTTTCTTGCTCCTGCAATTCTTTCCTACATGACCAAACCTCTTGCATTGCCAACACCGTGGCTTTACTTTATGCCAACAGTCTGAAGTATCATGGTTAGTCTTTTTGCAAATATTGCAGGAAAATTTTTATTCATACCTTTCGATGATTTCGATCTTCGTCTTCATTCTCAACATTTTTCTTGGGCATTTTCTTAAATTTTGCTAGAAGAGCAGTCTCAACTATTTCTTCATTAATATGCCGATTTTTCCTTTGTTCATGGGACTCCAAAGATCCCATAAGTTGCTCCACCGTAATTTTTGATATATCTTTTGTTTCTTCAATAATAGCAACAATGTTATCATATTTTTCCATTAAACTTAATAAAACCATCTTCACAATTTTTTCATCTGAAATTTCTTTTCCATGTGATTTCATTTGGTTCACTATTTCTATTACCTTTGAAAAATAATCTTTCATTAGTTCCCCTACTTTCATTTTTAAGTTTTCAAATTCTCTTCTTAAGGACTGGAGTTTGATACTTCTCACCTTGCTATCTCCTTGAAATTCTTGTTGCAGGATCTCCCGAGCCTCCTTTGCCGTGTTGGCTCTTAAAATTCTTGGAAATATTATATCCGTGACCGCATTTTGTATTAGATATAATGCCTTAGCATCCTTCATTCGATCTTTCACCCTCGAGCTGCCTTTTTTGAGCTTCGGTTAGGGTACTCTAATCTTCGTATTTCGTATATCCTTTATCAGCATAACTCCACAACCCATGAGATCTAAGTAATGTCTTCATTTTAATTTTCCAAAAATCATAATTTTCTCCTCCGAAAATTGGAATGTGAAAGTTGGGTTGTTGAGTGTCATTATGATTTATGTTGTGTTTGGGTTAAACATGTTTTGGTTAAAGTAAAGAGGCTTTGGGAATTTTTGGCTCGGATACCAGTGATGGAATTAGTAGGCGGAAGTTAGTGGAATTGTTAATGTTGGGTTTTGTAATTTTTTGAGAGATGTGATGTGACAGAAGTTTTTTGTAGTGGAGGAATTGTATCTCTTGTTATTCATAACTTGTAAACTACTATTCTCTAGATACTACTAGGCTAGATACATGTTAGATTTTACTAGGCTACTATACTCTAGATACTTCTAGGCTAGATACAAGTAAGATTTTTATTTAGACTATTATAGATTTACATTCATCATCCTTACTAGATTTTTCTAGATTAGTTTTCAACACCGCGTAAGTGGTGAATGGTGACCCTGATTAAGAAATTAACAAAACTCAAAGAAGCAAGCAGGAAGATGACACCCACGGCCCCACGTCGTACGTAGCTGATCAAATGCACGTTGGACAGCGATATGGATGCATTAAGTTACTGATGCATTTCATTATTGACAATTATTTGAAGCAAGCTTACTTGGTTATAAAAAGGGAGGAATTTGAAGCGATTGATATACTACATGAAGCACCAAATTCAAAATACAAAATAGAAAGAAAAAAAGATGAATGCAAAAAAATATAATGTTGAGGTTGTGTTGTTGCTTACCCTTGCCATCATTCTGATGGTGGCCACTAGTGCGGCTGCCCAGGTATGCAGAAAGAAAGGCGAAGACTGCAGCTTGAGTAGTAGATTTGTTAGTTCTACTTCTACTCCCTGTTGCAAAGGACTCAATTGCAATATTACCCGCGACGACAATCAAATTGTTAAAGTAGATTTTTTTTTTCTTGTCATGCACCGTTGACCGTTCTGTGCTAAGTGGTGTTTGATATAATTTTTTAATGGACTGTGTATGTGTTGTGATTAAGATTGTGTTCCTTGTATTTCCTCCAAGATGCAGTAATTAAGTACAACCTAGTATTAACTACATGGGCTTTATACATTAAACCCACTAAACGTAAACTATAAAACTACTTACATAAAGGCCCAAAGGGGCGCCTAATACCCCCCCTCATGTTGGAGCATGGAGGTTACAAATGCCCAACTTGCTTAGAAGATAGTGAAATTGTCGTTTGCCTAAGGCCTTGGTGAAAATATCGGCAAGTTGTTCAGTAGTAGGAACATGATGAGTAGAAATGACACCAGCCTGAAGTGCATCACGGACGTAATGGCAATCAACCTCAATGTGCTTCGTACGCTCATGAAAAATAGGGTTTTGAGCGATGTACAAAGCAGACTGACTATCACAATAAAGACTCATAGCACGAGGATAAGCAATGCCGAGACTAAGAAGCAAGGCCTTAAGCCAAATCAACTCACAAGTAGTGGTAGCCATTGATCGGTACTCAGCTTCGGCGGACGAACGAGAGATAGTATGCTGCTTTTTAGTCTTCCAGGACACAGGAGATTGACCAAGGAAAACAAGCCAGCTAGTCAGAGAACGGCGAGTGAGAGGGCAGCTAGCCCAATCAGAATCACACCAACCAGTCAACTGAAGATCACAATCAGCCCGTAGGAGAATGCCTTGCCCTGGACAACCCTTTAAATAATGAACGGTGCGAAGGGCGGCATCCCAGTGCTCCTGCCGAGGAGCCTGCATAAATTGGGCAAGGATATGAACCGTGTAAGCTAAATCCGGGCGAGTGAAGGAAAGATAGATAAGACGGTCAACAAGGCGCCTATAACGCTCCGGATCCTGAAGAGGAGGGCCGGTAGCAAGAGCGAGATGATGATTTTGTTCCATCGGAAAACTCGAGGGCCGAGCCCCAAGAAGACCAGACTCAGCCACAATGTCAAGAATGTACTTGCGTTGACACAGAAAAATCCCCTCAGAACTACGAGCGACCTCCACACCGAGAAAGTACTTGAGAATACCCAAATCTTTCATGTGAAAACAGTCACCCAAATAGTTCTTGAAAGCAACAATAGCGCGCGGCAGAGTCATTCCCAGAAATAATCAAGTCATCAACGTAAACAAGAACATTGAGCTGCACAGAACCCTGAGTAAGAGTGAAAAGGGAATAATCAGAGTAGGATTGAATAAAACCATACTTTTGGAGAGAAGCAGCAAGCTTGGCAAACCAACACCGAGGGGCTTGACGAAGGCCATAAAGAGATTTCTGAAGCCGACACACCAAACCAGACTTGTGACCATGAAAACCAGGAGGAGGCTTCATATACACCTCCTAATCAAGATCACCATGAAGAAATGCATTGTGGACATCCATTTGATGCAACTCCCAATTTTTCGCAGCAGCGATGGCCAGGAAAGCGCGAACAGTAACCATCTTGGCAACAGGAGCGAAAGTCTCGTTATAATCAAGACCTTCAACTTGGCGGTTTCCAAAAATGACAAGACGGGCTTTGAGCCGTTCAACTGTGCCATCAGTATGATATTTGATTTTATAAACCCATTTGCACCCAAGAGCATGTTTCCCGGAAGGGAGAGGAGTCAAAATCCGAGTGTCATTAGCTTCTAAGGCAGAAATCTCCTTTTGCATAGCGTCACGCCAACTAGAGTAGGTCATAGCTTCCTTGAAGCTACGAGGCTCATGACCTGCAGTAACAGCAGCAAGAAACACACGGTGGCGCATAGAGAATTTGTCAGCATTCACAAAATGTGCTAAAGTATAAGGAGTACCTGGGGAACTGGAAGGAGGAGGTGAACTCGGAGATGGACTTATAGCGGGATTCAAAGTCGTAACATAGTCACGCAGTAAAACCGAGGGGCGTTTATCGCGCTTGCCTCGGCCCAACTCAGAAGTAGAAGACAAAGAAGTAGAAGTAGCGGCAGCATCAACAGAGCCCAAGTCACACCCGGACGCGACAGACCCAGCAGTAGCGCGCAGAGCATGAGGCCCAGATGCGGAAGGCCCAATGGGGCCGCATCCCGCGGACAAGAGCCCCGGTGCAGGTTGGCCTCGAGTCCAAGACCGGGCGGCGTCACTGTGGGCGATGGCCCAAAGATGAGGAATGGGCGCAGGCCCATCAGTGAAT
Source organism: Beta corolliflora (assembly GCA_947648045.1). Lineage (NCBI taxonomy): Eukaryota > Viridiplantae > Streptophyta > Magnoliopsida > Caryophyllales > Amaranthaceae > Beta > Beta corolliflora. Next base: position 289,178 of record CANSZD010000253.1, on the reverse strand, counting down.
GAAGAGGGTCTGGAGGCAGGAGGCCCAACAGCGGAATGATTTAAAGGACCAACAGGAGGGTCCATAGATGGGCCGGTCAAATCATCATCACCAAGAGATAAAACTTGTTCCAAATCCTCCAAAAAATCCCCATCAACCCCGACACTTTCACCAGATGAAGAAAGATGAGTCTCAAAAGGAAATTCATTCTCAAAAAACTTAACATCCCGAGAAACAAAAATTTTATGGGTCTCCAAATTAAACAATTTCCACCCCTTTTTGTGGGGAGGATAACCAACAAAGACACATTTCAGACTTCGTGAAGCAAACTTGTCCCTCTTAGTTCGGTGATTATAAGCAAAGCACAAAGAGCCAAATACTTTCAAAGCATGAAAATCAGGAACCACACCAAAGAGAGCCTCATAGGGGGTTTTATTATGCAACAATCGAGAAGGTGTGCGATTAATTAAGTAAACTGCGCCAAGAACACACTCACCCCGAAAAGAGATTGGTAAATGACCTTGAAACATGAAAGCACGACTCACATTAAGTATATGTTTGTGTTTCCGTTCAACACGACCATTTTGTTGTGGGGTGCCAGCACAAGTGGTTTGGAAAATGATGCCATGAGCATTAAAATAATCAAGCATGCAATTAAATTCAGTGCCATTGTCACTATGCACCATTTTAACCTTAACCTCAAATTGACGTTCAATCATAGCAAAGAATGAAGAGAACGACGCATACACATCAGTTTTAGAGGTTAACAAATACACCCAAGTAGCACGAGAATAATCATCCACTAAAGTCAAAAAATAATGTGCAGCACAAGAGGATGGGGTACGATAAGGACCCCATAAATCACAATGAATCAGTTCAAATATGCGACTGGCTTTATTGTAACTAATAGGAAAACTAGGACGAGATTGTTTTGCTTGAGGACAAACAACACATGCCTTATTTAATGCTTGTTTACTACTAGAAGAGCCAAAAACTGGAAGAAGCTTGACGACCTTATCCGATGGATGCCCCAAACGACGATGCCAAAGCTCAAAGTCACTAATCTCTGAAACAGTCACCGCACAAACGCTTGGAATCCCTCGGTAATAATAGAGTCCATCCTTTCGTTCACCGGCTCCAATCAGGTTCCCCGAGCGAAGGTCCTGTATAGCACAAAGAGAATCAGTAAAGCCAACAAAACAGTTAGAGTCATCGATTAATTGCGACACAGAGATGAGATTGCATTGAAGAGAGGGAACCAGGAGAACATTGCGAAGAACAAGACCCCCAAGAAGGTGTACAACACCGGCTTGAGTCACAATAGCATATTGTCCATTGGGCAACCCCACATGACACGCAGGAATATAAAGAATATCAACCAAAAGAGCAGAGTTCCCTGTAACATGGTAAGATGCTCCAGTGTCAATGAGCCAAGAGGAAGGACACTCACCCATCATGCGTTCGGATGATTTTTCATTTACCATGTTCAATAAGATTTCCATTTGTGCAGGACTCAAAGAAGGAAGAGAAGTGCAGCCCCCATCCTCCCCAACAGTCGAAGAAGAGAGGCTGCCAGGAGCAGCGCTGCTGCCGAGAGCAGGTACGGTGCTGCACACGGCGTGGGCCCGCGCAGCAGCGGTGGAGGATCTCCGGTCAGTGGTGTCGGTGGACACGCTGGCAGGGGCCATACGAGGGGAGTCAGATGCGGTTGAAGCCGACGATTTCCCATACTTATCTTCCCACCAAGCAGGTTTCCCATGAAGTTTAAAACAAGCAGAAACTTCGTGGCCACGTTTATTACAATAGGTGCAATGCAGGGCTGATTTATCAAGACGACCATGAGATACCTTGACGGCAAAAGCGTGACTTTCAGCAGCCACGGTTTTGTCACGCATAATGCCACAAACTCTCTCCTCTTGAAGGAATGTTTGGTATGCGCGATTAAGATCGGTTGGGGGTTGTTGAGATAAGAGATTAGATCTAATTGTGGAATAAAGGTCGTCATCAACACCAATAAAGAATTGGTGAAGCTTTTCTTCTTCGCGATCGGCGGCGAAGTTGCCGGCGACATCGCAGGTACACGCACCACACACACAACCATAAAGAGGTTTTAAACGGGCCAAATCATCATACAATCCCATTAAAGAATTATAGTAGTCCTCCATAGACATACCATTAATTTGCTTACATGTGGTGATGTTGGAACGAAGTTGTTGTAGGCGAGTGCCATCAGCGATGCAGAACCGCGCCTCCAAGTACAACCAGAGAGCACGGGCTTCTTCAAAATAAGGAATAGAGGAAGCAAGCTTCGAGTCCATACTACGAAGCATCCAAGAGAAAAGCATGGAATTCACAGTATCCCAATCCAAAAGTTTCTTTTTGTCAGATGGTTTAGTAATAGTACCATCCACGAAAACGAATTTCCGGTGAGCTTTCAAGGACAACGTGATTGCCCTAGCCCACGCAAGATAGTTGTCGCCTTTAAGAATCACGTGAGTGATTAGGTTGCCGGGTTGATCACCCGATTCGAGGTAAAACGGAGAAGAAGCATCTAGTTTAGAGTCTTCGGTCATGGCTGTGTTTGGGAGGAAACAAGGGATGAAGGCGGTGCTTCCGTGAGGAGGCTGCTAGGAAGGTAAAAAAAACGGCAGTGGTGGGCGGCAACCGTGAGGAAGCGGTGAAGAGAAAGTGGCAGAGGTAGGGTAGGTTAATTATTAGGCTCTGATACCATGTTGTGATTAAGATTGTGTTACTTGTATTTCCTCCAAGATGCAGTAATTAAGTACAACCTAGTATTAACTACATGGGCTTTATATATTAAACCCACTAAACGTAAACTATACAAACTACTTACATAAAGGCCCAAAGGGGCGCATAACAGTATGTGTGTTTGTTATTTCCCTTTGTTTTACTCTTCAATTACTAAGTTTTTTTTCTTACATTTTTTTGGAAAAGCCTAGCAACGTACTACAATTTTAACACTATATATGGCCATGCATTGTGCTTTAATAATCTAAATATGGTATTGGTATAGGTTATTTCATAATTTCTCCAACTGCAATTTGCTTTACCAAAATGATTCAATAACCTCCTATTATTCATCATATAGAGTGTCTCTGTGCCACATCGTACCCTTAGTGGATGTGGACAATATGGTATAGGTTATTTCATAATTTTTCCAACTGCAATTTGTTTTACCAAAATGATTCAATAACCTCCTATTATTCATCATATAGAGTTTCTCTGTGCCACATCGTACCCTTGGTGGATGTGGACATTGTGGTAGAACGCGGATTAAGATGTGTTGCTACATGCTTCTAAGGTAAGGATAAACTAAACAAGATTTTTACTTTATAATTAATTATAAAGTACGAAAATCAAAATAAAAAATCCCTAGGACGATGTTTCACCATGTTCATACTTATAACTACCAAAATACAACCAACTATTCAATTAGTTGGATGTCTAAAGTATAGGTTAGTCTCTCTCGAGCACTAACACTTTATGAATTCCTATTGATGCTCTCACACTCATATTTACTCTGCTAATTGTAGGTGAGCCTCTAAAGATTTTCATCATCTCCCGATCCATGGCTTGCTATTAGTCAGATAAATTCAAACAATTTATCAAATTGCAAACATTAGCCATGTAAACCTAATCAATTAGAGATATCAATGACTCATCAAAATATTAATAAAATCAATCAAGAATCATAGTATAAAAATGGACTCACAAACCCTAGATGTAAATACTTTATCTGGTTTTATTAGTTTACCCGCATTTCTTTTTGGGTTGTCCCTTATTAATTTACCCACTTTTTCTGTTTTTGAAATAATCTCATCAATTGTTTATTATTATATTTACCTTTTTAATCAACTTCTCTTGGCCCACAACATTAACTTCAATACAATATGCCAATAAATCAATACTTTCACTTTCCTCCTATGACCCACATTGTACCGATTTCTTCTAAAACTTTGTGTCCAAAGAAGTTGGTAAACTAATAAAAACTGGAGAGAATAATGCTAAATCATGAAACAAAGAATAAAAACTAGATCTAAAAAAGAAAACATAATTAAATAAAATAAATAAATGAAAGAGAAAGAACTTATATTAACTTAATGAAATAAACTAATAGAGTTAATCAATTAATGAAGAATTATTATCATATCAAAAGAACGGTTCTGAAGCGTCTATACTAGTAAATTAGATGAAAAATCTTAGCTTGATGTTTTAGATTATCTTTTATGTATGAGTTCTTATGGTTGTATAATACCGTATGACCGTTTATTAATGATAATTTTCCTATTCTATTAAAAAAAAATAAAGAAAGGGAGTAGAGAGGCTGCTTTGTTAGAGCTTATAAAATTTAGAGAGGCGGCTTTGTTAGAAGCTTAGAAAATTCAGAGGGGCTAATAATAATAAATTAAGTAGTTACGATGGATCGATATCAGTGGGCCGGCTCCTCCAAACTATAACTAGACTAGAGAAAATTCAGAAGGACATATTGGGATAACGAATGGCTTATGGCTCTCTTCAAACCCCTGATAGAAATATCTCCCGGCATTAAATGCATATTGTGATTTCAAAGACCAGGTGTCAATACCAATACTTTACTGTGCAAAAAAGAGTTCGTCTAGGTGTTAATGTCATGGAGTTGTCACAGTCTCCACTATGGAAAGACTAGTAAAGTCGAGGTGTTAATGTCATGGAGTAGACATACTCATACCAATAACAAGTATAGTTAAGTTGGCATCAAGTTACAATTGACTACAAAAAAGAGTCAAGTGATACCAAATTACTGTATTTTGGTACCAATAATATGGTACCAAATAGAGTCAATTTGGTACCAATCAAAATTATCTTAGTACCAACTTAACTCTATATGATACCAACTTGTTGACTGCATTTTGATATTAGCTAACTCTTCAACTCGTGAAATTATGGGTGTGCCTGAGGAATCGAATTCTACCTAATGTGAATCCTCATAATGAACAATTTCACAATGTTAGAGAGAGAAACTCCACAAAAAAACCATACCCCTCCCCAAACCGCCCTCACGGCACAAGGTTCAAGCCCCACAACCAAGCATGCCTGCCAGTCATCCCACCAGAATGGTCCACCAGAAAAGTCACCGGAACCGCCACCAACAACCCAGGTAATCCTAATCCCAGAAAAACCACCTGACCCCCCCTTCCCCCTCGCCCCCTAAACTTTCTGTCACCCACCTCCCCTATGCGACATCCCCCCCTCAAGGTATGAGTGAAGGAGAAGTATTCATTCCAATTTCAAAGGATGAATACGAGCAGCTGGCTAAGCCATGGGCATCAGCTCTGATTTGCAAGGTCATCGGAAAATCTCTGTCGAGAGAATTCATAAAAGATGCAATTGTGAAGTTGTGGAAACCCCTTAATCCGATTAGTATGAGTTCATTAGGTAAAGGGTTTTACATAGTTTGTGGTATCTCTGAAGAAGAAAGAGATAGAATTCTGATGGAAGGCCCCTGGTTCATTTTAGGGCATCATCTATCAACATTAAAATGGGTCCCAGGGTTTCAACCATCAAATGCGCGCAGTGATAAAGCTCCTATATGGTTAAACCTCCCTGAATTACCGTTAGAGTTTCATTCAAGGAAGTTTTTAGAGCAGATAGGGAATGCTATAGGAGAAACACTAAAAGTTGATCAGCACTCCATTGATGGAGAGCGGAAGAGATATGCTCAGGTGTGTGTGTTAGTCCCAAAAGACCATACTCCTCCAAAAGGGATGTGGATAGGCAAACACTATCAAGAGGTGAGCTTTCAAGAAGGGCCATGGTACTGCCCAATATGCAAGAAGTTTGGGCATTCAATGAAAGCATGTCAAGAGGGGAAGAGGAAAAGCCCACTGCCGTCGGTAGCTACTGTGACTGAAAAGAAAGCATCGGAATATCAGTGGCAAGTTGTTAAAAATAAAAACAAAGGTAAACCAACAAACCAACCCAGTGAGGTGGATGTTTTAGTGAAAAAGAATGTCAACTTAGTTGAAGTTGGTAAGGGGGCCTACGCAAAACCTTCAATATTGGGGGAAAAATCCAAAAAGTCAGAAGAAGTGCATCCAAATCCCTCGTGCAGAGGAGCTGAAGAAAGTAATCATGAAAGTAGAAACCCCTTTGCTGTGCTGATGGAAAGTACTGAAAATACAACAAATGATAAGATTCTATCCCCAAACCAGGAGACGAAACGTGGCGGGTCATGTCCTGAGCAACCCAAACATCGAAACCCAGAAATTTTGGAAAAAACCTACTCCCATGCTACAAACAGCACAGCCAAATGTAAACACATAAACGTTGAACTCAACTCAAAAACAACAAAAAATACCCCCCTACCATCAAAAAATGGAACCACCAATGGAAATTTTTTGCCTCTCCCCCCCCACTATCACCACCCTCACCCCCATCACCACCGTCCCCACCAAGAGTGAAGCGCTACAAGATAATAGGAACCATAGAGTTCACTCGACCAGTCCTCCCCTTGAGCCCAGAATTCAATGTGGGGTTCGTCGATTATCTGTCGAAGGACGAGGAGGGGTGGACGGACATTACACTCCAGGAAGTGAAATTAATAATGTTGCAGCCGGAAAAATTCTCGGACGCGATGTTAGAGATGTACCTAAACAGCGAGCTCTATTCTCAACCCCACTTCCCACAATACCAAACAACAAGTCACCTCCCAAAAACTATGAGGCTTTTCCTCAAATGGCTTCTTCAGAACCATGCGGGGTCGGACGCCGAGGAGAGGAGCTTGCTGCAGAACTTAGGTCCATGGTTGGACCCCGCACCTCTAATTCCCCACATAAGACCCATCTTCATTCTCCAAGTCATGCCATTGAGAGTTCGTGCCATAAGCAACTCCAACGCATTTCTTCTAGCCGAACTCCCGTACCCAGCCAAGCAAATGGAAGTAATGGTGAGCTGGGGAGGGGTAAGAGGCAAAAAAAGCCAACGGGAAATAGAGATGTGTTTGAAACCTCTGAGGAGATTTTGGATATGCCCAAAAACTCACAGGGAAATCGACCCACAAGCCGACGAGGACGAGGAAACAGTGCGCACCTTAAAGCGCATGCCACCCCTGCCAAGTAACATGAACATCTTGTTTTGGAACGCGCGAGGCATAGGGAGGCCCTCGTTCCAAACCAATTTCCGCAGCCTAATTGCGGAGCACCGTCCTCACTTGGTGGTTCTTGTCGAGACATGGGTGTGTAAGGAAAAAACGGAGATCATTATGGCGGATTTGGGCTTCGGGAAATGGCATCTTATTCCCCCGGTTGGTTTTTCTGGTGGCATTTTGTTGATGTGGCAACCGAATTTCGTCACATTCCATTCTCTTTGGGATGGCTCGCAGGCAATGCATGGAGTTGTTGAGGTATGTAACCAATCCCCCCCTAGTTCTTTTGTTATTTCGGGTATATATGCTAGCACTAAAGTCTTTAAAAGAAATTTGTTATGGAAGGAATTAAAAACTATCGCGAATTACATAAATTACCCGTGGTTAATGCTAGGTGATTTTAATGAAGTGTTAAATCAAGGGGAAAAAATGGGTGGGAGACCAGTTCTTTTCAGGCGTTGCTCTAATTTTTCTGATACAATGGATGCCTGCAAAATGATTGACCTAGGTTTTAATGGTCCCAAATTCACATGGACAAACAGACGCAAAAGAAATCCTATATACGAGAGACTTGATAGGGGGTGGGGCAACATGGAGTGGTTTAATCAATATCCCAATTGTAGTGTGTGGCACCTCCCTAGGATTACCTCGGACCATTGTCCCATCCTTGTAAAATTGGATTCCCTTAATAAGCATGTAGAGAGTAGACCCTTTCGTTTTGAACCAATGTGGCTCCAACACCCGGAATTTAATGATTTTGTATCAAGGGAATGGCCGGAGGGGGGTGAAATCTTACAGGATCAATTAACTCATATGCAAAACTCTCTGTTGGTTTGGAAGAAGGAGGTGTTTGGGAGCATTTACCAACGTAAGGCTAAAGCAACCTCTAGATTAAAAGGCACACAAGCATATTTGCAAACCAACCCAAACTCCCGTTTTCACCAAGACCTTGAGATAAACCTCCAAATTGAGATTTGTCAACTATTAGATCAGGAAGATGCTCTTTGGAGATCCAAGAGTAGAGCAAAGTGGTATGCACAAGGGGATAGAAATACAACTTTCTTCCAAAAATCTGTGACTGTGGAGAGAAATAAAAGTAGGATCCTAGCTTTGAATGACACGGTGGGTAACTCCCACACTACTCCTGAGGAAATTGAGCAGCTTATTAATAATTTCTTCTGCACTCTTTACTCCTCTGAAAAAACCCATGTTTTGAATAGAGATATCCCTCACTCTTCTAAAATATCTTTGGCACACTGCCCATCTAAGGAGGAAATTCGAAAAGCAATTTTTGCTATGAAAGGCTTAAAAGCTCCGGGTCCAGATGGTTTCCAACCAATCTTCTTTCAAAAAAATTGGGACATTGTTGGACCTAGTACTTGTAGGAATATCCAATCCTGGTTTAGAAAAGGAAAACTGCCTGATAGCCTGAGTCACGCCCTAATATGCCTTATCCCAAAAGTCCCCTCTCCTCAAGTTGTTAAACAATTGCGCCCAATAAGCTTGTGTAACACCTCTTATAAACTTGTGACTAAAATCTTGGTGAACAGAATGAAACATCTTATCCCCACGTGGATATCCTTAAACCAAAACAGTTTCACCAAAGGTAGAGGTCCGGATGTGAATCTAGTTGTTGCAACTGAGGTGCTACATTCCATGCATAAGAAAAAAGGAAAATATGGGTGGTTTGCTCTGAAGGTTGACCTAGAAAAAGCGTATGATCGCATGGAATGGAGTTTTGTGAGGGAGTGTTTAATTGACTTAGAGCTGGACATTCTATCCATAAATCTCATTATGGACTGCATTTCCCATGCTTCCTCCTCTATTCTCATCAATGGAAAAAGGTCCCACCCTTTCGATCATTCCAGGGGACTGAGACAAGGGGATCCCATGTCCCCATACCTTTTTAACATATGCATTGATGTCTTGTCCAATTGGATTAATCATGCATGTGTCCAAAAAGAATGGACTCCTATTTGGGTGGGCCGACAAAAAGTTCCAATCTCCCACCTTTTGTTTGCTGACGACCTTCTATTATTTGGGAGGGTGGATGAAAACACTACTTTTGCATTGAGAGATATTCTTAAAAGATTTTGTCGGATCTCGGGACGTAAAATCAATGAGGATAAAAGTCGACTCATCTTCTCACCTAACACAACCAAAGAACACAAGACCCTTTTTCAAGAAACTCTCTCCATTGCTGAAAATAAAAATCTAGGGATGTACCTTGGTCTTCCCCTCTTACACAAGCGGCCATCAAAAACTGAAATACATTTCATTATTGATAAAGTCAAGGGTCGTCTGGCTTCATGGAAAACTAAATTTTTGTCAAAAGCAGGGCGCTTGTGTCTCATCTCCTCCACTCTAAATATGATGTCAGGGTACTACATGCAAGCATCATACCTTCCGGCCTCCTTTCATGTTAAGCTAGATAAAATTTGTAGAGATTTCTTGTGGGGAAGTTCAGATGAAAAAAGGAAACTTCACTTAGTGTCCAAAGAAAGGATTTACTGCTCTAAATCATTGGGAGGGCTGGGAATCAGAACTCATAAGCACCTTAATATTGCTTATATGGCTAAGTTAGCCTGGAAACTAAGTCAGGGGCAAGATAGTTTGGCTGCCAAATGCATTATTTCCAAGTATATCCACCCGAACTATATTACTAAGGCAAAAAATGGATCCACTTTGTGGAAGGGTCTAGATACAGGATGGAAGCTTCTAAATAAACATGCAGCTTGGACTATAGGAGATGGGGAAAGTATTTTATTTTGGTGGGATAAGTGGGTAGATGGTCGAACACCAAGATCATATGTCATAGGCCCCCTCACCCAAATGGAAAATAATCGACAGTTAGAGACCTCATTGTTCACAAGCAATGGAATTTCCAAAGCTTAACTTTGGACCTCCCTCTCTGGATGGTCGATACAATTAGAAGTTTTCCCCTCCCCCAGGAACGTCTTTCCGACCAGCTCATATCGAATTTCCTCAACCACAAGGGTTTTTCACTTGCTAAGGCCTACGAGGCCTCCCGCGCTTCAATCATTGAAACTCCAGGTACGGAGTTTATTTTGATCTGGAGATGCCCCACTCTACCCAAAATTAAATTCTTCCTATGGCTTCTGTCATTAGAACGAATCCCCTCTTGCTCTCATCTTTTCCGATGTACCATTATCTCGTCTCCTATGTGTCCTAGGTGTCATATCGAGGAAGAACATGCTTTCCATGCCATATTTAAGTGTCCAAGTATACAACTTTGTTTGGGCGTACACCCCTCTTTCGTCAGCCTTTGAGATGGGCTCAACCGAGTGGTGGAGGGACAATATAAGGTCAAAAAATGTATTTAGGGATGTCTCGTGGAGTATTTGCTTCCCATTCATATGTTTTGAAATTTGGAAGGATAGAAATGATTTTGTTTTTAGGCAGGAGGATGAGGAAAGACCTTATATTCTTACCAAACCCGAAAACATTCTGAAGAGTGCGGTGACCAAAGCCAAACTCTTTGCATACACACTACCGGGTAATGAACTTACGACTGCAGTGACTACCCCCCCGAGCCAAACTCTTATCCCTGAGGGTTTCTTTGCGTGTTTTGTTGATGCATCCTTCGTCAATCATAAAAACCCTTCGGGACTTGCAGGCATCCTTGTAACGGAGAGATATGAGTGGGTGGCGGGTTTTGAGCGAAAAGTGATTGTTAGGGATGTGCTTCTAGCCGAACTATACAGTATCAAAGAAGCTCTTGCAATGGCGGTTAGAGAGTATATCAAAAACCTTGTCATTTTCTCGGACTTGTGTACTTGCTATTGACTTCGCTTAATCAACGTGATGATGCGATCAATATGTATTCCGCTATTATATGTAAATGCGGGGACCTCGTTAAAGAGATAGAGAAGGTTAACTTCATCCACATTCCTCGGAAGCAAAACAAGTTAGTGGACAAGATGGCAAAGGAGTGTAGGAAAAGTTCTTTAGAATGTAATGTAACTAGGAGTACCCCTCCCCCTAGTGACTGTATGAGTGACTCAAACTCGGTTTGTAATATGGATACTTTGAAACTCTAATTTATATATTGTTGCTTTCGTACCAAAAAAAAAAAAGTGTTACCGCAAAAAGGAAGAAAAACGTAACAAACGAGTTAGAGCACCGTACGTTGAATTCACATGTATGTAATTTTTTTTTTCAGAAGCCATGTATGTATTTTTATTTCCTCAGTTGAAAGCATTTATTGAGACAGCAAATGAAGATGTATGTTGCCAAATTGTACCTTGCAGATATGGAGACAAATAAAGATAGTACATGTCTTTAAATTGTGTGGTTCTGAATGGTATACGTATATGATAGGAGACCCTGTATGTATTGATTACTGAAAATTTTACATAGTATTGCTGCTTGTATTTTACTTGAGGCATTTCGTTTGGGTTATTGTCATGTATCAAATTGTGACGTGTGTTTGATTTAAGGGAGTGACGTGTGTGTTTGATTTAAGTGAATGCTGGAACCTTCGATCAATGATCGGAATAAGGTATAAGGTTGGTTCTCGCGAAAAAAAATTTGTTTAAGGTTTGTTTTCACAAAAGAAAATTATGTAGGGTGGTTTCTCACAAATTTCATATTTTATAAGGTGGTTTTTTACAAAAAAAATCCTATAATAAAGTTAGTATTTGTGTCGCAGTTTCTTTTTTACGCCACTTGTGTGTCACCTCTTTCTGCTGGTTAATTCTTATGTGTTGTAAAATTTTCAATTATTCAATGCAGGGTGGTTACTAGTTAATTAGTGATAATAACAATCAATGAAGTCTCTTTTCCATAAGCAAACCCATTAGTAAAGACTCCTCCATAAAATAGACATTAAACAACTTAGGAAAGGATTCAAACTAGGATTTTTTGATGGGAATAATCCCACCTTTGGCCGATCCTCCCAAAACAGTCTCATCTTTCATAAACTTGGGAATAATCCCACCTTTGGAGTGTGTTTTCCCAAAATGGGTCGTTACCTGTTGGTAACCTGCAAATGCAGGTTTAATACACTTATTATGTGGTTAAGGACTAATTTGATGTGTTTTTAACAAAATTCTTAATTAAACACCTAAATCTAATTATTTTAATTTGAAAATTCAAAAAAAAAATTACCACACCACACCACACCTCCCCCTCCCCCTCCCCTTCCACCACCACCTCCTTTCCACTAACCTCCACCCTTACAACCCACGACCTTCTCCCAATATCATAGTCCCCCACCACCACTAGCCACCCACTAAAACCAAAAATACAACCCCACTACAATCGCCCGGCCGCCACCATCGTCGCCCAAACTACCCACGAAAGCCCCCCCCACCCACCACGATGCTGAAACCCAACCACCACCGACCCCAAACCCTAGCGAGAGAGGAAGGAAATAAGGATAGAGAGAGAGCACCGAGCACGGGGGGTCGTAAAGGAGAGACAAGATGAGGTCGAGTTGGGTTTGTCAACGGAAAAATGGGTCGAAGGAGAGAGAAGATGAGGGGTCGGGAGCGAGAGGACTGGGGGGGAACGAGAGGAGGGTGGGGAGGGGAGGCTGTTGCGGGGGGTGGGAACGAGAGGAGGGGTGGGGAGGGGGATGCTTGTTGCGGGGGGTGGAAACGAGAGGAGGGTGGGGCTGATGGAAGGGGAGGGGGTGGATGGAGTTAGGATAAGTTTATTTTTTAAAATTAAATTGATAATTGCTTTTTAGAAAGGAAACAAGAGGTTAACCAGTGTTTTTAACCGGTTAACCAGGTCATTGGTTAAAGTGGCCCAATTTGGGAAGATATGGGTCATAGTTGGGATTATTCCCAAGTTTATGAAAGGTGGGACTGTTTTGGGAGGATCGGCCAAAGGTGGGGATTATTCCCATCAAAAAATCCTTCAAACTATACATGTATGTATTATATATTATATTCAAGATTGGATTATACGATAGAGACAAATAATATTCCTAAACCAAAGAGAATTCTATTCTACCATATATAATCTACCCTCTATTTAACACTTATATTATGTTACTAACTTTTACGGGGTACCAACTTTGAATTTTGAGGATGAAACTTGTTTTTAGGTGGTTTAATGCAATAACCTAAAAAATTAATATATATCGTTTTATATGTATAGATTTTATGGTAAAAAAAATAGATTTAGTAAGAGCAAGTTACTAGAAGATCGTTTCATATCATATAATATGAAGAGGGAGTGTGAGAGAGATAGAGTAGTGAAGGGACCTACACTACATAAATTGAGTTACAATTAAACATTTTAAGTCATAAAATTAGATATACATAGATAGATAAATGAGTGATTATGTAGAAAATCACAAATTAGGTTACTTACCAAGTACAAAGAGTAGCATCACCTACATGTATGAAAAGCTTGTAAACGTGTAATGTATGTGCATTGGCACTTGATATCATTATTGATGTTACAGATCAGATGCATAGATTATTGTTCCTAGTTCCTATTATTTGACCTAAGTGAGCTCCTCCACATGCCAAGTATTGTTCCCTCGTTTAAATTGCCCAAACGAACACTCTGATATCATTATTGATGTTACAGATCAGATGCATAGATTATTGTTCCTAGTTCCTATTATTTGACCTAAGTGGGCTCCTCCACATGCCAAGTACTTGATATCATTATTGATGTTACAGATCAGATGCATAGATTATTGTTCCTAGTTCCTATTATTTGACCTAAGTGGGATCCTCCACATGCCAAGTATTGTTCCCTCGTTTAAATTGCCCAAACGAACACTCTGATATCATTATTGATGTTACAGATCAGATGCATAGATTATTGTTCCTAGTTCTAATTATTTGACCTAAGTGGACTCTTCCACATGCCAAGTACTTGATATCATTATTGATGTTACAGATCAGATGCATAGATTATTGTTCCTAATTCCTATTATTTGACCTAAGTGGGTTCCTCCACATGCCAAGTACTGTTCCCTCGTTTAAATTGCCCAAATGAACACTCTGATATCATTATTGATGTTACAGATCAGATGCATAGATTATTGTTCCTAGTTCCTATTATTTGACATAAGTGGGCTCCTCCACATGCCAAGTACTTGATATCTTTATTGATGTTACAGATCAGATGCATAGATTATTGTTCGTAGTTCCTATTATTTGACCTAAGTGGGCTCCTCCACATGCCAAGTACTGTTCTCTCGTTTAAATTGCCCAAACGAACACTCTGATATCATTATTGATGTTACAGATCAGATGCATAGATTATTGTTCCTAGTTCCTATTATTTGACCTAAGTGGGCTCCTCCACATGCCAAGTACTGTTCCCTCGTTTAAATTGCCCAAACGAACACTAGACCTTAGAACATTGTTAACAATGAACCCAAAAAAAGGTTCATCATTCTCTCTCCTCCACATCATTTTCACAAACCATTTCCAATTTCACTCTTAACCATGAACCTAAAAATAATGGTTCATGACTCTCTCTCTCATCTTTTTTCCTACCCCACCACATTTTCTCTCTATTCAAATAATTCTATGGAGCTGTATTGATTAATGTAAAATTAATTTACGCTAATTAATTGTAATTAACTCTTATAATTATTAATTCGTAATTACTAATTTTTATTATATAATAATAATCGATGACTAATTAATTATCATAAAATAAAATTGTGAGTAAAGTATAGCAAAATGAGTGTCTATTTATAGAGAATTAAAAGTTATGAATTATGGTATTTTTTTTTTGAATTATATTTTTTTAAATATTAACGTTACAAAAATTGTAACATTAACAATAAAGGAACCAATAGGAATGACACAAGTGGCGGAATGAAAGTGGTTGGTCAGAGATTTCTGACGCGCGTCATACAAGAGCAGCTTTTTGATGTTGCTATGCTGCTTTCTCCAATCTTCCAGCGACACGTGGCACTTTAGAATTTTTTTTGTGTTTTCTTTTCCTTCCCAGCACCAGCGTGGGAGATGAAATGGTTTTTCACGAACTATTCGATTTTCCGAATCAGTTCGTCTCGATCCACACACTAACTCTTTCGGGTTCATGATTAAGGCCCAAAAAAAATATTCATCCTTCATGAACCATTTTTGGGTTCATTGTTAAGGATGCTCTTAGAAAATTCAGAAGGATTGAAGAGAGGCTCTCTTTGAATTTTCATGGTAGAAGTTTTCTCACTATATGGTACGGACAATATATGCAAAACATTGGTTTCTCAAACTATCTATCGATCAAGGTTGTGACTTGTAAATGCAAGCGAAAACAAAGATGTAGAGATTGAAAACCCATCTATAATAGGTGGGTAGCTATTAAAAAAAAGATGTAGAGATCGAAAAGAATATATATTTTTGACTTATTAAATAACTTAGGGTATGTATAGTCTGATCCCAACAACTAGCTAGTGAAACTATTGAAAAACATCGAATTGTTACCTACTCTCCCTAGACTCCTTGGTATTTCTCCACTTTTAGTTTTCTCTCAATCACTTTAAAGGAATATATCTTATTCCTCCTATACGGCCCACTTACTGTTTATTGTAAATACTCCTTGTACATTGGGACTACAGTCCATTTTTCTCCTTTCTTTATTTAGGTTTACTTGATTGCTTGTGTATATATAGACTCCTACACTGTAGCTTGCCATTAGGTTGTATAATACACATTTCCCATATTAATGTTTCAACACAAATATCCAAAACATCATCGAGTTATGCGTCGCCTTCTTCATCCCTAATAAGGCTATGCGAAAGACTTTAACCGAGATAATGGAATTGAACACCAAACTAATATCCGTGACACTCCTCAACAAAATGGCGTCGTAGAACGCAAACATCGTCACCTCTTAGAGACGGCCCGAGCTCTTCAATTTCTATCCAACCTTCCCATTAAATTTTGGGGCGAATGCATCCTCACCGCCACATATCTTATTAACCGCTTCCCTCTCAAAAGCCACAAACACAAAACCCCTTTTGAAATATTCCTCAAACAAAAACCCGACTACCTTCACTTACGTTCCTTTGGATGCTTGTGTTACGTTTCCACTCTCAAAAAGGACCGAAATAAGTTTTTTCCTTGGGCTAAGCCTTGTGTCTTCATGGGCTACCCAAATGGCCAAAAAGGTTACAAAGTTTTGGACCTTAGTTCTGGGGCTCTTTTCACAAGTCGTGATGTCACTTTCTGATAGGCGTGTCGCGCACCTAACAAAGATAATTCCTAACTAACCTCCTAACTATGTAGCAGGGTAAGTCAAGGTCGAATCTACAGAGACAAACAGTATTAAACGCTAGATATCTTAACTCAATTTAACTAAACAAGTGACAAACAACGGTGGAAGAGATGTTGAACTAATACTAACGCGAAACTATAACAACTACTAATAACACACGAGGTAAAATCAATTAATAAAAGCATCTAGAATTAAGTATCCCCACTAGCACGAGTAATACATGAATAGTTCCCATCCCAAATAACATAATCAATAATCCAAAAGGAGTAATGCACCCTAAAAATACCACAGATCTCTCCCGAGTACCTATGGCTACTCTAAACAAGCAATCATACCTATTCCCATGGAATCATGCAAGAAAGAGACATTAAACATGGCATCACAAACAAATTCCTAGTAATCCTATCTACTTATTCTCATAGAGATATTCATACTCTTTATTGAATCAACAAATCCATCTAGATTCAATTCCCATTGAAAACAAGACATAAGGAATCAATTCAAAATCACCTATCCCTAGTATGATAATGAAAATAAGCACAATTCAATCAAGCAAGGATAATTAATCACATTAAAATTGAGATTATGGGGAAATTTATACATTAATCATTGCTAGGGTTCAACTTAACCCTAGATTATAAAACTACTCACTCATGATTGAAATAACAAAGCAATTGAATAATAAATAAGCAAACATGATAATAGGTAAAGAGAGAGAATTAGAAAACTTAGTCTTTTACTTCAATGAAAATAATCCAAGGTAACAAAAATTGAAGCTCTCCAGGTTAACAATGGAGTTTTTCTCTCCAAAACTCTCTAAAACTGAATAATCCCAACCTAAGTGCCGAAATAATATTAATAAGAAGCTATTTATAGTTTCCTAAAATAATAAAACAACTTAAAAAAAATCGACGGAAAAACAGGTCGACACGGACGTGTCAATTATGACACGGACGTGTCAATTATGACACGGACGTGTCAACCTGATTTTACAATATCAGTCGTAACAATAAAAGTTCCTAATCTGGGAAAAAGGCAGCAACACGGACGTGTCACATATGACACGGACGTGTTGCACTGGGAAACTAATATCAGTTTGAAACTGACTTGCTGAGAAGAGGGTGACACGGACGTGTCAAAATTGACACGGACGTGTCGCCCTGAAAATTTGAGATCAGTGGCGCTCCTTCGTGATCCAAGGAAATGACACGTACGTGTCAAATATGACACGCCCGTGTTGACCTGCTTCAGCCTACAATCATGCTCATGCATCCCCAACTCGTCCCAAGATATCCAATGTGCTTGATTAACCTGAAAATTAACTCAAACACCACAAAATACCTCGTGAAGTGCCATAGAACTAAAAGAAGCCAAAATGATGCAAGAGTTAGTCCTAAATGCTCTAAACTAGGCTAAATGAGACTTAGAAATGCACCTAAAATAACAACTGTTATTGACTTATCAAACTCCCCCAAGCTATATAAATGCTTGTCCTCAAGCAATTTAACATGAAACATAGGGAAAAGTAAGACAAAACTTTTCAAGTACACACACAACAAGGCTTTCAAATCAAACTTCAATGTGGAAATGGAACCATGAAGGGAATAAACACAAAACTATTCAATCCAAGTCCTAAATCTCATAATTGTGACTTGACAACCAATCTTACCACTTTGCATCCCCTAAGCTTGCCTTGACCATATATGATAGCCTTCACTCTAGTCGTGCACACAACACTCATGTGTATGAAAGGGTCAAATAATCGCTCAAAGCTCCATTCCATTGACTATATCCTACCATAAGCTTGCACATCTTCTCACTCTTCACCGCTACGGGACTACGCTATATGCAAAGAATCATGAGGACTTTATATAGGTTGTAATAAAGGCTTAAGGTATGGGTGTGGGAAAGTCTAGAAAAGTGATGCTCAAAGGGGAAAGTGAAGCTTTTTCACACACCTTTGACAACAATTGCCAAATCTCAAACAAACATTTTAATTTCACTTCATTTTCTTTTTCTCATTAGCTAATTCATAACTCCTCAACTATGAACTCCAATTTCCTTTTGTTGCGCACTAAACACATAAATCACAAACTTCCTTTTGTTTTCTTGATTTTTTTTTTTTTTTTTAGAATAAAGGGTTCAACAAACCATTTACAAGAGGAAATCAATAGGAGTTACAAAGACAGTAACTATGAGGAGGCGAACTCAACAAAGACCATGAGTTCTGAACAAACACTATATCACATCAAACACCACAAAATATCTCCTATGTCACACTTAACTTCATCAACATTGCTTCACAATCCCCTAGGTAGGACAAGGTAAAGGGCTTAAGATGTAGTTAATCAAAATAAACAGGCTAGGCTCAAAGGGGTGACAAAAAGGGAGCAATCAATGTAGGTGGCATTTGGCTATGTAGCTCAGAAAACAAAAATTGCCTCAATCATACTCAATGCATACACAAGTCAATGCGGTCTCGAGGAGTATCAATGCAAATTCTAGAGAATAATAGCCAAGGAAGAGCATCACACATGAAAAGGGGGACTAAAAAGATGTTAGTCCATTAGGCTCAAATAACCTCACTAGGTAGATTTTTGGCTATCAAGTATAGTCAAGTCTCCCTTAGGGGGATCAAACCGTCGTACCACAAACCATTCAAATCACAATGAGCATGGAGGGATAAAAAATAGTTCAGAGTTATTCAAATCATGCTTAGACTTCACATAGAGTTGATCATAGAACCAAGCTTAGTGTGTATTATCATCAAAGATCAATCCTAAATGCAACCTAAAATGCAAAAACTAGCATGCCAAAGATTTAAAATGCCTACAATGTATAAGAGATGAAGAGTAGAGGACCTCCCCCAAGCTAGCATGTCACAATGTCCTCAATGTGACAAGGAGAGGGGAGAAACAAAACTCATGGTGGAGGAGGAGGAAAGGTACCAGAACTACCAGGAGGCCATCCAGCATGGCGAGTCCAATTCTGAAAGTCAGAACGGAAACCCTGGAACTCGGACACCATTGTATCATAGCTACCCCGACGTAGATCGAAGATGGCCATCAATAGCAAGGTTAGGACGAGTGAGGTTACGAACGTCATACCTGAGAGACCGGACCTCTAAGCGTAAGTCACCAAAACCGCTCAGCAGAGGCTAGCCGTCGCTCCACGTAAGAAGAGGACGAGGATGGAACATCAGCAGCAGTGGGGGTGGCGGCACCCGGATCCTCATCCATAGGATCGCCATGAGGGTCAGCAACAGGTTGCCACTCAAAATCGGGCTGGAAGATCCAGTTCTCCGGGTGGTAGATCACAGTTGCCTCTGGGTTAGGAAGATATGCATAAGGCCGCTGACTGACCAGCCAAACATACCCAGAGACATTATCCTGCTCGGCTATCCAATGCATAGCGCGGAGAGAGCGTAAACTAAGACGCGTCTCTCCAAGTACAGCTGCCAAGTTAGAAAGATCATAGCCAAGATATATAGCAAGGATAGAAATCAAACCCCCAATGGCAATCTCCCCATTACCCTTTCTTACATCATCCAAATGGTCCATGAGCCACATAGAAGGCACAAGACGACAATCCCCCTGAGTCATATGCCATAAGAAATAGAGTTCCCTCAAAGAAACAACCCCGAAACTTTCCCCCCTAGCAAACAATGTACTAGCAAGTAGTCGATGAACATAACGAAAGCCCGGGTTGATAATCCCGGTGGCCTTAGAAGACCGGGGGATCATAAGTGAACTGGGATGTAAGGAGGCGCCAAAAGTGTCCTGAATCAAACTGGCGAGAGTGGGAGTGATGGGGGCCAATTTGACCGCCGCGAGGAAAACCAAAAGCCTCTGAGACTTGCTTAATGGAAAGGGTATGGTGATTGCCCATAAATTGGAAGGAAAGCTTCAGAGGGGACTTATCTGTACCCCTATGCACATGCAATGTAGAAAAGAACTCATAGGTCAGACGGGCATAGGTCGGAGCTTGAAGATTTAGCCAATTATCCCAACCCATGGAGTGAAATAATTGTCTGACATCGTTCTCAATACCTAAGGCTGCTACCGCGGTCGAGTCAAAGAAACGGGTAGGCCTAAGGTGTCGACGCGAGTTGCGCATGTAGTTTTGCATGTGATCCTGGTTGGTAAAGATTATACCATAAGTCTCAACAACAGGGGGAGCCAAAGGAGGTGGAGGAGGTGGTGGGGAGCGGTTGCGAAGATTAGTGGTGGAAGTGTTTCGGGGTTCGTTTCTCCTAGGTTTAGGACCCATAGTTAAACAAGCAATTTGCAAGCAAAGGGTAACCATAATCAAAAACAACCAATTCACAAGATCACCACCAATCTAGGACCAAGCCATAAATAGCACCCAATAGTAAATCACAAAGATCACCAAATAGCAAATCACAAATAGCACAAAAGAAACACAATATCCAAGCAATTTGCAAATAGCACAAATAATGAGTACTCTACAATGGAGGTAAATTCGCAATTTCACAATGTAGTGAGAAAAAGAGGTGTTACCAACAATGTCGTGGGAGTAAATCCCGCAATGAACGTTCCTTGCTTTCAATTTGTGCTAGTGAAGGTGATTGAGTGACCAAAGGGACTCCAATTGACTCAATAGAAAATTTCCCCAATTCAATTTCTAGGGTTTGAAGAAGGATGGAAGAAAAAGAAGGGAGATTTGTCAATGGAGTAGAAAAAGGATGTGAAGAAAAGATTGATGGAGAAATTTGGTAAGAGTAGTGAGGAGAGAGAGAGGAAAACAATGGAATATGGAGAAGATGAAGGAAGGTGTAGAGAGGGAGAGAGAAGGAAAAAGGGGCTCGAAAATTATAAGGGGGGAAGAGGAAATAAAACCCAAGCTCGGGTTTAAAGTGTCGGACAGCAGGTCGACACGGACGTGTCGGAAACGACACGGACGTGTTGACCTGCTGTTCTCAAATCAGCAGCTACTGACCTCGGTTTTTGCGAGCGACACGGACGTGTCGTTTTTGACACGTCCGTGTTGACCTGTAGCAGCAGAACACGTAACATTTTTTTTTTAACAATGGGATTTAACTAAAAGATTAGCAAATGAAACTATGAAGGATATTAAATAAAGTATTAAAAATCTATAAAATAAAAATGAACTAAAGTGAAAAGAAATAGAAAAGAGAAGAGAAAAAGATAGAAAATTGGGTTGCCTCCCAATAAGCGCTAGTTTTTAAGGTCATTAGCTCGACCTCCTCATTTATCAATCACATGAAGGAATAGAGAGTATGATGTCAACTCTCTCAGCAATGGGATCTCCAACTCGGTAGTGCTTCAATCTGTGGTCATTTACCTTGAAAGTACCATCTTGGTGGTTCCATAATTCCACTGAACCATAAGGGAAGAACTTACAAACTTTGAATGGACCCGACCACCGCGAACGGAGTTTACCAGGAAATAGCTTCAGACGAGAATTAAAAAGAAGAACTAAATCTCCTTCCTTGAACTCTTTTCGCACAATACCTTTGTCATGCCATCTCTTGGTTTTCTCCTTGTACAACTTTGAACTCTCATAAGCATCAAGCCGAATTTTATCAAGCTCATTAAGTTGAAGGAGTCTTTTCTCACCCGCCGTTTGAGAATCAAAATTGAGGCTCTTGATAGCCCAAAATGCACGATGCTCTAACTCAACAGGAAGATGACATGCTTTCCCATAAACAAGGCGATAGGGGGTGGTACCTATAGGGGTTTTGAATGCCGTTCTGTAAGCCCATAGTGCATCATCAAGTTTTGCTACCCAATCTTTCCTCGTTCTCGCAACCGTCTTCTCTAAGATGGTTTTGATCTCGCGGTTAGAAATCTCCACTTGACCACTAGTTTGTGGGTGATATGAAAGACCCACTCTATGGTGCACACCATATTTCTTGAGCATATCTTCAAACTTGTTCTCCAAAAAGTGCTTGCCTCCATCACTAATCAAAACCCGTGGAATGCCAAATCGAGGAAAAATAGTTTTCTTGAAGAATCTACTAACCACACGAGCATCATTAACGGCGCCAAAATTTGATAGACGTGTCGCGCACCTAACAAAAATAAATAACCTAACTAACCTCCTAACTATGTAGTAGGGTAAGTCAGGGTCGATCCCACAGAGAGAAAGTTGTTTTATGATTAGCCCTTAATAATGGCAAGACTAAAGGAGATTTATATCAAGAATAATGGTGGAATAAACTATACTAATCAATATAAAAACAAAAGACTCTAGAGTTAAGTATCCCCACTAGCATGAATTAATAGAATAATAATTCCTACCCCAAACTAATCAATTAAATGTTCATAAGGAAAAGTACGCCCTATAAAATACCATAAACCTCTCCAGAGTATCTATGCCTTCTCTAATATGCACTCAAGCCTACTCCCGTGGAATCATGCAAATTAAAGACATTAAATGCGACACTCTAACTTCCTAACAATCCATTCTACCTACTCCCATGGAGAATTTCATATCCTTAATTGAAATACCCAAATCCGTCAAAACCCAACTCCCGTTGTGATCAAGTCAATGGAATAATAACAATACTAATTATCCCTAATCTAGTATTAGAATATGCACAATCAATTAAGCAAGAACAATTAAACAATTGATTTGGGAATTTAAAGGCATAATCATGAATCAATTCATACTAGGGTTCAACTTAACAATAGATAAAAGAACTACTCAAGCATAATTGAAATAAATAAAGAAACTAGAGAAGAATAATTACAATTCATAATAATTAACAAAGAGAAAAGAAAGAGAAAATAAATACTTGAATTAATGGAAGAAAGGTAGAGTCTTGGAGAACAATGAAGATCCACAAGTTTCTCTCTCTAACTTATCTCTAGAAACCCTAAAAAGTGTATCTAATGAACTATCTCCCCGGCAACGGCGCCAAAATTTGATAGGCGTGTCGCGCACCTAACAAAGATAATTTCTAACTAACCTCCTAACTATGTAGCAGGACAAGTCAAGGTCGAATCCACAGAGACAAACAGTATTAAACACTAGATATCTTGACTCAATTTAACTACACAAGTGACAAACAACGGTGGAAGAGATGTTGAACTAATACTAACGCGAAACTATAACAACTACTAATAGCACACGAGGTAAAATCAATTAATAAAAGCATCTAGAATTAAGTATCCCCACTAGCACGAGTAATACATGAATAGTTCCCATCCCAAATAACATAATCAATAATCCAAAAGGAGTAATGCACCCTAAAAATACCACAGATCTCTCCCGAGTACCTATGGCTACTCTAAACAAGCAATCATACCTATTCCCATGGAATCATGCAAGAAAGAGACATTAAACATGGCATCACAAACAAGTTCCTAGTAATCCTATCTACTTATTCCCATAGAGATATTCATACTCTTGATTGAATCAACAAATCCATCTAGATTTAATTCCCATTGAAAACAAGACATAAGGAATCAATTCAAAATCACCTATCCCTAGTATGATAATGAAAATAAGCACAATTCAATCAAGCAAGGATAATTAATCACATTAAAATTCGGATTATGGGGAAATTCATACATTAATCATTGCTAGGGTTCAACTTAACCCTAGATTATAAAACTATTCACTCATGATTGAAATAACAAAGCAATTGAATAATAAATAAGCAAACATGATAATAAATAAAGAGAGAGAATTAGAAAACTTAGTCCTTTACTTCAATGAAAATAATCTAAGGTAACAAAAATTGAAGCTCTCCAGGTTAACAATGGAGTTTTTCTCTCCAAAACTCTCTAAAATTGAATAATCCCAACCTAAGTGCCGAAATAATATTACTAAGAAGCTATTTATAGTTTCCTAAAATAATAAAACAACTTAAAAAAAATCGACGGAAAAACAGGTCGACACGGACGTGTCAATTATGACACGGACGTGTCGACCTGATATTACAATATCAGTCGTAACAATAAAAGTTCCTGATCTGGGAAAAAGGCAGCAACACGGACGTGTCACATATGACACGGACGTGTTGCTCTGGGAAACTAATATCAGTTTGAAACTGACTTGCTGAGAAGAGGATGACACGGACGTGTCAAAATTGACACGGACGTGTCAAAATTGACACGGACGTGTCGCCCTGAAAATCTGAGATCAGTGGCGCTCCTTCGTGATCCAAGGAAATGACACGGACGTGTCAAATATGACACGCCCATGTTGACCTGCTTCAGCCTACAACCATGCTCATGCATCCCTAACTCGTCCCAAGATATCCAATGTGCTTGATTAACCTGAAAATTAACTCAAACACCACAAAATACCTCGTGAAGTGCCATAGAACTAAAAGAAGCCAAAATGATGCAAGAGTTAGTCCTAAATGCTCTAAACTAGGCTAAATGAGACTTAGAAATGCACCTAAAATAACAACTATTATTGACTTATCACTTTCCATGAGAATATCTTCTCATTTCATTTAACCAACTCATCCCCACCTTCATCTTTGTCTCACACTTCTCCCTTGGATCCCATTTACATACCCACCTCCTCTGACCCCTTTGACCCATCGTCAACTCACCCCACTCACATTTTCCCTGACAACACCACTCCCTTTAACCCTTATTTACATACTCCCCTCCTGATCCTACAACGGATACCACACTCGCTCTTTCTCCTCCTTTAAATCCCTCGGCCCCACCCTCCCCCACTCACCCAACTACTAGTTCTCATTTAATTCCCTCCACCTCACCTTTCCACACCTCCCATAATTTACCCATACACGCACCCGACCCCACACTTCGTCGGTCCTCTCGCACTACCAAACCCCCTCCTACCTACAAGACTACGACACAAATCTCTCCACCTCTTTCCTCACTGGTCATTGGTGTAACCTAGTCCACTATTCTGAGTTGCCTAATAAATTTCATGCATTGGTCTCTACTGTTGCTTCTCACCATGAACCCAGGTCATACAATGAAGCTGCTCCTCATCAAGAATGGCAACAAAGCTATGCAAGCTGAACTCACTGCTTTATCCAACAATGATACATGGGATTTGGTGGATCTCCCGAAAGGCAAGAAAGCGATCGGTAGTCGCTGGGTATATAAACTGAAGTTTCGCAATGATGGAACTATTGACCGTTACAAGGCCCGATTGGTGGCTCGTGGCTTCTCCCAAATTCCCGGAATCGACTTCGATGAAAAGTTCTCTCCGGTTGTCAAGATGACCACCATTCGTTGCCTCATTGCTCTTGTCGCCGTCCGATCTTGGCCCCTTCACCAATTAGACGTGAACAACGCCTTCCTTCACGGTGACTTGCACGAAGAAGTTTACATGAAAGCCCCGGAAGGCTATCCTAATCCTCATCAATGGGTTTGCAAACTAAAAAAGTCTATTTATGGGCTCAAACAAGCGAGTCGCCAATGGTTTGCTAAACTAACCGGAGCTCTTCTTTCTCACGGGTTTTCACATTCCAAAAATGATTACTCTATGTTCACACACCGCCAAGATTCGGATATTACCATTCTCACCGTGTATGTTGACGATCTTCTCATCACCGGAAGTAACCCCACTCTCATCAACACCATCAAGAATTTTTGGCCACCACTTTTAGCATAAAATACCTTGGCCGAGCGCGATACTTCTTGGGTTTCGAACTTGCTTACCTCCCCGAAGGTATTTCTCTCACCCAACACAAATTTACACAAGAACTCCTCAATGAAAATGGCCTTCCTCCTCCCAAACCCGCTGCAACTCCCCTTCCCCTTAACCTCAAGTTAAGCAAGGATGATGGTACCTTACTTAACGATCCTTCTTCATATCGTAGCCTTATCGGAAAACTCAATTTTCTCACTCACACTCGTCCTGACATCTCTTATGCCGTGCAAACTCTAAGCCAATTCATACAAGCCCCACGCACTGCTCACCTTACCGCCCTCCACCACCTATTATCCTACATTCATCATACTCACGGCCAAGGCATCCTCCTTCGCGCTCTTACCGAGTCTCACTCTTCTGAGCCTTTTTCGACTGGACCGGGGTAGTCGCCCGATACTCCTAAATCCTTGACCTAGGTTATGTTCTCTTACTTGGTGGTTCCCCTACTAGTTGGAAATTGAAGAAACACAGTGCATATCTAAATCCTCCTCCGAAGCTGAGTATCGTGCCATGGCCCACGTCGCGGCTGAAATTACTTGGGTCATTCGTTTGTTGACTGAAATGGGGCTCTCACAACTTACGCCCACTCTCTATTGCGACAATCAATCAAGATACATATAGGCAAAAACCCTAGTTTTCCACGAAAGGGATCAAGCACATAGACATTGATTGTCACTTTACTCGAGAGAAGGTCCTTGAGGGTCTCATCCACCACTTACCTTCCAACCTCGATCTCAAGTCGCATATATTTTTACAAAGATTCTCCCTTCCTCTCGCTCTAAAGTTGATATCCAAGTTGAGCATGGTTGATTTTCATCCCCCATTCCAGCTTGGGGGGTAAAGGAATATATCTTATTCCTC
Source organism: Beta corolliflora (assembly GCA_947648045.1). Lineage (NCBI taxonomy): Eukaryota > Viridiplantae > Streptophyta > Magnoliopsida > Caryophyllales > Amaranthaceae > Beta > Beta corolliflora. The sequence continues at coordinate 262,339 of CANSZD010000253.1, read as the reverse complement.
CTATACGGTCCACTTACTGTTTATTGTAAATACTCCTTGTACATTGGGCCTACATTCCAATTTTCTCCTTTCTTTATTTAGGTTTACTTTAATGCTTGTGTATATATAGACTCCTACACTGTAGCTTGCCGTTAGGTTGTATAATACACATTTCCCATACATATTAATGTTTCAACACAAATATCCAAAACATCATCGAGTTATGCGCCGTCTTCTTCATCCCTTATATTGGGAATCAATATTTTATCAAGCAAGTTTTCACACTTCAATGGAAATGGAAGAAGTACTCTTTAACGTGATACATTGTGGCACTTGAGATTATTAGTGATATTACAACAAAGATTAATGTTCATGGAGTAGTTTCTAATATAGTAATCCCTCCGTTTTTAAATATATCGATGTTCCATTTTGACTCGTTGTACACTTGTCAATGCAAAACTCTAACCATTAAAATCTCTGACCATTCAACATGAAAAAATCTATATTTTCAAAATATATGTCGAGACAAGTTCAACAATATCTTGTATGCTAATATTAGATTATATATATATGTAGAAAAATATGATCAAAGTAGGACTTTTTATAAAAGTAATAAATGGAAAGATCTATTTAAAAAAACAGAGGGTAATATTTGACCGAAGCGGTTGCTCCAAATGTCAAGTGTTGTTCCCTCGTTTTAATTACCCAAATATCAAGTACTGTTCCCTCTTTTTGAGCTAACGAATGGCTCTCTTTGATCCGCCTCATGGAAATTATATCTCTTCAATAAATGCAAAATATTGAACCGGAAACGCAAATTCCCCAATAATTTGTTGCTCAAAAAAGGACAAATGAGTTAATAGTACCACAATTCCAGGAAAAAAAACTATGACTATCTAATGGATAATCCATCTAGTTAAATTGTCAAATAGGTATTATATAATACATCTTTTAACCATGTGGGTGTTTTAAAAAAAATAGTGATGTGAGGGCATTTTAAAAAGTCCCCTTGCACAATTGCACCATATGACCATTTTAAATATTCCAGCGACATTTGAGTATTTTAAAAAGTTGCTCTAATCATTTGAGCCTTTTTTCATGGATTTCAATATTTAAAATTTTCCTAATTTTTTTTATTTATCTTAATATGACCTTTCTTTACTTATTATTTCTTCCTTTACATTTTAATTTATTGATGTAAATAATAAATATCCCTGATAAACTTCATGTAATATAATTAACATAAGAAAGAGAAGTAAAATATCATTCCAAAAAATCTTCCAAACGCTATTGTAATAAAAAAACATTAAAGGTTTGTTGAAAATTCTACCAGTGCTTCTTTTTCTTTAGTCTTAATTTTCTCCAATATTACTAAAAAAAGTGTGAACATTTAATATTTACATGGGAAAACTATTCACAAAAATGAAAATATGGGGGAAAATGAGAGAGAGAAGGAAAAGATATATATAAGGGAAAATAAAGAAAAATAATGGCTAAAAAAAGCAATTACAAGTGTCTAAAAATGGAGTTGGCTGAATAATGAAGGATTCATATGAATAACAAAGATTTATTAAACAATACATCGTGGCTTGGGACCCTCCTTAGTTTTCTCCTTTCCTTATTAAAAAAACAACCATACATAACTCATTTTTGTAAATACACACATGGTAATCGAGTATCTTTTAAGATACTCATAACGCTAAATGTTTCCAAAATGATTTAAAGTCCAATCTTCAACCATATGAATAGTAAAATATCCATGTGGTTGAAGAATGGACTTTAAAATACTCACCTGACAATTTGGCCTAATCCACTCACTATAAGCACTAATAATTAGTGAATTTTAACTTACCAAATTTTTTAACTTTTTAATTGTCTATTTTTAATAGATTGTTTACTTGATAGATAGATAGATAGATCAATCACCATGATTTCAGATGGCTGCTACAAAAGTACAAATTGTCTTTGCATCGCAGACAACAAATGGGGACACAAATAAAGCTGAATTAAATTATTTGAATGATATTGATACCCTTAACAGTAAGAAAGCAACAGCCAAGAATCATTACTATAAATTGTCCACCCATATCCGAGCTTAGCTCATTGCATCAAGATTAGCTGAACGTGTTTAACTTGCATTAGAAAAGAGGCGTAACATTAGTAAAACGGAGGGGCGAGAGAGGGGTTGAATCGTTGATGATGTCAAAAGAAATACAGCAAGTACTTCGCATGAAGGAAGGGACAGATGAAACTAGTTATGCAAAAACATCCTACATTCAGGTACTTTTCTTAGACGGTTAGAGAAATCTAAATCTACCCAATGAAGATTTTTTCTTTTTCCTTTGATTCAATAATCACAT